>JAIPRK010000047.1:90684-352845 GCA_025469195.1 Chaitophorus viminalis | reverse complement strand
AATCGTTTCATATGTCTGACAATTAGAATAAATGTATTACTATTTCTGTAACAATTCAAATGGTGACAACTTTTCTACGGCTGAGGTTTTGTTCGTGAAATGATCAATCTTACCGTCAACGGTGGTTGTTGCAAGTTGCTTGCGGCTGGCAATATTTTCTAATTTTTATTTGAAATTTATTAAATCAATAATCTAAAGCTAAATTTAGTATAGATACATTCCCAGCAAAAAGATTTTTTCTAACTGGAAATAATAATAGTAATCATTTCGATGTTTATTTATCTATTTCTAATAATTTTAATATTAAAGAAAATGCAATTATTACGTCTTCAGAGAGTGATTTATCTATGGCAGTATGGCACCAAAAGGAAATACCTACATCAAATGTAGTTTATAGAGAAATTTTACAATTAAATTTTTATTATAGATTATTATTTAAGATTTTGAACGGAGTGATGAATATGAATGTATTGATTTTACAATGATGTGTGTTTTATTTTTGTTTGTCTGACGACACGTTTTGGAACAGTAAAAATGCTCAGATCTCCTTAAATAGCAAAAAAGATAAGTGAATCCAGTTGGTACAAGGGCAAGTCAAAAGTTAAACATTTTCAATACTTTTCAAAAACATCGGAAAAACAATAACAAATTACGGAAAAAAAGGAATTTTTACGCAAAATCACTTTTTAACAAAATACATATACATTTTTTTTTTTTGCTCTAAATGCTCTAAATCAAAAACGAAAAATAACAAATACCATTTCACCAAAAGTTTATATAAGCGTTTTCTATAAATGGTAAAGTTTTAGGAGTATTTTGACTTTTTAAATATTAATAAAAAATTTGGCTGCCCAAAAAATCTTGAAAATTTGATACAAGGTTTATTATAAATTTTACTTTTAGCAATTAAAAAAAATTTTAAATCGACTGTAAAGAATTTTTTTTATTAAGTTTTATAAAAAATATTTTTTTTTTATACAATGTATCAAAATAGTAATAATTTGCAAGTTATTTTGTAGTTGAAAATTCATAAGTTTATTGATATTTATACTTTTTTTCATGTTTATTTTATTATTTATAAGAATATATTTACAATCTATTTTTTACAATATTCAGTAAGTTTGATGACATTTTTAAATAACATTAAAATATTGGAATAAGAAGACCTTCAGTAGTGTCACCTGACTAGAAATTACATTAGGTTAATTATTTAGTATTATTTAATTTTTTTTTTTTTGGAACTTATGCGTTATTTATACTTAAGGTTCAAAATTTTAACCCAAAGACCAAAGTTATATAAAATGAAATATATATACAATATATATAAATGTACTTTATGGAATTATCTTCAAAAAATACAATAAGTTTTGCGGTTGATCAGTTAAATTACGAAAATAAACAAATTCAATACTTAAAGACTCAGGGCCTGATTAAGGAGTTTGTCGTAAGTAGGCTTTGGTTAATTTGACGACCCTATTATGTATTTGGAAAGGGTTCCAGGAGGACGAACTTACTTACTTGTTTTTAAGTATATATTATCCTATCACGGCTTCAATATGTTCATAAGCAATTATTTTTTGGAGCTCCCAAATTAACATTAACTGATTGGCGCCCTATAGGCTGAAGCGTACTCAACCTATAAATAAATCAGGCCCTGCGTCTGTCTATAGTACTTACAAGTTACAAGGTAAGGTAGATTCGACGCAGTTGGATAGTTCTATATTTTATTTTGATAGAAATATTCAAGAATTTGTTATACGACTATACGAGGTCACTCAGCGACTGATAAGGATACAAACGAGCGAGTAAAGTCTAATAACGTATTCGCTGCGAATGATTACAAGTTGCGACTAAGCATTTCACTCGATAGGAATGCGCGATTATGCTGGTTACGTGATCAACTCGTAACTAAAATTCGTAGTCGCCCAATGTCACGTCGACACTCGATGGTCCTAATTATTTTATTTTCTGAATTATCTTATCCGTGGCCCGTGGGCGCGATTTGGAACAACAGATTTCTTGCAGCCAACCAAATACCTATTCTGGACTAACAAATCATCTCAGTTCATTATCGTTTTTCGTGTACAACGGTATCTACTATCTAGCATTGCATTCAGATTTAACAAAAACATTATAATGACCTATCCTATTAACGAGGTGCACCCCCTACTATACAACGAGTTCCCATCCGGTTATTTTTTTAAATTTCGAAATACCAGATACATTTCACATAACTTTGAGCAGAGAGGAATTTTTTATTTTTCAGTGGTTATTCTGGACATTTTGATGATCAAGATTTATTTTTTTTCGACATGGAAAAATTTTAGAATTACTCACAGATTTTACACATTATTTTGTGGATAGTACTTCAGTATTTCTGTATTTTCATCATGTCCCAGTTTATTCTACCAATTATATATACAATACATAAACGATAAACATAACATTCAGGTAGGTATTGACATATATTGACATTAGAATAACCTTTAGTAAATATATATTTTATTACCACACAAAGAAGAAAACACATTACTACAATGCTCTGTAACTTAAAATTAATAAAACTAGACTTAAATCCAACTTAATTTTTAATCGACTTCAAGAAAGCAGTAATAAACACTATTAAAACAGAATTTCCGAAATCAAGAATTCAGTTTTTTTTCCACTTCAGTCAAGGAGTATGGAGAATATGGTTTATCAACTTAATATTATAATAATCCTATATTTTCTTAATTAAAAATTAGCGGCAAGGAGACAGAATATTTTGAAGATCTTTTAGAAAATTAATTTTACCCGAAAAATGAATAATTAATGTTACAAATAATACTGTACTTTCAATCTATCTGGATTGGATTTTATAAAAGAGAGCAAGACGAAGAACTCCTTTTTTTGCAATTCTTTCATTTGTTTGAAAGATAATATCTCCAAGAACAAATAATAATACTGGAGGTTGATATAATACGTTTTTTGCTCTTTATATATTCGCCCCACAATTTTGACATTTATTAATTGTTTAAAAAAGAAAACAAGATTATAATTAACCACTTATTGCCGGGGATGTATCACCGAAAAAATATATAGAAATATAGAAATATTATTACATGTATTTTGAAATCGGGCCCAACAATGAATACTGTTTACAACTTACAAGGTATAGTCCACTATTTGAATAAATAATTTATCCATTATCAATAAAAATGTTATTAATGATTTATCTGTAACCATTGTTTATTTTATTATTAACTTATTAATAGTTGATTATATTATAATTTATTATTAATAGTTTAAAATAGATATTCTGTAATTAGTATTTCTATTTAGTACCCAGTATAGACATTAGGTATTTAATTTTGGGCCAATTTATCAAACATTAAAATAGAATCATATGGTATTATTTTATTCAGTTAAGGCCTAAAATTAATATATATAATAGTTGATATGTTATGTGAAGTAATTAGACCACTGCTTCATATTCTAATTGCTCATCACCAGTTGTAACAATTTATGACTTAGATGTCACCTAACATAGAAACATTTCAGTGCAACTAAAAAATTTGGCAAGCTATGAACTTCCTAAATAGTGCTTATAATATAATATTTAAAATTATAGAAGTTAATCAAATTTAAATATAATTTGTATTGAAATCGTAACAACTAACCACTTATATTAAAATATATAACTGAAGAACTCAATTAGTAATTTGAAAATTAAAGCTTCTTATTTTTACCTCAAATATTATTTTTTAATATTTTTAGGACAAAAGATTCAAAACATTGGATATTTATTGTTTATTATACATAACAAATTAATAAAACGAGTAATTTTTAAGATAAATGGTCATACCATACCTATATTTCTTTATATTCTATATATAAATTGTATAAATACATATAAAACAAAAAATTAAGTTAAAGCATGAAAATACTAAGCACTTAAAAACTCTTGTAATGGAAACAGTATCATCTATAATAATTGTTTAAAACTAATAATACAATTTATACAATGAAATAAATAATAAAATCTGATTAAAGTAACAGTCTTTTACATATTTATTTATAATTAATTATGTTTAACAGATTAAGTAAATAAAAACGAATAACTTCAGTATTAAGTTTACATGAAAACATTAATGTCTACCATTAAGGAATGAGTTATAATTATTATAGAATAAAAACAGCCATTTTGTCAGTCTTACAAATATGACAATTTTTGATCGTCTGAAAATATTTAACCAGTTGACATTTATATTCTATATACTAAGGAATATATTTACTCAATATATATATTTTAAATAATTACCAAATTATTCATCATCAGAGTCATCCAACAAATTAATTATATTGTCATCAGCAATTTGAAGGTTCTTTTTTTTCTCACTATCAATATTTTTCTAGAAGTTCAATTACATTTAAATTATATTTATGAAATAAATAATATTATAGTAATCAACTTTACTTTCTTGGATGGAGAATTTAATGTCTTTCTATCATCTATTCCAGTTTTATTTAGTTCTGAACCTTTAGCATGATGATTTTTCTTTTTCTTTAACTCATAGGATAAATTTTTTTGATGTTCAATTACCCTTTCAACCTATCAAAATATTATAAAATAAATTTAAATAATAATATAAATATTCTTAAAGAAATTTTAAGCTATAAAAGAATATTAATATATTACCCATTTTAATTTTTCAAAATCTTCAAATTTTTCATACTTGCTTCCATATCCATGTTTTTTGATGTGCCATGCCATTTTCTTTGGGGAATCAGATATTTCAAAACAGTGCATACACTTCCATCTATAAAATATATGTGTTTTAATTGAAATACATTACATAAAGTGTTTAATTTACGTTTTATAGTTGACATCTTTAAATAAATGTTCGCGAAATTGTTCTAAATCCATAGTCTCAAATACATTGCATCTAGGACATGCAAATTGTCCACCTGAAGATATACATCCTAAACTATCATCTTTACTGAAATTGTCTACTAGTGTTTTTTGTTTGTGCAGTTGAAGTGAAGAGCTTTTATTTGATTTTTTTGGACTTTTAAATGTTGATTTATTTGAAGCTTTATTTGCAGGAATTGATTCAATAGGAATCCCTCGGCATGTAGGAGGCACAAGCGATGGTTCAATACTTTCTAATGCTTGTTGTTCTAGCATGTTTGCTGCTATCACTGGTTGTTTATTAAGTTTATCATCATCAGTAACCTAGTCATAAAATAAAAAAAATTAGTAAAATATAAGGGATTTGTTTTTATACGAAGACTTTATCTATAATCATATTATTTGCATACAATATCAGTGCATTGAAAAACAGATATGCTATGCAAAATTCAAGTATTACATAATTAAATATATATTTAACATGTATTCTTAAAACTAAATTTAAATGTTAAGTTATTAATGTTCATAAAATCTATCAATACTTCAAAATCTTACAATAAACAAAAATAATTAAGAAAGCCATATCTTCTATTCTTGAAACACTAGTAAAATCAATTATAGTTATTGCCTCGGGAGTTCAATTTTCAAACCATAAACCAAACAAATGTAATACTTCTTATTATAATTATAAAATTACTTTCAATAATGAAAAAAAATCATAGAGGAAATATAGAAAATATATGCCAACATCAGAAATACCATTTGGGTTTTATTTATAGTAAAATGTGACTTTTGAATGTTTGTAAAAAAATTATTTTATAAATATATCAAAATCGATTCAAGAATTATTTACCTTTTCATATACCTTCAAGCATTTTACTGCCACAGAAGGATGATTTAATTTATAATGTTGTTCAAATACTTTAGCATTATCGTCATTGTATTCAAACTGACACATGGGACATTTAAACATACATGACACTTTATGAGCGTTATAAATATGAGATGTTATCTCACATTCTGTATATTTAATACCTAAAGAACATATATTGCATATCCATTGACTTCCAATTAATTGAGCTGTAATTATAAATAGAGTGGTTTAATAAATAATATATTACAAAAACTTAAGATGTAAAAAATGTTCATAATACATACCTTGGTGTTTAGTTCTATCAATATTAATATCTTCTAACTCTGTTTGTCTAATTACAATTATATTTGATTGATTTGTACTTGTGATCTCTGACATATGAGCTTTTCTCATGTGAGCTCTCATTTCATCTCGATTAAAGTCAATGTAATCACAATATTGACAACGATATAAGTTTTCACTATGATGCATTAAATGGAATTCTATTTGATTCAACTCTACTTTAGATTGAGTGCTACTTTGCGGACAATGTGGACATCTATGAATAAATCAAATGTACTCATAGGAATTAAAATTTATTATAGATATAACACTATTAACTTTTAACTTACATATACCACTGAGAATCTGGATGAAGAATTGCTATATGCGATTTGAGCATACGTTCAGTAATGCATGTATAAGTACAAGGTGTTGAACACTTATAGCGTACATTTTTAGGAACAAATTGAGGATATGAATCAATGTTTAAGTCATTTTCGGAAGCTACTTCAACAATTTTTTTATTAATTTCATCAATTTTTATCTGAAATAATTAATTAATAATATATAAATATTAAATAATAAGCAAACCATATGAAATATTAATTACAATGTTTTATACTTTCTCGATTCTTACATAAGAGAAAACAAGTATGAAGTGCAAAACATCATAAGTATTTCATAGAAGTGAATTAAAATGCTTACCTTCAGAGTATTCATAGCATCAAATGAGCTGGCAGATAAATTGATCATCTTATCAAACATAAGTTCTGATTTTCCCATGGATGGTACAGGATTAACAATTTCTTTAGAAATATTATCCTGTCCAATAGTATGTCCATTTAAATGTAACAGTAGATTAGATCGCACCTTTGTGTTATATGTACATAATGAACAGCCAATTGATTCAGTGAAAATATGTGACTTTGGTATATCATCGATAGTATTGGGATCAAAAAACAACCTTTTTATTTTGTCTTCAATATTCAATTTTGTTTTTGAAGATTTTTTTTTGTTATTACCATTCTAATTTTAAACATTCATTAATTAGTAAGTATTAAATATATGAATAAAGATTAGAATTCAGAAATGTTACACTAATTGATTGATTTGAGCTATTTTATAATATTTAATATTTAAATTTAAATACTTACATTATGTTTCATTTTCCCACTTGAACTTTGTTCTTGAGGCATTAAGACATTTATTGATTTAACCCCTTGAATTAAATATTCTCTGTTATTAATTGATGATGAAATCCTAGGAGTTATCTTATATTTATCAATATTATGAACATTTTCCATATGCAAAGCTACTATTTTACGAGTATTGCCTTTAAATGAACACTCGCCACAATTAAAACTATCAACATGATTATCTTTGGGTTTCTTTTTAGTTAATATTTTTTTCTCTGTCACAACAAATTTATCTTTATCCAAATCAGTTAATTCAGGAGTTTCCGGCAAATACTCTAAATTTAAAATGTTATGTTTTGTTTTCATATGGACTGTAATAGCCCGGGAAGATGGCAAATTAATGTGGCATAAATAACATTTAAAACGATTAGGTCCATGAAGTTTTAAGTGTTCAGTCATATTTATTATAGTTTTAAAAGTTTTGGAGCAAAACCTACATTGTTGACCATTATAATTCCAAGATGGACACATATTTAAGTGAAGTTGATAATCACGGCTGTTTAAGAAAGTTTGATCTAGAACACAAATAAATACAATTAGTTAAATAATATCACTAAAACTATAAATTTAATACTTACCACAATCTTTACAACTAAATAACTGATCTAATTCAATTGTTGGATAAGCTAATCTTTTAAACTTATTTTGTTTATCAAGTGACTCTTCAGTTGAACTTTTCCTTTTAGTAGAAATTTTACTTTCTACTTTCTTGGAATTATCATTGTCTAGTATGTCATCTTCATCGTCAATAATAATAACATCATCATGAGATTCTTGCAATTGTTTTTCATTATTTATGGTTTCTGACCAAATAGAATTAATTTTTCGTGGATCTTGCATATCATTTGGGTTTACATCATCAAGAATTATAAATTCGTTATCAATAGGTAAAGGTTTTGATGTACTATTATTGTCAGTCATTTGAGCTCTATCAGGAACTGTTATAATAATTGCATCCGACGGTTGAGCATTTTCATCAATACTAGCCGATTGCATAGCTGCTGATAAGACATCGGGGCACTGCAAACGTCTCTTTCTGGTTTTTTTTGGTAACATTTCAGGCAAAGTATTTGTCTCTGTCGTTGAGTTTACTATTTTCAACAAGTCATCATCAATTTTTTTATCTATTGTGATTATTTTCAAATTTTCAATTTTAGTTGTATCCTGTAAATTTTTATTAGATTATAAAAGAAAATAATTTATAAATTGTTTAAGATTAAATTTATAAATTATTTATATAAAATATGCATACACAAGTATTGGATACTGGAGAACGCTCTAAGCATAAAGATTTATATTCAAAATGCTCCAATGCTAAATGTGTTGACAGTGAATCAATAGATTCAGTGCCATACAAGCAAAAAATACATTGGTACGTACTAATATTGTGCAGCTTAAAATGCTAGACAGAAAAAATAAATAAAATTAAAGAAAACAATATATAATTCTCTATCTTTATGATGTTAAAAAAGAAACATAAAATGATAAAATATGAAGAAATTTTGTAAATTTCTTAGAAACAGTTAAATTTATATTATATTTAATTTGCTTACTGAAATCATTAACTTTGGCTGGAATGCAATAAATCCTTCAACAATATCTTGACTTGCACAAATGTAACAACCAAATTGATCACATTGTTGATGCTTTTGGTTTAAATGTTTTAAGAAATCGTCAGACAAATAACATTCATAAGGACAACCCCCTAAAATAGATTAAAAATGATTACTCTTTTACATTATCTATTTTTGAATGTTAGATAAATGAAAAATAAATATATCATTATAATATACAGATATTCTATGTTTACAGGCAGTTTTGACAATCTAAGCATTTTTACGTTTTATCTTTTGAAACCAGTATCACTTAAATTAGGTTATAATAACAAGTATTTATTATAATCAATTTTTCCGACCCCCGTAATATTCGATTGTACATTATTATACTACACAATACATGAAAATGATATGTATTGTAATACTTTACTTGTTTCAAGCTACCAAGTAATAAGTTGAACTTACGTTCATAAAATTACTGAAAAATCACAAAAATTACAGTATTACCATTTTTGTTATCAGATAAAAATAAGACAAAGAATAGATAATATAATACCATGTTAAACCAATACACCTTATATTATCATACCAACTTTTCATATAATTTTTATTAAGATTACCATAGATAATACACATAGAAATCACCGAAAACTCGTTGACATATTATAATTACCTATATCACGATTGAAGATATATTATATTATATATCTTTACCATGTTAAAATATATACATACGAAAACTAAATTAATCTTATCTCTAGGACGTCACAATGAGCCATATATAAGTTAATTGAATTAAAAACATTCACATTTATCGAAAACATGGTAAACAAAACCATGTTCGGTAGAAACACTAGAAAACTAAAAACAAGAAATTACCAATTATCAAGAACCTGATGGACCCCGGTATTACGAGATGTGAAAACCACTTGCTATAAATTCATGAATTAAACGATGAATAGTTTTTTCTGTCACTATTTCATGGTGTACCTAGGAAACGGGCGAATAGCCGATTATTAAAAAAATAAAACGGAAGTCTCTGTAACTGGACAGGCTTCACCTGAGTCTCTCCACATATTATCCTAATCATGTAACACTTGTAAATATTTTTTACTGCCACATGATATTAAAATAAAATAAGAAAAATTAACATTTACGAAAAAAAAAAGTTTGAATATAATATTTAAATTTGTATGAGTACATTATTAATACTCATATCTTAAAAAGGTTTATAGATCATTTTTATGTGTTAACAATGGGAAGTAAAATTTGTAGACTGGAATCATTGACTGATCGGAAAAGTTATTTAAATGTGATGATTTATTACTTATTGATACAACTAAACAAGTATTGAAACCTAGAAAATAATTTTTTTTTCAAAACAGGGTCTTTATGATAGTAAATTATGTACTGAATGTCATTTATGATTTATAATATAATATTAGAGGAAAAAACTAAAAAAATTCAATAGATCTAATCAATGCAGCTCTTAGGTCATCATAATTTAAACTTTTTTAAAAAAAATTGCTCTTTCTAACTAAGGTTGCTGACCCCAAATTTAAACGCACATAAAAACTCATATCTTTAACCTTCTGGATTAATGTTAATAATTAGTAAAACATTTCATTTTTAAAATGACTAAGTGTGAGAAAGAATTCATAAGTTGAAAATGTCAATAAAAAATTAATATAAATATTTTAAGTTTGAACACCCCCAGCTACTATTGAAAAACATTAAATTAAATTAATTAATGAATTAGAACAAATGTATGTTTATTCATACCATTAAGGTTATCTAGAAGCTATTATCAAGTAGCTCTTAATTATATAATGGATAATTTACAAAATACTCTTTACTACAAAACTTTTGCTATTTTTACTTAATTAATTCAATGGATCATTTTATATTCAAATATCAGAAATAAGTAAAATTAAATAGTTTAAGAAAACTATAAAAATAAAGGGATATTTAATTATATGAACTATGATAAAAAAATATGAGATTACTCTACATTAGAAGTAAACAGCAGTACCATCTACTATTTTACTAATTTGAATGCAACTGATGAACCAGTAGAATTAATTTTTCAACTTTAATTAGTCATAATTAATTAATTGCAAACTAAATAAGCAGGTTCAAGGTATTATATTATATTTAAATAATTTTTTTACAATCATTGTTTTTATTAATACTCATAACTGCAAGTACAATTAAAACAATTAAAAACTTTCAAACTTGGGTAATAATGAATTATTATTGTCTTTATATAATTTACAAATTCAGTATGACATGTCAACAGCAACATACAAGTGTACAGAAGTGTGAAAAAATGTAGTTTTAAACATGCCACCCCAATGTCAACGTGTAATCATTGGGCCATAGTATCTTATATTTTCACTCATATTTTAACATTTATGTAGGTGGAAGGTATCTGCATTGTATGGGCAAATAATGCACTGCATCAATAAAAAAGTATAAGCTTTTTTTTTTTTTTAATTACATGTAAACAAATTAGTCTATTCTAATTCAAAGTTACTTTAATTTCTCATTAACATATAATTATGAGTACAGTTAAAAGACATTACTAAGTCGTTCAAAATCATAATTTTTAAATAAATAACTTACCAATGTTACAGCGATAAGGCAATATAAATTCATTATAGTCTACTGCCAGAAGTATTTCTTTACAATTATCAATAATATCCTCATTATCTTCAAGATGTAATATTAAAGGTTTTGATAGATTATGAATTACAGTCTAAATACAGCAAAAGTACACTTACATTATTAGAACCATAAGCATATACAAAAATATCAAATACCTGGTGATGATATACATGAGAAGCTTCATATGCACGATAAAAACAATATGAGCAAAAATATTTACAAAAAGAATATTTTTCATAAATATGTTGAGCTAATGATTCTGCATCATCAAATGATTTAAAACAATAAGCACATTTCTTAAATTGCTCAGTATTGTAAATTTGGTTTTCTAAAATAACAAATATCAGCAGTATAATTTAAGTCATATAAAAAAATATTAAAGTAATTACTTTTTTTTTTTTCCATATTTGAATAATGCAACTTCATATGCAATGTAAATAAACTTTTATCAGAGAAAACTTTAGTGCAGGCTCTATCTAAACATTTATAAAGACCAAAATGTTTTGGAAATTTCATCATTTGTTGATATGCAAGTTGTGTTTTCATTATATTTGTTGGTAAGTCTCGTACTGTTTTTAAATAAGACTTTTTATAATTTGTGTCAATTAAACAATAAGTACCCTCTATAGGTTCTCCATTGTTAACAAACTGTACGCCAGGTTCAAGGTATAAAATAGGATCTGGTGCTATATTCATTTTCATTGGTGTACAAGGATGATCATTATTAGATGATTCATTAGGATTTATTTTAGAGCAATTAACTTCTCTCTAAATAAAGAAAAAATAAATATATCAAACAATGGTTTCCAATTAATTTAACGTTAAATTTAAAATTATAAGCATCTTTTTAACTCACAATATCAATCATTGTTGGATTCAATAATGGAAACTTTTTTTTAGAAACTTGATCAATGTTTTTTTGGTCAGCTAGAAAATAAATATAATACATAGGTAGCTAATTAAAATAATATACATTATAACTAGTAACAAAATTTTAATTGTGGAAATAAAAATATTGCAAATGAATACTATTATTGATTAATATTTCAGTAATATATGGACAAGGTATGGCAGATCATTCACCAGTCAGTTGGATCTATATATTCTAGCTACTCTGATGGATAACAACCATTCAACTTTTCATTTAGTGATTTGGCAATCCATGGTTCAACATCTTATATATAATTTTATTTTAAAAATAATAAGATATAAATTTAACTTTGGTCAATAAATTACAGTTATTGATTTTTTAGTCCTTTGTTATGCGAGTTTATTTTTATTAGTGTAATATTGAAAGCATTGATAGATTACTACATATTTTATTTAATAGAAATATACTATCTGTATGGGTATTTACAATGGACATATGAGTGAACAAAATAGTAATAGAAATAATGACAAGAGGAGAACAGTTACCCAGCAGTAACACTTAGATAAGGTTGATTACATGATGAAACTAATGTACCCAATTTGGATTTTTTTTTCTATCTGTTTGATTTACTGGATTATCATACATCAATATATATTTTGATTTTGATAGATTTAGTGTTTTAGTATAGAATTTGGAGTAATATGGCCAGAGCCCAGATTTATACAAATTTGCACGTTTTTTTCAAATTCAAAAATTAGCTAGGTAAACTGATATTATGAACTATAATCAATAAACTCGAAATACAGTTTTATTTTGCAAATATAGGTCCATGTATGCCATGTTTCTGTATTTTATGATTTTTCTAACATATTATTAATATCCTGGTTAAATGTATAATCATATAGGGGACATACTCATATACACTTCATTTCAAAAGAGTACACACCACTTTTGCCAAAACGAGGCATCAATCACGCACGACGATAACAATATTGTCCGATAGGTATACAGCGATTTCAATTTAATTGTTTACAATAATTGAATAATTGTTGTGATATCTGCCTGCGCGAAGGGTTGCCTAGGATTTGGCACCGGCCTGTATATAAATTACAACAAATAAAAATTCGTGGTTACAACCATCGGACGGCGGGCACGCGCTCATCACGACCGGCGATGTTTGGTATGAGGTGCGCACCGCCGAACGAAAACCGGTCACGAAAGTGGTATGTTCAATTTTGAAACGGAGTATACGATGTATACCTATGAGGATATGACAAATTAAATATATATACAATGGAACAGACAGCGAAACTATGCAGATGACCGTCGCGCATCTGGTGACAAATTTTCATAGGGCATCTACGACTGCTTTCCCGTGTAAAATAATTAAAGAGCACGCGAATTGTAATAAAAATTAAACCTTTAAATTTTCAGCATTTTACTTTAATTATTTATGTTTAACTATTTCAGGACAAAAAAATATATCAAATATTAAATAATGATTGAAATAATAATGTGATATCGGAATGAGAGTGAGAAGGTATATTAATTAGGGTACAAGACAGAACGAGAGGAAATTATTTAAAGGAGAGGTAAGTGAAGTGATTAGTGGAATAATAATAATGATGCTTTTAAATTAATTAAATAATACGGAACAATAATCAAAAGATATTGGCACATGTTTGTGAGAACGGCTGGGGTATCCTACACTAGAGTATACACTTGGCTTGTCTGATCTTTGGAACATTTGACGCAACGAAAGCCATGGTGGCAGTATTTATGTGTATAGCCATATATAATTGACAGTTATAGTATTGCGGTGGACAGTGTCTATTATGAGGTTTATCAATAATATTACGCTCGTATTGAGTAATGATGTTATAAGTACTATAAATATCGCTATTATTTTGAGGTACAATGTTCACAAAAAATAAAGGTGACATTTTTTACATATTATAGAGGTGTTTTCTGAATGACCTTTTTCGAACAAGGCTACAAAAATGTCATTACTTTGGGTAAAATAATGTAAATTTCTTATTAAAATCCTGTGCAGACGAAGGTAACGAGGAAGGAAGGTATAAAAACTGGCTCCTATTTTTTCTAAATGTGACAGCCGACAGGATTCCGTTATCATTGGAAACGGCAGTGAGTCGAACATATAAAGGTGTAGCGTAACACTTAAATTCAACATGGACTACTGATCTTTGTTAGGGTCATTGAAGGCAGAGCAGTGGTCGAAATGGCTCAAGATAAGTGGAAGGATGCCTTACGATTCAGATTTCCTAATATCATCATAACATTCTTCATACTTTGTATAGGATTTTTTTTTTTATAGTTCACATTTTGTTTATGCATCAGAATACTACAATCTTTTTCTATCATAAATAATCTTTAAAACTAAACAAATAAATAACATATTTTGAAATTTAGTAGCAAAAAAACTGACAACTACAAAAACTAGACAAAAAAGTAGAGGGATGTCATCCCTCCGTATCCCCCTCCACTTCGACCACTGAGGCTGAGAAATTGGAAATATCTTTGATGTAAATAGCTAGGACTACAGGAGAATAATCTATAATCTCGTGTTCAATACTAGATATATTATTATCTGGTTCATCAGTAGTGTTAGTTAATTGATATCGAAACAAAAATGTCACTATTATTTTCAAGGGAAAAAAACGGTTAAAGATAAGTTTTTGACATTTTGGCTTTAAAAAAAAAGCCCGTTAGGTTATGGAAAACAAATAGGTATAGGGCGAAATTAAATGTGAAATTAGACTTAAGAATATCAGTTTTAAAAAAAAAACCTTTTATGGAATCTATAATATCAAAAGTTCAAGCTCAAGTTTTCATCAACACGTAAATAACAAAACATTTCACATTTTATTTACCTATATATTTTAATATATTTTATTTATTAAAGAATATATTAAAAATAAAAAATTATGTATCAATTAATTACATATTTACATGTAAATTAATCAAAACTCTATTTTTGATAAATAATAAAATTATTTAAAAGGCCACATTTCAAAAATACAAAAAAGTAGCGATTAGAAAAAGGTTGAAAACCACTGGTCTAAAACCGTGTCAGCACAGGATATATGAACTGCCAGCGCTATTCATTTGAAAAGTACAATTTTTAAAACCCCTGATCTACATAAAAACAGCCACCAGGTGCGTGACGGTCACCCACCTAATTTCGTAGGCCATACTGAATGGCAATACTTGGTAACTTAAATGTACCTAAGTAAATGGATTGCAAATCAAATTCAAAATTGTTAGATAACATTCAGAATATATTTCATATATTAATCTGAAATTTTTTTATTAAAATGTCATATTTGAAATAATTAATGAAGTTTGAAGTTCTAACTAATTGAGTTTTAGAAAGCCAAGTTTGTTATTAATGTATTTAAAAAATACAATTATTGGTTTTAATAATACATCAAATAACGAAAAGTTCAAGTATTAAAATATTAAAAATACTATGTTATAATTATTACCTTTTATATATACCTTTATTTTATACTCAATTACCAAATTTTTTCTATTATGTTATTAAATCGCACCAATACACTCTTTAATTACTTTGTATCTGTCATATTGTATATATATGTATATATATAATATTCTTTTAACCTTATCGCAGTCAAATTAACCTTCTTATTATATAACTCACTTACTAATATTACTGATATTTTATATCACCGTATTTTCTCATATCATCTGTCATCTATTGTTAATGTATAATATCATTACTCTATGTCAGCATTTCCCAAAGTGTGTTCCGTGGGACAATGTCAAGGGTTCCACCAGATGTATGTGATTATTGAGAAAATTATTTTATATATTATATTTGAAAAAAATATTAATAAAAAATTGGAGTTGAGTTGGAATTGAATATATTGGGGTTCCACGAAACACAAACTATTTTTTAAGGGTGCCGTTGTCGTTAAAGTTTGGGAACAGCTGTTATATGTAATATGTATAATTGTTGAGCTGTAATAGTTTTACTAATAGCTAATAAAAAAAATTATTACCTGATGCTTCAACAGGATTACAGAGTACAATCTGACTTGGTAGCACATAATTTTTCATGGGCATCTCAGAGGGATTTTCAAATACAATTTCACCTACAGTCAAAATTATAAAAATATTTTTTTTCTTAAATTAAAACAAATTAAATTATTAGGAAATAAATAATATGATTGCTACTATTTAATTTACACATGGATTATGTTCTCAAAATGTATCACAAAGAAAAATACAAGCCAGATTAGGGAGGAATCAATGAACAAGAGCTAATAATCATAGTTTAAATTTTAATATAATATTCAAATACATAAATCTATATTAAGATGTAAAAGACTAAAAGAACTAAAAAATAGACAGTTTATTTCCAAAATATAAAAATATATAACAAAATTTTTTTAAATTTAAATCTACCAAATTATGTTTATTAATGTTTTTATTTTGATTCCCCTTCACAACCTGGTAAAAAATAGTTTTAAACTTAAAGATTTGCTGAAATTATAATGGTTAAATTGTCAAAAAACTCATTATGTATTATATAATTCTTGACGTAGCTCAAGCATTTTATTATGTTGGGCACAAAAGTCTTCATAAACTTAAGATTGCTCTACATTCCCATTCCCTATTATCTAATCCTTAACTCCTTTTTATTATTGATAAAGTTTTCAAATGAGATGTGAGGTTGAACTATTTATTCTATAAAATCAAGTGCCCCTTAAAGTAGAACTCTTCGCCTAACACTGTACAATCAATATACTATTAATATACCCCTCCCAACTTCCAATCTCATAAATTTTGTTATTTTTTAGATGACACCTGCATAAATTCTTCTGACTCACATCAATGTTGCCATAAATAACCTACAAACACTTAAACTAACTACAAATTGAGTTCAACCAATGGAGAATAGGAACAAATAAAATTATTTATCATAGCATCTTGAGCCCTTAAATCAATCATTCATTATCATTGAGTAATAAAATAATTCTCATCACTGACTCAGTTAAATATTTAAACATTCATATCGATAAACATGAGATGCCCACATTAAGACTACAACTATACATATAAATCTTTAAATTTCTTAGTTAAAGACATCTTCTTTGCACAAACATCTCCCTCAATAATAAAATTCTTCACTATAAACAATTAATTTATCCTGTAATTATGGCACCCAAATTTAGGGTTTGACTCAAGTCTCAGATCCTAATTTGATAAAATTATTTCAGTCAAAAAAATTTAAGTTTATCAAAATAAGCCTTCATAACAATCTCAAAATTTCTACTTATTGTATTCGATTAAATAAAAATTTCAACCTTGCCACACTTTAATCCACGAAAATACCCTAATATCAAAACTTTCTTCCTATACCCTCCTGGATAATCCTCTCCCATGCTTAAAGCGTAATTGGTAACGTAACGTCCTAAAGAAAATTTTTTTTTTAAAATATAATCTTAAAGTAGCGTTACTGGATAAGACCTCATATATAAACCAATAGTCAAGCTATGTAAAGATTTATTTGTTTAACGTATTGTATTAATTATATGCAGATACTAGATGGTAAATATTTGTTTTTCAGGATAAAAATATAAGAACCGTGAACATTTTTTTTTTTTATAAAATTATAAATAATAACCTTTTTCTCGATCAGGACTTGTATTCATAAACATGTTGCTAACAGGCAAACCATCATCGGCGATTGCAGAAGTATCAGTTTTAACTGTATAAATCATTAAAAACAATAAATTATACATACATAATTCATAAATTAAAATATTATTATTTTTATTGTATTTTATATTAATATTATTATATTATTATTATAACCTTTTTCTCGATCAGGACTTGTATTCATAAACATGTTGCTAACAGGCAAACCATCATCGGCGATTGCAGAAGTATCAGTTTTAGCTGTATAAATCATTAAAAACAATAAATTATACATACATAATTCATAAATTAAAATATTATTATTTTTATTGTATTTTATATTAATATTATTATATTATTATTATAACCTTTTTCTCGATCAGGACTTGTATTCATAAACATGTTGCTAACAGGCAAACCATCATCGGCGATTGCAGAAGTATCAGTTTTAGCTGTATAAATCATTAAAAACAATAAATTATACATACATAATTCATAAATTAAAATATTATTATAAGATTAATTTAATAATATAAATTATTAATACAATACATGACTATTATTATTCCATAAGAATTAATAAAATACACCAAACATGCTAATATATAAATGTTTTAGGGAATGTGCAAGATGTAAATGCTAGCAGGCGTGAATGATTAAATTACTAAATTAAATTAATTACTATATACAGTATTAATTAGAAAACCAAATGATTATAAAAATATTAACTTAACAACTTAATTTTAAAATGTATTAAAAATATTGATCATGAATGATAAATGTAAATAAGTATAAAATGACATTAAACTTTTCATGTTTTTGCATTTTCTATGCAATTTTGAATTTTTGGAGTGTAATTTTTACTTACAAGCTGTATTGATTTTTGGAATTTGACATTCAATTAAATGATTTGAAACCCAATGTTCAAGAGCATTTTTCATATACAGGTGATTTAAATCTCTCCACAGTCCATATCCACAAATATTGCACATGCCATTCCAACTGGTAGTTATATGATGCGATTCTATATGCTTAAGAAGTATTTCATAGGATATGGTTGAAAACTCATTTTGACACAACTTATCCATACATTTGAACAATAACATATTATTAAATTGTTCACACTTAATGCCTCCTATTATTCCATCTTTACTATCATCTTTTAAGACAAACACACGAGGGGCATCTTCATTCAAATTTTTTTCTTCTTTTGTCATTGCTTCATCACCTTTAAAGGTATTACATAGTTTCCTATTATTTACAGTTTAGAGGTATTTAGATGAGATTTTATTATTTTATGACTGATTTAACGTGTCTCATAATATGAACGTTTATTTAGACAATAATTACTTAAATGTTATGAAATATAACTACAATTTAGACAGTTAGTTTATAATGTAAAATAAAAAAAAAACATCATATTTTAATAATATAATATTTTTAATGTGAAGTTCAATTCTTAATTAAATATGTATATATTAAACACACACACATCAATAAATATGAATAAAACAATCTTTAATCTTAAGCACTTCTTACAAGTGATAAATTGTAATTTTTTCTTACCTTCAAATAATGAATTATTATCCTAATAACATATGATATCAATTTGTCAAATATTATAAGCAAATAAATTAAGCCAAATTAATAAAAGCAATAAGCATTTAAAAATAAAAATATATTAGTTTCACAAATTTACAACACTTAAATTAATTATAAAACTAATTTGATCCAAGTCACTCACAATCCATTAACCACCAGTTATAAAAAATTTCGAATTAAAACTTACGTATAGACAATTTATCACCAGGTAAACAACGAACTCTTAACATCAAGGGCTTTGGTTTCTCTTCTGTAGTTGGATTTTGAATAGAATCTTGATGTTCAACAAGTGAAGGCAATTGGTAATTTAAATCTTGATGATCAACACGTGAAGGCAATTCTTCATTTAAATCTAATAATTGATAAAACATAAATTAGTTGGTTTAGGTTAATTTGATTCACCAATAATCCATTTCAAATTGTACATACAATTGTTGGATTGTTCATCTTTCTTTAAAACTAAATGATATGAAATGATATGTTCCAAAGCATCTTTCAAATAACATTGATCAACACTTTTCTGAAGTTTATTACCACATGAATCACACATCTGGTTCCAATTGAAGAATTTATGATTTAGTTCAATGTGCTTAAAAAAATCAGCTAAGACTACTGTAGAAAAAGGATTTTGTAGGCATTTCAATACAGAACATTTAAACAATGGCACTGAATTTATTATTTCACAACTTAAACCAGCCACCATGAATTTTGTAGAGTTTTTATCAAAAATGTTCTCAGAGTATTCAATCTTAGGATCAACATTACTATAGCTGTTTTCGTTTTCATGAGCTATTCAAAAAATTATCAGATTAAATTAATTCATAATATAGTTCTCAGTATTACTATAAACATTAACTTACATTGATTTATTTGTATGGGTGATGATTGAATACTTGACTCTGGCACATCTTGAAGTTCCTTCTTTATAGATGCTGAATCAACTTGTAATTTCTTTTTAGTCTGAGCAATAAGTTCTGATACACTACATTTTGGATTTTTATCAATCAATTTAGTATTATGAATTTGTTGATCAAGCAATACAGGAGGTAAACACCCAACCAAATTCTTATAATCAATTTCAGAAGTTGGTATATTCTCATTTTCAACTGATAAACTAACACGTATAATACTCCAATAACCATTACATTGTTTATCTTCATCCCAATGTCTTAACTTCATATGCTTAACAACATTATTGTAATCAAGTTGTATAAAATAACAAAATGGACACAGGTATCCAAACATTTTTGTCTTCTGAATAGGATCAGGATGTAACAAAAATGAAATTCCATCAGTTTTATCATAGTCCGGATGTTCCAATATATGTTTTTCTAGTTCATTCTCATTGGAATAAACTTGTTTACACATTTTACATTTGTATCTATATTCTCCAGTATGAGAAGTGATATGATCATAAAATTTAATAAAATCATAAAAAATATTTCGACAAAAAATACAAGTAAATTTAATATTTACAGACATATATGTTGTAAATTTACATTCTTCTAATTGTTCAGAACTCATTTCCCCAAAATTTTCTTTTAATGATTCACTAATTAATACTTCAGCACATTTTTTAGATAATCTAGATGGTAATACTTCTTCATCCATATGCTTTTCCTTGTAATGTCGAACAATATTTAATCCTGTATCATTATAATGACAGAATTTACATTCTATTAAGTTATCTGCCATTTGATAGTAAAATTTGTCAATTAAATCTTCATTCGATACTATTTTTGATGTTACTCCAACATCCAACAAATTAACTGAAGGTTTCTTATTAAAATTCAACAATTTTTTTTTATTTTTTTTTAATTTTTTAACATTCACTTTATTTAAATTATCTGGATGTAAAGTATTTGTCTCCATTTCTATAACAGTTTTAACAGTAGTATGTGACATTTTTTTTGTATTTCTCTTTTTTTCTTTTAAACCAAGTATTGACTTTTTACCTTTGTTTTGTTTATAAGTTTTTTTATCATCATTCAAAACTACATTTTTCTTTTTCTTAGACAAAACAATATTATTAGTATCAGCATAGTCAACTGGTTTATTTTGTCTACAATGTCGAACATTAGAAACAGTTAAAACAGCTGCACAGTTTTCATTAATATCAGCATGAAGTTTATCTAATTCAGTCATTTTTGGTCTAGGCTTTTTAGATTTAACATCAGTATCACTTGATTCAACCAAATTCATTGTAACTGAACTTTTCCCAGCTATGGGTAGTTCATTTGGGAAAGTTGTATCATTAGATCCCTTGATAGATGTAGGATATTTAGAAGCACAGTCATAAGGATTTAATACAACATAGGGTTCTTTTAATATATTGGTTAATGATGGAGAATCAAGCATTTTATTTTTATTTTTTTTAAACAGTTTACAACTTTTTTTCTCTTTAGAAATAACATTAGCAGTTTCGATTTCCTGTTGAGTACTTTCAATCGATTCGTTCTGTGAATTATTCAACTCTGCTTCTATTTTCTGTCTAGCTAATTTAACACTTAACGGACCTAAAAACGGTCGTTTCCTTTTTAAAGTTGGAATATTTTCATTATTTTTTAGTTGATGACAAGTTTGTAAATCATTATTTGAAGCTTTTGAATTCAAATGTTCTTTTTTTTTAATATTTTTATCAAACTTTGAAAGCACTATCTTTAAGTCCTTACATGAATTTTTATCTTGAATTTCAAAATGTGCATATTTTTCTTTGCGTTTTGTACGTTTACTTTTTTTTTTAACTTGATTAACTGATAAATAGTCAGTTTCCAAATTTCCACTTTCATTAGCATCTGAACTCTCATATGAGCTATCAATCGTGATTACTTCTGTATTTAAATGGTCATCATTTGATACAGTATTCACAAGTGTATTTTCATCTTTTTCCAAAGACAATAATTTTCTAGAAAGATTCATTTTCAGTTTTTTATTACACTTAACACGGTTTTTTTTTCTTCTTATATTTTTAATTTGCTTCCTTAAAATTTTCAATTTATCATCATCAGAAAGTTCAAGATTTTGATTGTGTTCTATGTTTAAATTGTTTTCCTCATGAGTATTTATGTCAGTGCTTTCCAATAATTTGGTAAGTTTTGTTATTTTTCCTTTGTCTTGTAAAATACTCATTAGTTCTGGGTGTGCCATAATGTTAAGAATAACTTTTTCATTGACATTATCAACCGTGGAATGAACTTCATTAGAAGAAACAATATTTTCTTTAGAAATGCTAGACTCAGTAGAATAATTAACTTCAGATAGCTCTTTAGAAGTGGACGATATAAAATTTTGTCCAGTTTCAATTGATCCATTAAAACCAGAGGCACAAATATGAAGGCATTCACTACCAAGATTTTTACTACATTCTTCTGAAGTATTATCAAGATTTTTACAATTTTTTCTCATAACTAATTGTTCATCATTCACGTCCTCTTTTTTATCTTTATTTATACTCGGTTTAATCAAGTTTCCTTCATTTTTTTTCAAAGCACTTCTAGTTCTAATTCTAGGGCAATCTTGATCATTTAAACTTTCAACAGCTTCTTTAACAATTTTTTCAAATTCTTTTTCTTTAGAATACTTTTTTGGTTTTTTAACCTTACAAGACTGTTCAGTTATAATATTATGGTCATCTTCATCATTATTCATTGAATTACTTTCAGTTAAATCTTCAAGATTCATATCTTGATTTTTAACAGTTATTAATTCTTTTTCAATAAGATCATCTTTATTTATTTCAATTGTTATATTTATTTTTGTATCATTGCCTTTAAGTGTATTAGATATCAAATCTTTACTTGTATTATGAACTGTGGCTGAGCAAGGTTTCATATTTTTATCTTTATCTTTAATTGTCTCAATTGTCATATTTTTTTCTAAAATCCCATCAACTATCATATTTTCATCTGTATTATTATCTTTATTTGAATCAATTTTCTTGTTCTTCTCTATTATTACATCAGTCGTTAAATTGATACCTGTATTATCATCTTTTGAACTATTTAATATTTCTTCTTTACGCTTAATTTTGGGTATTTTGAAGCTCATAATACTACTAGAATCATTTACAGCTCCAAAACCAGAATAAGGAATATTACTTTTAGGAACAGTTTTATTATGTTTAAATTTATCATCATTTTTAATACTGTTGTGATAATCATGGTTTTTGGTAGATTTTTGGTTAGAATTTTTAAACTTACCATACTTTGCTTCTCTAAATTCTTTATAACTACGAAACTGCTTGTGTTGTGTATTTTTAAACCTTTGATCTCTCATTAAATTTGTATCACTATTTGATGTAGCCTCACTACATCTAACCATTGTTTCATTATGGTAATTTGAATTAACTTGAATTTGGCTCAAATTATTTTTTTCACAAGTATAATCATTTTGTTTATATCGATTAAAATTAGATTTTCTGGAATTATTAAAACGAGATTCACTTAAATTTTCGTTATGTTCAGTAGGTTTATGAAATAATTGTAAATTTGCTTGACAAGCTGGATTTCGAAAACTACTTAGTTCATTATATCCCAATGGTTCTTGTTGAGATAATATTTCCTGTGATCTCGGAATTGAATTATTCATATTGGAATGCGAAACAGATGAAGATATAGTACTTGAAGAATGATTATGTGTGTTAGGTATGGTATTAGGAATCATTTGTCCATTTGTTGGTAATAAATTAGTACTTTCAGAATTCAATATATTTTTAATTTTTTTAATTCTTGGATCACGGGAAACAATTATATCAGGAGCATTTGGTGTAAGAACTATTTTTTTCTCACATAATTTAATCACTGGTCTAAGAGATTCAATATGCAACGAAGAACGAATTTCTTTAGAATTTTCAAGATCAATTAATGTTCCTGGTTTTAATGAAGAAATAACCTTTTGTTTGGGTTCATTAGAACAACCAATTTTATGCAGTATATTTATTTCACTGTTTAATTTTTCACGAATACTAGTAGACTTGTTAGGTATTAAACTAGAACTGGGTTGTGGTTCAGGCCATGATATTACTTTATCATGGGTTTTATGATCATTTGATTCATTTAATGATATAAAATTAACACTGGCCTTTTGCAATTCCATTAGATCTGCTGGTGGCGGTGGAGGTAAACTAATAGGCTCAACACTTGTGTTTTTAATACTTTCTATGACTTTTTTAACATGGTTGATGTCTATATCATTTATGTTAATGCCTTTTAACATTTGGTTACAATTAAATATCTTATCATCTTCAGTAAGGCCATCAAAAATTTGCTGGGCAATTTCGGTAGGTGGAACAGTTGTATCAGAGGTATTGAGTTTTTCAAGAGACACATTAGCAGCAAAACCAATAACCCTATTGAGTCTCATACGGCTATCAAAATACTCTGGTTGATCATTTTGATTAAGCAAATCATCAGGTTTTAAATTTCTGATACTGGTGGACTCACTATTATCAATATTTTCACAGGGTTTTTCAAAAGATGGAACAATGTCTTTCTCAAGATGTTTCTCTACATTTAATGAAATATCTCTTGTACTTGACATTTTACTCTTAAGTTCATCCTCACAATTTAAGTTTTGAACACTTTTATTTTTAATCTTTCTTACTTCTGAGGACCTAAAAATAAAATTTATATATTTTAAATTTTGAAAAATCGTATGTTTGAATAAAATGTGTATTTAATAAAAATAACTAGATACTTGGTTTTATCTTTTTCATCTGACTGGATAACTTCTTTAGAATCATTCATATCATTAACTTCATCCTGTTTAAAAGTTTAGAATTATAAACAGATTGAAGAAAAATATTATAACACATCATATGGAAGAAGACTAGTTAGGTTAAACTCTTCCTATACTTTTCCATCCTATCTGCAACTACCAATTTCCTAAGGCTAAAAAGTTCTGACTTTAAATCCACTATTCCATTATTGTCTCTTTCTCATGACTTGAGTGTTTCACTAAATTCTTATCCCTCCTGCTTCTTACTCCTCAATTAAGTCATCTGCTATCATACATTCATCATCCTATTAATCAGTTCTTATCATTATCACAAATTATTAATTCTGCTTTCCACAACCCTCATTTGAAGGTATTTTCTTAATTCTCAATTAACAACTGTTATCACACTCTTTATCCATAATTTTAATCATTATAGACTTTAGTAAATAATCAGTAAGCCATATCAAAGTAATGATAAAATGTTATAATAGGTAATATACACTAATTCAGGTTGAATGAAAACATTTTATAATCTAAAAATTAATAGAATGCGGAAATGTTTAAGCTAAATTTATCTAATATATAAAAATAGATACATTTGCAATTAGTGAGGATGCACTGAATGGAATTCAAAAATATCTTTTAATTTTATAACTATTCATAGAGGATTTCAACATTATTTAGTAATAGCTTATATCACATTGTAACATGTGATAAATAATACATTTACTTACGTTGGATATCAGTTTGTTGTATTTTGAGTACAAAGAATGTACTACTTTTTGGCAAGCTTTAAGTTTATCTGGTGATAACCTGTAAGAACAAAAAATATAGTAAAATTATAAATACACAAATTTAAAATCATTCAAATGCCATGTAAAAATATGATTAATTTGACAGGTATTATCAGGTATTGTAGGTTAACTCAATTACTATTACACATACTTTTTGATTAACTTTATCATATTAATCATAAAATATTTTTTAACTTTAACCTGTTACATAAAACAATTTGTACACTAAAAAAAAAATAAGAGCCATTAAAATAGATATTATATTATTATTTAGTTGTATACATATAAATACAAAAGAGGAAGTATAAATACTAAATTATATGAAATTATAAACTAAAACATTCAGTTGTAATTTTCTATAATACACTAATATATTTTTAATTAAAATTAAGTAAATATTGAACGCAATATTATACTTAGAAACAACAGATTACATTCAGTATATTTTTAAAAAGGTCTATCCTTTAAACCAACCTTTTGGTAGTACTTGTTTTTTTGCAAAATGATTGGAAAAAAAATCTACATGAATTACCAACATAATATATAACCATATATTATATATACTTAAACAGTATGAACTATAAACATATATTTAGATTGAAATATTTTAATAGTACAACACAGATTTAACTTAATTTATTAAATTACTTTAAATTAAATTGACACAACATAAGTTGCTCGAATAAAAAAAAAAAAAAAATGATATATTGTAGGGAGGTATATAAAACATGAGACAGTCAATGTTTGGTTTGCAGAAAAATAATTTTAGTAATAACTATATGGGGAAAATGTAATAATAATCAATCAATAATCTGAAAAACAAAAATATATTTTTATCTAGTACACAAATAAAACCAAATACAAACAAATCACACCAAAACTTTATTTCCCAACAGAATAACAAAATATAATAATTAACCCATTGCTTATTTTAGAGAAGGTATGTTTCATGTGTAATACCTGCCCTAATTTAAAAATCATTATTAATTTATTATGTAGTATTGTCAAATTGTATGGGTACACTTTGATCCACTCTTCAAATCCCTACTCTTGCTTCCTTTCAAATTGATGCTCATCTCTCACACACTTCTTCCCTCCTTAAAAGATTCACTTGATACCCTAGATCTCATTACATTTATTTCCAATCACATGTTATTCTACTTTCTGCCATGTACATTGCATGCTACTTTGCCTAGTTGTGCTTTAATATATTGATTAAAACATTGACTTAACTTCTATATCATAATAATCATCCAGTTTAATATTTTCTGTTATAATTAAAGTAGGTATCAGGCGCGCACCCAGGGTTTTGTTTGGGGGGGGGGGGCTTAACCATTTTCTTATTTTCTTTACACACATGTAAATAATTACCACAAATTATAAATGGTAACTTTTTTAACTATTATTATTATATGTTATATTATGTTTAATCAATCATCAGTTTAGTACTATATTTGTGAAAATATGCTATAATATAATGAATAATTTAGTGAAAATAAATTTTTTTAGGGGGGGGGGCTTCAGCCCCAAAGCCCCCCCCCTCCCTGGGTGTACCGCTGGTAGGTATACTGTGAGAAAATATTATCAAATGTTTGATTCACTAGCAGTCTATATAATGATATGTGTAACAAATGGGTAATTAACCTTTATTTTTTTCTTAAAAACCAAGACATTAAATATTATTTCTTATGCATTTTTATATTATAAATGTAGCCAGAAAATAATTTGTAAGCATAAAACGGATTTGTACCAATAGTTGTTGGTAAAATCCACATTGGTCTCGGCCAGATTCGTCAAAGGGCCTTACTTCGAGTTTCAGTATATCATGGAGGATAATAAAGTAGGTATATAAATGAGTGCCAACCTTTTTGATTCGACCATATCATAAAGATTCTGCAGTTTGTTCAGGTGCTCTTCCTGAATGCCCAAATCTTGGCTATCAATGATTTTTTTTAAAAATGGTAAGTAATTCTTAAGGTTGTCCAACGACTTGTAATAATTATCTTCCGAAATGGAGTTGTCGTTGGACGAAACACAATCCATGATGGCGGATGTTTACCAAGAGGTATCGTTCGTAGTGTTAGCGAACAGAATTGGGTTCGTTCGGTCTAGCTATGGCACATGGCTCGTGTAACGGAGATCAAACACGAGCGGAGCATGAACAGTTACCGCCGAAGTTGAACGGCAAATGACGGTATGGCCGACGATGTGTCGTAATGAACGAGTGGTGGGAGGTGTGCGGCGCAGTAAAACGACGCACGAGACATCGGACGTAGGAAGACGCGACGACCACGAGAACCATCTGTCGGAGCACCGGTGTCGTGTGTATTGGGCGATAACACTACTGGCTGTTGCTGACGCCGGTAACCACCGTACGCGGAACCACCGCTGACGATCACGCGCGAGGCCGAATGGTTATCCGAAAACGGTCTCTACGCAGGACACTACTCTGCGGCAAGAAGAAAACTACGGTCTCTCGACGACGACGACTGATGGCACGAACGAGACACGGTGGAATCACAGTCGTGCACAACGCACGGTATTGAATATTAATAGGAAAGGCGGTGCCGTGTGTTGTGCTGTGTACGGGCGCTCGGACACTGTGCGAAACACGGAATCGACTACGAGCAGACATGTAAAGCGCGGACGCGGCGAATAGGACGGTGCGCACTGCGCAGTCTACGTACGACGAATGGTGATGAAACGAGTAGTGTACTGCACTGTATGCCGATGGCGCGCACGGTGGTGCCTGTACGTGCGCGAGACACACCGACAACCCCGGATCGGAGACGGATGGCGGACACGTGCACTGTGCAGCCGATCGCTCAAAAACAACAATTGAAATATACGGAAACGGGAGGCGGAGGCCGGAGAGAACGACGTCCGTGCTGTTTATCGGCGCGGCGGCAACGTGCGTGCGCGCGCATACGGGATGTTGCTCGTGCCCTACCCCGCTCCGACTGTCAACTATCGGTTATAGACTCCGTTGCCTTGTACGTTCTCCGTTCTATGCGCCGCGGTCGTACCGTAACGCACTAACACTATATTTTAGTCTAGTCAGCGTATGCAGTCCGGCCCGGTTGTGTCGTTTCGGTTTCTCTCACCCGTCGCCACCGCCCACCCGTCGTCGTTATACTTGCAGCGCTGACGCCGGGGTTCAGCTGGTACTCGAGCCGCTGCCGGACACTATCAGAACACGCACCAGTTTTTTCAACACCACCTTTCTTGTTGTCTGACACGAACTCTGTAACACATTTTTTTTTTTTAGTCAACGTGCAAAATAAATATTACAAATTATATCTTTGTAGTTGCGTTTTTTTTCGCTTTGTGCGCATTTTTTAATTATTATTATTTCTACCCTCACCGCCGTCTCCTCAGTCTCCTCTCTATCACACCATCGATCCCCAGCCGTGTGTGTGTCTGTCTCTCTCTCTTCAAACCAATGTTTTACTACCACGGTCCACAATCACACCCCGGAATCGATAAACGGCGCAATATGGCCGTGTTTACTTACAGCCGACGGTACTGTTGATAATAGAGAATGACTCGTGAAATACATTCAGTGATCAATGAAACCACCTACGCGTTTGTAATTTCCGACTGTGTGTTGTGATGATGATGAAACACTCGAGTAGAACCCAATAGCTATCGTACGGCGGACACCTCAGTCGAATAATTACATCACACCATAAACCGTAGTACACTAGTACCTAATGCATAATATTATTATCGTTTCACGCGAATGTAGAAAGTGCATTTCGTTCATTCCTAAAAACAATACGTAATAATATGTTCACGTTTCGCAAGATTCGTCCATGTAGACGTGGCCGAAATAAAATATATTTTAATATTAACATATTGTGCTGCAAATGATAATTACTTGTTCTCGGTGACCTGTTGGGTGTTAGCTGCTGATACGAAAACTCGATTTCAACGGCGTTGCCGCTAAACACCGTTCTCGATTATTTCAATCCGACTGTCGGATTTTGTCTTTACGAATTTACGATATACAGCTGAACACCGTGTTGTTAATCTCATAATACGAGAGCACAGATGGGTTTAGAATGTTGGATTGATGGGATGCGTCAAGTTAATTTTAGAATTTACCACACCAACGTTAAATAACACGCATTGAATCCGTAGTTGGTACTGATTAATACCCTATACTTGGCCATTGGCCGCCTCATCCCCTCCCGAATGCCGCACTAGTCTTGGTGCATTCAATCAGTGTTACCGAGCGAGCACGTCGAGTTCTTATACATTCACGACTTCGTGTTTGCTACAACCAAAAATGTTTTATTGATTTGCGCGCAAACGCCCACATGTGATCAATACTAAGAACGAACCTGAAAACCACTAGATTATGTTATCCATTGAATAAATAAGGTTGGAGATCTGTGTGAAACGTTTTAGCAAAATCCATTGTAGTTACTATGATATTGTTCATAAATTTTTTCCCCGGATACATGCGTTTATATTTTCATCGATTAAATGGCACCACATGATACGACTCGAGACGGCGATTCTTAAATTTAATTTGGTCAAAGAATCCTGAAAATGCCCAAGAAAAATCCAGGAATGCCAATTTTAAACAACAAATTTTATTAAATATGTTTCAATGATTTAATTTTTAATTAGTTGGCCTTATAAATACAAAATATTTAATTTAATTTAAAGTTTAATATGAATTAGTACTATTTGGTAATTTATACAAGAAAATGCGAACAACGGTATTTTTTTTTTTCACAAGTAGTTTACTTTGCTTATCATTAAGTGGTGTTTGATGGAAGAAAATGAATATGGACATTTGGTAATATGCAATCAATATGAATATAATTACAACTAATATTAATATTTGAATTTAATTCAATTCAGATGTGTGCGGAGAACAGTTTGAGAATTGATGATTTAATAATACTTTACGATTGAGTCATTTTATTAATTGATTATAACTATTTTATACTTAATACTTACGAAAATTGCTGTGATATTTTCTTCGTTGGGATTCAACTATGTGAACAATGTTCTCTCGTGACTGGTATATTTAACCATTATAATATTATTACCATTATTTCTTTACAACGAATAATATATTACAATATAAACAAATTACTAGAATAGTTTATAAATGGATTTATAAAATGTTTGGTAATATGGTAGATTTTATACTATAGGAAAGTAATATGACTAATGATCGTTATTCTTAAATCTAAGAAAGGTCTAATCATGAGTCCATAAATTATTTTACTATCTATGTTTTCCTATTTTTCCTCCTATATAAGACTATATAACAAATACCAAAAAATTATAATTCATGGAAATGTTTTTAGAAATGGTTTAGTCACTTTATATGGAAAAATTTATAATCGGTAATATTCACGAACTTGGTAAGTAGTATCGCATTACTGATGATTAAAATACTATAATTCCAATGAGACGAGACCGATTTTCACTTATACCAATTAATGATTTATTGATATTATGTAAAATTATTTTCTTAATAATAGTTTTTTGGTATCACAACACTTGGATATTATTTTCCATTTATTAGAACTAATCACATCAAGTTGAAAATACGATTAGGTATTCATAACGTTCATCACAGTCAAACATTAAAATAAACCACAATAATAACATGTACATCTATGTTTAATAAATATATATATATTTAATAAAACCTCCTTTTTTATGTAGGTGCATATTCCAAAAAAGTACTTGATGGATTATAGCACAGTTTCCAGTAATGTATTGGCCGATTCCCGATTCGTCTATGAACAATTAATTATAGTGCCCAAAAAAGTAATGTAGGTAATATAAAAGTATTAATATTTATAATTACAATATTATTGCAATTATACCTAACTCATTTAAGTTCTCAACAAATAATTGAACTATCATTTTATGATTGCCATTGGTGTACATCGTCCAGGGTTGGATTTATATTTTATAGGAATAAACATTTTATAAAAACTAAAAAAATTATGGATTCCTCTATGTACTCGTGCATTAATTTTGAGTACACTGTATAATTAATAATTAACTATATAATATATACAAAGGAAGATATGCGATAAACTTATTCATGTTGAATGTTATTGAACCCATATCAAACCGTAGGATCTAGACAAATTTTGGAGACATATTATTTCTAATAGTGTAATGGAGTTATTATTACATAAAATATGTTACCTCTATCCTTCTCTGCGGTGGTGAAATAGGTATACATATTTACACGGTTAATCGATAGCTTGGGAATTTGATTTTTATTTCCAACTGTTGTCTATGATAATACCCATGTATTCATTTTTGGATTTTACCTCTTAATAAGAAGGGAAAAATACGTAACAACCTACTTTTTTGTGTAAACGTATAGTTGGCAAAATAATAATAATTAGCAGGATTCGAGATTTATAACGCATTTGCGTTCAATAAATTATAAATTAATGATCAACATCAACAAAAAAAAGTCTTGAAATCTGGAGGGGTTTAACTCCCAATTCTTATTACAAGCAACACCATACAGAAAAATTTATAAAATTTCTTTATAGGCAAATCAACATTTGCTGGGTTAGGTAGTTATAATATATTAAATACTACTGTAAAAATGAACACGATTATAGAGCCATTATCAAATCATATTCGTTTATTTTTAAATTAGATTGTATGTACTATCCAAAAATATAGTATAAATTTATATGTATAGAATTATTCCAGTAATGAGAATTGTTGAAATTATCGTCAATACTATAGAAGTAATTTTATTTTAAAAATAATACAGAGATAACATGACATTTCGTCGTATGATATTTTACATTTGTCGTATAAAACATCTTGACAAAAATCAATGATTAATCTACTATCAATAGTCTAGAGTTCTAGACTCTTATCGGTATTCGGTCGGCTCTTGTGTTTCTGAAGTGTGAAACTATTAAACGTTGATACAAATTAAAACAATTTAATATTAATAATTTTTAAAAACCTTATCAGAATATTTTATTAAATATTATAAAGACCTTATTGTCTATTAATATGGGTATAATATATTTATAATGTATATTGCATTTTGAAACACTCGACGTCAGTGGGTCACTATTAGGTACTTGACCACTATTTGAGCCTTATTGAATGTTTGGAATGATGGTCCAAAGGACTATTGTGGCTTTATAGATGTACTCACTTGAAACGATTCTAAGTAAACGGCAAACTATTAAACGATAATAAGGTTGATCATTTATATTACATTTTTTTTTTTTTTATTGGAATCTGTAGGTACGAAAAAACACAAAATTTTTTCTACCATTATTTTATTGATATAAAATTACGAACATAAAAATTATTAATACAGTGATAATTTACCTTGTAATTCAATCTTTACAATTAATTATGGCTTCATCATAAAACACTTCAATGCAATCAGTTCACAATGTATCATAATGTTGACGTACTGATTTTCTGAAAATGACTCACAACGAACAATTATTGCAAACTGCGTTAAATGGAGATGTTTGCAAAGCTAGAAAAGATGATTAGCGTTCAAGCGTAATGTTATTTACGTTTAAAACGGTGTGGTTTTTCCGATCATAGTATGGTGTCATTTTATATTTTGAGCAAATATTCAAGGTCGTTTTATCTGAATGTTTAATGCATCTCTGCAGTTTACTGTTAACTGTTTCTGGTTTGCAGAGCGCAAGCAGTAGTCACCGTACATTGTATAATTCGTATTGACTATTGAATAGTGTTATGCACGTGCAGGTCTCATTCCTTTGTCGTAATATATTATTATTTATTATTGATAAAAAATTGATAAAGGCACCTAGATTTTGTAAGTTATTACTTGTGGCGACTGGCTATATACCTATTTTATAGTCATTATATATGCCTTATGTTCATGTCATAAATTAATTTATTCTAATTTTTATTATTTTTTGGTTCATAGTTGCTCTACTGCCTCAGCAGCAATTGGAAACGTTCATAAACTTAATTAAAATATTTTAATCAACCGTTAAACAATTGATCGATGGATGTACATTTTTTAGTAGTGGGGCTACGCTGTGTCCTATGTGTTATTATGACATGTTATTAACCATAATATTATAAGTAATAGAAATATATTATTTTATAATGAATTAAGAGACAACAGTAATAATTTATTTTGTAATTATTAATTACTATAGGGTCGTCCCATTGTTGACATGACGACATTGAACATTATATTCAAAAAAGTCACATGAAAAATGGTGTGAATGTAATTGTAAGTAGTTTACACTATATGTATTTACATTCATAGTTATAGGTTGAAAACTGCATAAAAAATATAGACTGAATGAAGTTGGTTTCATTAAAAATATTCCATCCTAAATATGTTTTTACAGGCCGCCGCAATGCCGCACAGTGCGATAAATAGTTCATTGGACAAAACTCTTAAAACTTGTACAGCAGTGATATAATTCGATACAATACCATACATCATAAAATAAATAACATTTACTATAAGATAACACCTTATAAATGGCAATTATTGATATTGGGTTTTTAATATAAGTCATTTGTTACAATAGGCACAAAAATAATACTATTTTATACAAATAATAATAATTTATTCAGATATTGTTTTATCGAAAATATTATAAATGAATAATGAATATGATTTAAAAGGTAAGCATAATATTTATACACAGTTAATATTTAGATTAGTTTATATCTTTTAATCGAACTGATATGAAATCCATATTAGTATTATAATGTAATACATTATACTCAAACAATTTGGTCTTCAAAAAAGGTAAAAAGAGAAGGACAATTTTTGTTTGTATATGTATTCTTATATTCTATTTAATAAAAAAAATAATTTATATCTATCAATAAGCTAATACGGCAATACTAAAATAAACAATGCTTTAAAAGCATGCCAAAACGTGGTTTTGCGTACTAATTCCCGTTTTCCCGTAATTTTTTTATGGGTTTTCCCGACGCTTTTGAAAAGTATTGAAAAAGTTTGATTTTTGATATGCCTAATTACCATTTACATTCACTTTCCCTTCAGAAAAAGTGCTGTTTAAGGAAATCGAAACATTTTTACTGTCCCAAAACGTGATGACACACAAAAAATTAAAAATAAATAAAAACACATAATTGTAAAACAAATAGATTCCATCATTCCATTCAAAATCTAAAAAAAATAATAATAATAGAATAGAATACGTTTGTAAAATAATATTTTGGTTCACTGTTGATAATAATATGATATTGAATAAAATAATTAAAATAAAGGAAAATGTAGTTATTTCTGAGTACTCATATGGGTTAGTTAAATATAAGATAATAATATTATAGTCCTTGAATTTATATGAAAATAAATTTCGATATGGATCTATTTATAAGAAGAATAATAATTTGAATTAATAAATATCGAACACAGCAGCATAAACCCCAAATATTGGGCAATGTGCATAGGTACTTTCTAGTCCACGACAATAAGCATCATATTAGTTATAATATTATTATGATTAATGCTAAAGAAATAGACAGTATTAAGTATACTAATAGTAATAGTTTTAAACACGGAAGTCGTGGTTTTAAATAAATTATTATAGATTAGACATAAACAAAATTCATAATAATATGTTATCTACGGAACACAACAAGGAGTAGGTAGGTAGTAGGTACGTAATAATAATTATTGAAAAATTTAAAATAGTAGATAATATACTTTTTCCACTCATATCTCATTGTTCCAAAAGTAGGTAAATAACTTTTACATTGACTTTTTTGTGTAATTTTAAAGTCTTAATATGATTATTTTATTATATATAGGAATATAACACGAATTAAGTTCAACACACCAAATCTAAAATAATTTTAACATTATAAATTATTTTTAATTTATTCAAATCATTGTTTTAATAGTTTGTACTACTAAAGAAATGTATTATTCTAGAAATTTTAAAAAAAATCAGAAACTAGGAAATTAGGCTGTTTGGCAATCAGTACAAACTGTTAGAAAACAAGTAATATCTAAAACCCTAAGAACGGAATTTAAACGAATGAATTAAAATACTTATAAATTATAATATTAGGTTGATAATATCACAGAATATAATTATCGTTAATAATAATTATTATTATTTTTTTATAGCATTATAATTTGTACTGATATATGTACATACATTCGTTGAAAAACAAATAATTTATAACTTTATAGTGAACACTAGACAAGACAAAGAGGCATGTAGGCATGCTAAAGGTTATAAATTATTTGTGTTTCGACGAATATATGTACATATCAGTATAATACAATAAAAAAATAATATGAACAAAGCCAGTATAGTAGTACACCAAAAATTACATTAGCAGTAACTAACCAACAAATATTATTATTTGTCCTTTATATCATTTTCTCTTTTAAATTATTGAACTAAAATAATTTTAAAATAATTATTTATTATTAAAAAATAAAATAACTGGATCAACTGCAACTACTGTAGTTACAAGTACTTATTTGGTAGGGCCCGGGTCTTATAATTTTAAGAAATCCTTTCGGAATTTTCCCGGTACCTATCCCGGTGGGCAAGTACGTGCCTGCTCCCAATGCTCCCATACACTGTAGTGTCAAGTCCACTTCTGAAGTAAGTAAATATTCAGGAACATTAGACACTATTTGTAAATCTTAATCATAATTGTTTAATTATTCATATTAATTAAATAAAATAATAAACTTGAAGCATTGGACAATTATGAATTAATATGATTTAAGAGGATAGGAGCGAAAAAATCTAATAATAATATGGTAAATTATATTATTTTTTTACAAACTGCTTTTTAAATAATAAAATAAATTTGTATGTCCAAATGGTTAACACTATACTTGTTATAAATAACACCAATTATTATCAGTTTAAAAGAAAAATTTGAGAATCGATATAACATTCAGAGATAATTTTTAAAATCCATTATAATATTACATATATATTATAACAAACGATATAACACAGAAAGCTCTAAAAAATAATACTGATAGAACCAGGGATTTTCTTCGAATCAAACATTTTAATAGTTCATTTTATTATCTTTGGTAAAATGGCGTTTCGGATCACAGTGCATCAGCAAACATCCACATCACCGATGACGGTAATATTCTAATATTCTATGTCAAATACATATTACTCATCTAAATTAATTTTATTATGGCCGACGTTTACTGAATATTTTAATTTTTATTAATATCCAAATCTCATTTTTATAAATTTTGGTAATTAATTACAATAATAATATTGAAAAAAAAAAATTTTATTAATCTAATTTTTATACTATGTTACTTGAATAGTCAATCAGTGTTAAATTAATTAAATTAATAGTTTAAAATGAAGGACCATATTCGAGAAGTCTATTTAGATTGAAGCACACCACGAGTGACTAACATGCCTAAGGCCGTACAGTACTACGGCCAGAACTAAATCGATTTTATTAAGGTAAGATCCCTAGATATATTATATTATCTTTAAAAGGGTATGGCGAACAGGATTTTTTTAATACGTCTATAAGCGTCATGGACTCATGGTTGGAACTTGTCATAATTGATTTCACAAGTTTCATGAACTTTTTATTAATATTTATTGTTCTAATATTCACTGAAATTGTCTTTCATTTATATTCTCAAAATCAGGAATTATCCATTCTTTCATAAGCATAAAACATAAAGTATTAGGTGACTTTAAAACACGATTGCCGGACAATAAAATAATACATATTCATACATTAATATGATGTGGTTTAAAAGTATATAAATAAACCTGCTAGCCGTGTAGTGAGTGAAATTATTATAAATTATAATTTAGCGATAAGCGATAATAAACATTTTAATATTAAACCTACACAAACTGAATCTATAATATCACATGATTCTAATCATCTAAATTTTTATAAGATAAAAATTTTTTAATTCAATATTTTACTTGAACGTAGGTGTTCCATTAAATAAGCATCCTAATTACCTATTATCACGATAATTACTATAATATATTTATATTATAGGGTATCTATAATATAACTCATAGAAATAAATTCAATTTAAATACTATTAAAAAAAACCCCACCAAGTAATGTGGATAACAGTGCAGTATGAAATATCAAAATAATCTACCTGAGAAATTCAATAATATAAAAAATAATGTATATCGTATATGTCACTTGTTTGACTAATAGTAACTGAATCAAACATTTACACAAATAGGTACAGCTAAAACCCTCACAAAAGAGTCATCTTCTTTTGATAATGTTGGTATTTAAATGTATTATTGATTCATACATAAATACCTATTCATATTTTTTTATTCATTTTTATACTTAAATTACTCATATACTCTTATACTAAGAGATTTTTATTTAAATTACCTACATAATATAATATACTGGTATATATTCATTTTATATTTATTCTTACTAGTTTTAACAATTTAAAAATTTTTGTTCTATTTTACTATTATGTCTATATTTGATTTGCTACACCAATATAGCAAGTATATTACTATGATAAATTTGCCAGTTCATCGCCAAAATTCTTATACCTACGACGTTTTTTACAGAGTAAAAACAATTTTGCGTTATCCTGTTATTGGCTTTAATGTAAAAACACTTATTTTATTACAAAGAAAACAAATATTAAAATATATAAAATATATACTAAGTTTTTATCACGTAAAAAGCATAAATATAGTAAAATTACTTATATTATCTATTGTAAAATTATGTTTCGGATCACGGTACATAACGTGTTTCGAATGAAGTTGTGCCGGTGTCATCGTGGACAAATGTTTGTTATCGGCATCGATTATTTCAACGGTTGAAAATAGTATTCTCATAGAAATATGACTATGAGTATTCTATGTATAATGTTCCGCATCTAATTAATATTCGTCTATACACGTTATGGTTGAAATTTGTTATACATAATTTATTTTATAGGTACCCAAGCAGTAGTATGAAAATTTGTTTATTCTGGTTTCAATTGTCATACCTAACAATTTTCCGGCAGCGTGTTATGAGTGTAGTAATTATAATATACTAATATAGTCATAGGCGTGCGCAGAGTTTCAGGTCAGAGACAGCGATTATTTTAGTCGGCCCACTTTAATCATTTTATCATATATACGGCCCACAGAACCATTAAAATCTATGTAATAAATTATATCCTTATTTATAAAAAATACAATGAGTACAATATAAAAATATTATTAAATTAATCCTATTTTTAATTTGTTATGTAGATAAGTGATATACCTACTAGTTACTACAACTACAGAATTATAAGTTATAAAGTTTACCACATTGTAGAACATTATTTATTTTTTTATTGACAGTTTCTAATTTAATTAAAATTTTAACTAATAATTTTATACAATATAGATTAATATGAACAATTAAAATAAATAAATATACTTCCTTTTTCCACAAAGGCACTAACAACTTTTAAAATTGTAAAAATAAAATGTATAATACAAGCCGACGGTCACTTTGAGTAAGGTGTTTGAATTCATCAATAACATCATTTATATCAACATTATTTGTAAGTTCTTGCTCAACAAATAAAAAAAGAACGGGTGGGCCTCGCTTTGCTGTACAGTTGGGGGTGGAGTGTACATCGTTTATAAGATAGGTCATTATTACAATGGATTTGTTAAATTTGAATGAAATGATAGATATCATTGTATACGAATAACGATTCTGAACGGAGTTAATATGTTTGTCTAAAATGTGTATATAATAATATAGTATTTTATATTTAAATTGAATTATAATACAATTTCGTAAAAATTTAAATTTAAAACAGTCATAAAATTTTTTCCTTTTGATCCGGTAGAAATTTTTTTTATATATTTTTGAAGATTAGCTTATGGACAAACTAGTGTCAAAATTTTGAACCTCAAGTATAAACAGAAAAAATTTTATGAATTTTTATCTATAAAATAACTTGCAAATTATAGTGATTTTGACACATTTTATACAAATTTGAGCTTTATGAGCTCATAAAAAAAATTTGAGTGAAACGATCACCGATATTTTCTAGTGCAGATAAGTTAAACTTATTATAAACCTTGTATTAAATTTTCGAGAGTTTTCGGCCAGCCAATTAAATTTTATAGGTGTTTAAAAAAAAAAAAACTTACAAAAATCGAAAATTTTATATTGTCTATAAATAAGTCAAAATATGTGAAAATACTTTGAAAACTTAACCATGTATAGAGAACACTAATATAAAGATTTGGTGAAAATTTCATGTTGTTGCGGTTTTTCGTTTTTAGTTAGATCATTTTAAAAAAATGTATTTTGTAAAAACGTGATTTTGTGTAAAATTTCCCGTTTTTTCGTAATTTTTTATCGTTTTTTTTGATTATTTAAAAAAGTATTGAAAAAGTTGGATTTTTGACTTGCCCAAGTACCATCTACATTCACTTTCCTATCAGAAAAGTTGCTGTTTAAGAAAATCGAAGCATTTTTACTACCAAAAATCGTGTCCTCAAACACAAAAAAAAAAAAATAAATAAAAAAAAAAAACACACACATCATTGTAAAACCAATAGATTCCATCACTCCGTTCAGAATCTAAAAGTAAGGCATTCAATCTTTCTTGACCAATTGTGTTCCTCAATTTGTTTTTAACGATGGTTAATTTAGAAAAAGTGCGTTCACAAGTACAGCTTGTAACCGGAATAATAGAAAATATTTTGAGATAATGATAGAATTGTTTATATATAGTTGATCTACTAAACTGACATAACCAATCAAACCAATGATACACAGAAGCTGAATTTGTTCCTCTGGGTGTATCTTTGTCAGCTTTTCAAATTGTTCGATAATTGAGAACGAGTAGGTGTCCGATGACCCGAGTTGAATAACTATGATTGAAAAGTACTCATTCCTGACTATAGTATGTATAGTATAAATTACCTGTAGATCCTGGTAGAATTTAGTACTTGAGTTGCCATTAGTTTGTTTTAATTTAAAAAAATCAGACACCTTGGCACATTTTTGTCCAATGTTTCAACATGTGTCAACAGTGTCAACATTTTTTTTTGTTTTATCGTACTTTCTCTGCACCTCTTTTTCGCTTTATTGTAGAATTCATATTTGAAAATTTACACAAAATACAATAAAAAACTGAACTTGGGTCTTGAATATACTTTTCTTTAATTGTTAACAAATAACACATGGATAAAAGTGATATTACGTATTTACGTTGATTCGGTAGAATTAAAATATAATATTACAAATACAATTCACAATGTTAACCGTTACAATCACGGTATTTTTGTAATGTCAACGCGACCAAGCTTTACGCATTACGCATAGATCGGCTAGAAAATGGTAGGAACGGTGTTTTCTCTTATCGGAAAAGCATATCTCAACGGGAATATAATTTTAATTTTAGATTTTCAACATAAATTAATATTGCAGCTGTAGGCAAGGTCTATCTAAAATTATATTATTGTTCAACAGATAAATAAACCGAGTATATTAATACTACGAATTATGATACTGAATAATCTGAAGAAACTCTATTTTTAGATTTTATTTACTGAACAGCTAGAGCGTCTTTCCCGGTTTTTTACTCTCGATTATCAGAGTAAGTAAAGACGTTTATTATACAACTTTTATACAACCTACACTATTCAGCCTGCCTTGACTGACCCTGGTTCAAATTGACCAGCAATATTATCTAGACCAGCCCTTCCGGGCCGGTCAGGGACAGCAACAGCACACCCTGCTGCCCCTGTGCGCACGCCTATGAAAATAGTGTCGTATACATTGTACAACGAATACTATATTGTTTTGTATTTTGTACAATGCAAAGGTAATCAAATCGCAGTGTATAAATAATTTATATTTTATATAGGTACAGAATTATGCAACTATAATATGTATTCGTTCAGGATTGAAATTATTATATTACATATCTATCGGTTGGCCAGTCTGCGCATCAACAAATGTGAGTTTTTAAATAAATTATTGCCTATCTAATGTTTTCCAAAATAAAATAAATACCATTTGGGCCTGAATTTCACGACAGGATAATACATATTTATGAAAATTTTTTCTATGAAAAAATTCAACAAAAAAAAAATTTCTTATTTAAAGATATAATTGTAGAAGGCATTAATGATTTTCCATAAATAGAATTGTCATTAGAAGTAGATTCAAAAAAGAACGGGTGGGCCTCGCTTTGCTGTACAGTTGGGGGTGGAGTGTACATCGTTTATAGGATAGGTCATTATTACAATGGATTTGTTAAATTTGAATGCAATGATAGATAGCATTGTATACGAATAACGATTCTGAACGGAGTTAATATATTTGTCTAAAATGTGTATATAATATAGTATTTTATATTTAAATTGAATTATAATGCAATTTCGTAAAAATTTAAATTTAAAACAGTCATAAAATTTTTCCTCTTAAGTCTAGTAGAATTTTTTTTTATATAGTTTTGAAGGTTAGCATATGGACAACCTAGTGTTAAAATTTTGAATCTTAAGTATAAACAGAAAAAATTTTATGAATTTTCAACTACAAAATAACTTGCAAATTATCGCGATTTTAACATATTGTATACAAATTTGAACTTTATGGGCTTATAAAAAAAATTTGAGTGAAACCATCTCCGATATTTTTTAGTTACAATTAGTATTACTAATATTTAATCCTTTAATTCATTTTCAAGAGTTTTTAGACAGCCAAAATAATTTTATAGATATTTAAAAAAAAAAACTTACAAAAATCGAAAATTTAAATTGTCTATAAATAAGTCAAAATACTTTGAAAACTTTATCATGTATAGAGAACACCAATATAAAGATTTGATGAAAATTTCAAGTTGTTGCGGTTTTTCGTTTTTGAGTTAGAGCATTTTAAAAAAACCGATATGATTTGTCAGTCTAGAATTTTATATATTATATTATATTTTACGTGTAATTTTATGACAATATTCGCTGTTCAAACGCTTATAAAAAAAATTGTGCCTATGGATTTTGATGATTTTTGAATGACAATAAAAACTACTTGTACGGAATATTCTATTAAATTTTCACGTATTTTGTAAAAGTCAATTTTTTTTTATTACCGATTATAAAAAAAAATGTAAAAAATTCGAATTTTCTAAATGCTTATAAGTGGCTTAAAAATCAATATAATATTTTGAAAAAAATAGGACATAAAAGAAATGCCTATCTTAACAACTGGTGAAAATTTCAAGTTTCTGCGGCTTATACGTTTTGAATTATAAGAAATATTTAAAATCGTTTGACCATAAATTACTATTTTATGCAATTTCGTAAAAATTAAAATTTCAAACGGTCGTAAAATTTTTTCCTTTTGGTCCGGTAGAAATTTTTTTATATATTTTTGAAGATTAGCTTATGGATAAACTAGTGTCAAAATTTTGAACCTTAAGTATAAAGAGAAAAAATTTTATGAATTTTTATCTACAAAATAACTTGCAAATTATAGTGATTTTGACACATTTTATACAAATTTGAGCTTTGAGCTTATAAAAAAAATTTGAGTAAAACGATCACCGTTATTTTCTAGTGAAGATAAGTTAAACTTATTATAAACCATGTATTAAATTTTCTAGAGTTTTTGGCCAGCCAATTAAATTTTATAGGTGTTTTAAAAAAAAAAAATTTACAAAAATCGAAAATTTAAATTGTCTATAAATAAGTCAAAATACTTTGAAAACTTAACCATGTATAGAGAACACTAATATAAAGATTTTGGTGAAAATTTCATGTTGTTGCGGTTTTTCGTTTTTGAGTTAGAGCATTTTAAAAAAATGTAGTTTGTAAAAACGTGATTTTGCTTAAAATTTCCCGTTTTTTCGTAATTTTTTTTATCGTTTTTTTCGATTTTTTAAAAAAGTATTAAAAAGTTGGATTTTTGACTTGCCCAAGTACCATCTACATTCACTTTCCTTTCAGAAAAGTTGCTGTATAAGCAAATCGAAGCATTTTTACTGCAAAAAAAGTTGTCGTCAGACACACAAAAAAAAAAAAACACATCATTGTAAAATCAATAGATTCCATCACTCTGTTCAGAATCTAAAAGGATAAGAGAAAAGATTTTTCTTGCTTTTGTTGAAAATTAGCATGATTTAAACAATCTTCACAAACATGTTTTCCTAAACATTTTTGCATTGAATAGCCGCATATATAAGTTAAAAATTAGTTTCAGGAATATTTAATTATCTATATAGTCTACTGTGCCAATCGTAGATTGAATTAAAAAATATCTCTTGATTGTGTAGGAATAGAATTAATAATTTCTTGAAATGTAGGGGAAACCTTATTTAGTTCATTAACTTTACAAAGAACATTATCAAGATCTTCAATGCATTTTACATTTAGAGAATGCTTGAAATATTCTAGGCAAAATATTTTTTAAAGGCTCAAATTAACTGAATAGAAGTAGGATTATAATTATTACCATATTGTTGACAAAATGTTACGAACAAATTTTCTAAACAGTCTTGATTAATTCGGCCTATACGAAGTGTATATTGATGCTACTACAATACTTCGTCCTACTTCTCTTTCATTAATGATCTCATAAGTTCTAGACTTAAACCTTTGAAGTTTGAAGCATTCATATGTGTAAGCCAAACACATTATAAAATTAATACAATAATATTATTTACATAGTGGTCAGTGCCTCAGTGGATCTTTTACATGAATTCAACACAATAGTTATTAATAATGAAATCAGCAATTCCTAAACTTTTTTCAACCATAATATTATTATTTATTAGTAGCTATAATATAAAAGTTGTGGCTCGCTCTTTCGGAAGTACCTGACCTAGACATATAAAATAATAATACTATTGAATTAATCAACAACAATATGTTATTTTTGAGAGTTCAAGGTAAAACAAATGTATTAAAAAGTCATTATATAACATATAAAATAATTAATAATATTAAAACTATATAATACAAAAATAGTAATTTTCAGTAAAAAAAAAATAAATAACATCGTACATAAATATACATAAAAAAAGATTTATGAGTCTGCTATTGGTTTAGCAGAAGTACTTGGAGGTGGTAGAGGTACATATGATGATTTTTTTTTCATTCTTATTTTTGGTTCTTTCACGCTATTTTCCTCTTCGATAAGACTTTCAAAATTTCGCATTGTATTTGTATCAGTTCGCTTTTTATAACTTCCTGTACTAGACTGGGATTCGGCAACCGATCGCCCATCTCCTTCGTCCCTTTTATTTAACTCTCCATAAGCTGGCTCTTGTAAGGTGTCTCCGCCAAATCTTTTTAACATAGATGGAGACAACCAACTAGTTTTACTATCTTTGGCTGAATGCTTATCAAGTGACAACAGTTTTAATAGAGATGGTGCTAATCCTAAACCAATTTTTCGTTCGTGATATACTTCGGATATCGTAGGTTTTGGTTCGTAGTTTAATTGTCGTAATTGTGAAGTTCTGATGTGATCTTCAAGTCCATTGTTCACATCGATGTTAGACTGCGATTGAGTTGGTTCTTTTTCAGATATATCCAACACTTGTGAGAGGTACAATGACATTTTTTCAGTATCCTCGGTTTGATTTACATCATTTTCAACTACAATTTTATCTAAAATATCGTTTGTTTTATGAATTTTTTTAATCAGAGGTATGGGAGGTAGTGAATGAGTTCCACGACGAAGGATAGTGGAATGCCCATTTCCTATAATAATAACAAAAAACCATTTTAAAACATTTTATATGACATACAATATACTAAGTGTTAAATCCTAATTGTATATGTGAAACAGGACAATTTAGTTTATGTAAATATTTTCAAATATTGTTTTTTTTTTTTTCAAATAAAACAAGAAATTTTTTTATTGGAAAAACAAAAATTATATAATTATTTGATTTTTGTATTAAAATAGGAATTGCAATTTAAATAAATGTACTTGAGCACATCAAAAGTATAAACATTTTGAAAATTAGCTAAAAACATATATATAGCATATAATTGGTAAGCTTTATGTCCTATTATCCTAATAATAATGTATAATTTACATTCTATCTATAATATATATTGTCGTAACTTAATTTCTATTTATAGTTAGGTTTCATCAAAAATTATAGATTTGAGTTTAAAATGTACAGACAATTTAAAATTTAAATATAATTTTAAAGTTAAAAGTTCCTCACCTTCCCAATCTGTGGCAGAACTTGCAGAACTTGATGAATCTGGTCTTACAGGAGTAGAGTATAGATTTCTAATCTTAGTCTGATGTGCTAAAGTTTTACTTAGTGCATCTCCTAATCCAGGAACTGGTGGTGATGGAGTGAATGCAGCATCACTTTCTCCACCACCATTAGTACCACCAGATCTACGGCTCAGTATTGTTGGCATAATTAATACTCCAGTTGAATTCTAATAAAAATAATAAAATGTATAAATCAAGTTGATCCAGAAATCTAATTGATATAAAAATACCTTAGTGATTTGAGTGGAAGCATCTGAAGCAGTTCTCCCATCGGGTTCTCCTCTTTTCCTAACATAACTGGTAAATGCTCCAGAGCCATTGCTTCCAGACACCCGTAATGCATTGGTCAAACTTGGTTTTAACGGTGGATCGTTTTGCCTATCATCTTCAACAGTTATTACACTTTCCAGTGAACTTGATGAGCACAAGGAAAGACTTTTAGGTGCTTCTTGTGTGTCTATATATTTTAAAATGAGTTATAGATTAAAAAATAATTAATATATTATAAATAAGAATAAAATGATAATTTAAAATAAAAATAAAAATTTACCAAACAAGGCTAATAGGGCTTGAAGAACAAATTGTATGCTGCGTTTATTGGCTTGTTTACCAGTGCGAAGTGTAACTTCATCCATGCCAACTTCAATTAAATCAAAACCTAGGAATGTCATGTATTTTATTATTCAGTTAAAAGTGTGATAAAAACAATGAAATTAAAAGTATACCAAGAGATGCTAAAAGCTCATGACATCCAGGAGTATGCCATAGTTTTACATTGACTGGCATCTCAACAGATTGTTCGTTTTCAGATAAAAGTCTATTATTCAATTGTTCAACTACATGCCGTATTACAGCAATAACATCATCCGTAACATCAGATGTTAGTATTAATTTTGAAATTGCACTTAATGTTGTACTATTCAGACCTAATTATATGAAAATGTATTTAAATATTAATTTTCAATTATTAAAATAATCAAATTGTTGTATTTTATTGTTAGTCAATGATAATTTAAATATACCGAGTAATGCTTGTAGACTAGCACTGCATTGAGTGAGTCTGTCTTCAGGATCACTTTGAGGAAAGAATACTGAAGAAGGTATACCATTTGCAGCAGGTTCAAAACGAAATCCAACTGATTGAAGAAGTTCTTTCCACCCAGTAACATCACCAACCTTTAACAAAAATTAAAAATAATTAATTTAAACAGTAACATTTGAAAATAAATTCTTGTTATTCTATAAAATGAATATATTTGTTAATATTTTTCAATATCTAATAACATATTCATTTATAGTATATTCAAACTTGACTTTAAGGATTATAAGAATTCGGTAGTTTATCAAATAGATAAATGTTTACAAGAAATAATCTTATTCTAATAAAAAGTATACAACAGAAGTAAATACTTTATTTTCAATGCTCTTTTGAGTGGTATACATAGCATTTTTCTGTCCTCTATGAATGCGCTGTAATGATTTTTCAACCTATAATATGATAAAATAAAAATTTTAAATTATAAAATTGTTATTTAAAATTAAAATAAAATAATAAGTACCAGGTGAAGAGTAACTCTTAAAGCATCTCGACATCGATCTGGAGTTTTTAATAATTCACATAATGCCTGTCCCATTAAAGCTACTTTGCTTGATAAACGCACATCAGAACCAATTAAAAAATATCCAGCCCAGTTTAATGGATGAGAAAAATGTTTTGTGTGTTGAACTGTTTGCATCGCATCACATAGGGCTCTACATACCCTTGATCCCTATGAAAATATTTCATACAATTATAATAAATGGCTGAAAACAACCTTAATAATATTATTACTTGTAACAAAGCTGAATAAAACGCTCTTAACAAAATTTTAGCAGCTGTACTTGGTACTGGCCATAAGGAAACAAGTATACATTGAGCCCCAGCCATGAGTAAACCATTGGTCAGGTCATAAAGTCCTTTTGATGTGGCCCAATCATCTCGTGCATGTGACCAACTTAAAACTACCAGTCTTGCATTTAATTTAAGAGATAATAAATCTTCTGTAGTTAATAACACTTCAGAAATGTTTATATCGGATTGAGGAGTAGTTTCCTACAAAACAAATTTTGATTATAAAAATGAAAATTTGGTACACGGATAAGAAATTATAATTTAATTTTTAATTTTTATCCAAATCATTAACTACAGAAATTTAACAAATTAATATTCTTACATTTTCATCCGGAGATAATATGATAGCCGATAATTCCCAACTAACATGGGTAGCTAAATGAATGCATTCTGCTTTAACAAGTTGTTCTAAAATATTTTGCTTATTTGCCTGGAATAAAATATTAAGTGTAAGTAATAAATGATGAAATAGATAAATTTTTTCTTACTTGAGCTTTAATTAAAGGTTTTGTTTGTAACATTTCTGCTACCATACTAGCTTCTTGCTCTGTATGTGGTAATTCATTGAGACTCAATTGTTCATTGAGACAGTTTGGAAGTAATGGGTTACCAACAACTAAAGTAGTCATATTTGATGATTCATTAACTCCAGCTTTCTTTTGTGCTCTAAAAATTAAATTATTTAGTTAAAATATAAATACAATTATCATTTTTTTCAGTTAATGAATGAATCCTAACATTTTTATTAGTAAAAAAATTTTCCAATGAAATATTTTAATAAAAAAATAAAATAAAATAGCAACCTTTGGTTTTCCTTGAATTTCATTAATGATGGAGTAATAAGTAAACTGAATTTTTCGCTTAAATACTCTCCTGATAAGAGACAATCATCATCTATTTTTGGATGTAACATCGAAAATGGTACTAATAATAAATCTTGTTCAAGAACTAATAACAATTCTTTTCGACCAGAACAGCCTTTACTATGAGAAGCTGAAACATAAGTAGAGTATATTAACATTTGAATCTATAGAAAAATTTTGCTTAGATTAATTACCACATGGTGCAAAAAGGAAATCTTCAAATGGAGCTATTAATAACTCATATAATTTGTTCAAGCTATCAGGAATCAGCCATGTTTTTGTTTTCTTTGCTCTGACACTACCAGGCCGACTAGCAGACCCAACAGTACTTCCACCTAAGCTCCCAACACTATAATGCAAGTTATTCATAACTGAATAATTTTAAGACAGTATCAGATTGAAGAAATAATTACCTGAATAAACTACTGAGACTATAGTTACTTGAATTATATAAATGGTTTCGGTTCACCAGTCTTAAATAACTACGTTCATTATCTTGAGCTAGTCTATCTCCAAGCTCATCTAGATGGCAAGCTTCATTTAATTCAGAATCAATTCTAAAATTGATGAAATACAGTCATAAATTTTATTACCTATAAACATATTTTTTAAAATATTTGTAAAAAACTTACATTGGCTGTTGAACATTTAATGTGCTCTTTACATCCTTAAGATATAGAGTTAAAAGATTATCTACACCATTTCCCATTTGAATTAATGTTTCATGGAATTTAACAACCCCTAAATAGAAATTAAATAGTATTAAAAATTTAATAAACTTGATCAGGAAATGTAATTTACCTTTGTTTGGAACAATAAGCCAAGAAAACAAGTATCCAGATGCAATACTGTAATAAAGAACTGACGCTTTTTGCTTGTTTACAATATCAAGTATACTTTCAACAGAATTCATTTTATGGTAATCTGGAGTAGGTTTTCCTCTAGTATTGTGAGTAGGAGTTTTTGCTCTAATACGATATTTCTCTGTTACTAAAAGGGCTTCCTCACATCTATTTAGTTGCACCAACACAGTCTAAAATATAAAAATAAAATATTAATTGTATTTTAAATGTAAAGACTATAATAATAATAATTTTATTTTTAAATGTGTCAATACATAATTTATTTATTTATTTATTATTAAAATACACAATGAACATATTATAAACGTTTGACAACTCAATAAAGGGAATGAAAAAAAATCAATTTGTAGAAATTGTAGAGTACTTACAAAACAAGTAAATGTTTAAAAAAATTGATATGTATAATTTATTATAATATGAAATTATTATTTTAAGATTATGTACACAGTGTCGTAGAGACAAGCTTAACGGTTGTAGTTGTTTAATAAGTAATAATTGTACGTCTTAGTTTTATTTGATTTAATAAATAAAAGTATTAATGAATAAATGAAATAATAGTAAATAAATCCTAATAATACAATATGTACATATATATATCATTATTAAGAAAAGCATACTATAATACATTGTTAATTTGTTATAAGTTATAACAAAATATGCCTTAATACAAATGAAAAAGATTACAACATTAGTACTAGTAACACACTGCGATTGCACGCATAGTAATTAACGATGTATAAAATATACTAGAGAATGAGTACCTCAATGTATTTACTATTTAGTTTATTGTCTATGCTGGGTTCATGAGCACTAGAGTGAGAGAGTGAACACTAAACTCTAGCATTTAATTGACCCAATGTGGTCCCGAAAAATTGAAGAACTTCGTCGGTCACATTATTAAGAAGAAAAATAGATTCTAGGGCATCGACTTTATCGTTGAGGAAGTCATAGAGAATTTGAGTTCTTGTGTGATGATAATCATTAGTGACACATCTTATTCAGATTCGGATAGGTTTTATATGTTATTTTTTTTTTTTTTTGTCTGTTATCATGTTTCGGGGCAGCAAAAATGCTTCGATTTCCTCAGACACCAACTTTTCTGATAGGAAAGTAAATGTCGATAGAACTTGGGCAAGTCAAAAATGAAACTTTTTCAGTACTTTTTAAAAGCGTCGAAAAAAAACAAAAAGAAATTACAAAAAAAACGGGAAATTTCACGCAAAAACACGTTTTGACAAAATACAACTTTTTAAAATGCTCTAACTCAAAAACGAAAAACCGCAAATACTTGAAAATTTCACCAAACGTCTATATTGGCGTTTTATTATACATGGTTAAGTTTTCAAAGAATTTTTACATTGTTTGACCTATTTATAGATACTTTAAATTTTAGATTTTTCTAAGTTTTTTTTTTTTTGAAATATCGATGAAAAAAATTTGGTTGTCTAAAAACTCTTGAAATATTAACACAAGGTTATCTATAAGTTACTCTTCATATAACAATAAAAAAATTTCTACCAGACTTTAAAGAAAAATATTTATGACAGTTTGAAATTTAAATTTTTACAAAATTGCATAAAATAACGATTTAACCTCAGACGATTTTAAATATTTTCTCTTCGATTTTCGTGAATACAAAGCCACTTTTAGATTCTGAACGGAGTGATGAACCTATTGATTTTACAATGATGTGTGTTTTTTTTTTTCTTGTGTCTGACGACAACTTTTTTTGCAGTAAAAATGCTTCGATTTGCTTATACAGCAACTTTTCTGAAAGGAGAGTGAATGTAAATGATACTTGGGCAATTCAAAATTCCAACTTTTTTGATACTTTTTGCAAAAATCCAAAAAAAACAGGAAATTTTACGTAAAATCACGTTTTTACAAACTAGATTTTTTTAAAATGCTCTAACTCAAAAACAAAAAACCGCAACAACTTGAAATTTTCACCAACTCTTTATATTATTATTTATTATTTTATTATTATTTTATTATTTATATTATTTATATATGGTTAAGTTTTCAAAGTATTTTGACATATTTTGACTTATTAATAGACAATTTAAATTTTCGATTTTTGTAAATTTTTTTTTTTTAACACCTATAAAATTTAATTGGCTAGCCGAAAACTCTAGAAAATTTAATACAAGGTTTCTAATACGCTTAACTTATCTTCACTAGAAAATATCGGTAATCGTTTCACTCAAATTTTTTTTATAAGACTATAAAGCTCAAATTTGTATAAAATGTGTCAAAATCACGATAATTTGGAAGTTATTTTGTAGATAAATATTCATAAAATTTATTCTGTTCATACTTAAGGTTCAAAATTTTAACATTAAGTTATTCATAAGCTACTCTTCAAAAATCTTTAAAAAAATTTCAACCGGACCAAAAGGAAAAAATTTTATGACCGTTTGAAATTTAAATTTTTATGAAATTGCATAAAATAGCGATTTATTGTCAAACGATTTTAAAATATTTGTTATAATTCAAAAAGTATAAGTCGCAGAAACTTGAAATTTTTACCAGTTGTTAAGATAGGCATTTCCTCTATGCCATATTTTTTTCAAAATATTATTTTGATTTGAAGCCACTTATAGGCATTTAAAATATTCGAATTTTTTACACTTTTTTTATATAATCGGTGATAAAAAGAAATTGAGTAATACAAAATACTTGAAAATTTAATAGAAGATTCCACAGAAGTAGTTTTTACTGTCATTTAAAAGTCATCAATATCCATAGGCACAATTTTTTTTTATAAACGTTTAAACAGCGAATATTGACATAAAATTACACGTAAAATATAATATAATATATAAAATTCTAGACCGACAAATCAAATAGGTTTTTTTAAAATGCTCTAACTCAAAAACGAAAAACCGCAATAACTTGAAATTTTCACCAAATCTATATATTGGTGTTCTCTATACATGGTTAAGTTTTTAAAGTATTTTCACATATTTTGACTTATTTATAGACAATTTAAATTTTTGATTTTTGTAAGTTTTTTTTTAAATATCTATAACATTTTTTTGGCTGTCCAAAAACTCTTGAAAATGAATTAAAGGATTAAATATAAGTAATATTAATTGTAACTAAAAAATATCGGAGATGGTTTCACTCAAATTTTTTTTATAAGCCCATAAAGTTCAAATTTGTATAAAATATGTTAAAATCGCGATAGTTTGCAAGTAATTTTGTAGTTGAAAATTCATAAAATTTTTTCTGTTTATATTTAAGATTCAAAATTTTAACATTAGGTTATCCATAAGCTTAACTTCAAAAATATATAAAAAAAATTCTACCAGGCTTAAGGGGAAAAATTTTATGACTGTTTTAAATTTAAATTTTTACGAAATTGCATTATAATTCAATTTAAATATAAAATACTATATTATTATATACACATTTTAGACAAATATATTAACTCCGTTCAGAATCGTTATTCGTATACAATGATATCTATCATTTCATTCAAATTTAACAAATCCATTGTAATAATGACCTATCCTATAAACGAGGTACACTCCACTTCCATCTGTACAGCACAGCGAGGCCCACCCGTTTTTTTTTTTATTTATAATTGTTGATAAAAAAATTTGGCAGGTACAAAATACTTGAAAATTTAAGAGAAGATTGCACAGTAGTTGTTCTTATTGCCAATCAAAAATTATTGAAATCCATAGACACAATTTAATTTTGAAACGTTTGAAAAGCAAATATTAACATAATATTACATAGGTATTAAATATAACATATTATATTATGTAATATACCTATTCTGGACTAACATCTAACATATCATCTCTGTTCAGAATCATTATTCGTATACAATGATACGTATCATTGAATTCAAATTTAACAAATTCATGGTAATGACCTATCCTATGAACGAGATCTACTCCACTCCCTAGTGTACAGTTGAGCGAGGCCCATTTGGTTTTTTTAGATGCTGAATGGAGTGATGGAATCTATTGGTTTTACAATGATGTGTTTTTTTTTTTTTGTGTCTGATGACACCTTTTTTGGCAGTAAAAATACTTTGATTTTCTTAAACGGCAACTTTTCTAAAAGGCATGTGAATGTAGATGGTACTTGGCAAAACTTTATATTAGCTTTTTCTATACATGGTTAAGTTTTCAAAGTTTTTGACTTATTTATAGATAATTTGAATTTTCGATTTTTATAAGTTTTTTTTTTTTTTTTAAATATCTATAAAATTTATTTGGCTGTCCGAAAACTCTTGAAAATGTAATAAAAGGTTTATTATAAGTTATAATTATCGTAACTAAAAAATATCGGAGATCGTTTAACTCAATTTTTTTTTATTAGCCCATAAAGTTCAAATTTGTATAAAATGTGTCAAAATCACGATAATTTGCAAGTTATTTTGTAGATAAAAATTCATAAAATTTATTCTGTTTATACATAAATTTCAAAATTTTAACACTAGGTTATCCATAAGCTACTCTTCAGAAATCTATAAAAAATTTCTACCGGGCTTAAAGGAAAACATTTTAAGTCTGTTTGAAATTTAAATTTCTACGAAATTGCATAAAATAGTGATTTATCCTCAAATGATTTTAAATATTTGTTATAATTCAAAAAGTATAAGTCGCAGAAACTTGAAATTTTTACCAGCTGTTAAGATTGGCTTTTACTTTAATTCATTGAAATATTCGATTCTTTTACATTTTTACATATTTTTTATAGTTGTTGATAAAATAATTTGGCTGATATAAAAGTAAAATACTTGAACATTTATTAAAAGATTCTACATTAGTTGTTTTTAGTGTGATAGTGTCATTACTGTCATTTCAAAATTATTCAAATCCATAGACCTTATTATTTTTTATAAGCGTTTGAAAAGCAAATATTGGCATTATATTTCAATTTAAATATAACATAATATATTATACTTCAAACTTATGTGGGTACCATCCCACAAGGTATAACCGGCAATGAAATTGCTGATAAAGCAGCTGATCTTACAATAAGAATTATGCCCCATCCAACAATCTCCGACTTACAAATGACATCAAATCATCTATCAAACATAAAACCTACTTTAGATGGCAAAATTATTGGGATACTATTCCCCCCTCAAATAAACTTAAATCAACTAAAAAAGACGAAAAAAAATGGATCCCACTCCACCACTTCAATAGAAGACAGGAAGTTGTCATCACAAGATTCAAAATTGGACACTCATTCTTAACGCATTCTTTTCTCATCAGCAAAAACCCTCCACCCATCTGTGATGAATGCCACACTGACCTTTCATTCCAACACATCATCCAAGACTGTATAAAGTACCAGGATACAAGGAAAAACCTAGAAATACCACCGAATATGGAAGAAGTCCTCAATGAAAATAATAGCACCAAAATTATTAAATTCTTAAATAAAATACAACTTATTAATTCATTTTAACAATGTTAAACACATATGTAACCATCAACTTATTGTCACAACATAATTTGTTATTTGTTATCCTTTTTCTTTTTTTTTTTGTTCTATCTCTTATATATTTAATGTACGTTAGGCTAATAACCCACAATGTTGAAACCTTATTTCTAATAAAAAAAAAAATATATATTATACAATATACCTAGTCTAGACCAACACATGACCTCCGTTCAAATTCGTTTTTCGTATGCAATGATATCTAGCATTGCATTCAAATTTAACAAATCCATTGTAATGACCTATGACCTATCCTATGAACGAGGTATATCTATAACTGTACAGCAGAGCGAGGCCCATCCGGTTCTTTTTTTTGTTTATTTTATTATAATATATTTGACTGATTTTTAATTATACAATAAAATTGTAATTTTACCATATATTTTTAGATTCTGAACGGAATGATGGAATCCTTAGATTTTACAATGATGTTTTTTTTTCTTTCTTTTTGTGTCAGTCATCACTTTTTGGGGCAGTAAAAATGCTTCGACTTCCTTAAACAACAACTTTTCTTAAAGGAAATTGAATGGAGATGGTACCAAAGTTTGTTAGAAATCAAAATTTTTCAATACTTTTTAAAAACGTTGGAAAAAACAGGAAAAATTATGCAAAACCACGTTTTGACAAAATTAATTTTTTTAAAATGCTCCAACTCAAAAACCGCAAATATTTGAAATTTTCATCAAATGTTTGTATTGGTGTTTTCTCTACAATTCTACATGGTTAAATTTTCTTAGTAATTTGACTATTTCTGACTTATTCAGAGACAATTGAAAATTTTGATTTCTCTAAATTTTTTTTCTAATTTTTTTTTAGTAATAAATATAGCCCATGTTACTTAGGGGTAATGTAGCATTTTAATGTCGTACAAAATTTTTTCAAATCGTTCAAGTAATTTTTGAATTTATTCATTACAAACATATACATTTTTCCTCTTTATAATATGATTATATAATTTTACACTTGTAATTTTGTATACTATTTTCTTCTTCACCTTTTAAAATCAATGCAATTATTAACTGTTGTAGATTATTACAACGACGGCGAGTGCGAGTAATTGTAAGTTATTAGTACGACGTGAATGACGCATGTAGGTAAAAAGTTTTGTAAAATAAAGTAAGAGAGTAAGACGTAAATTATTAACATTATTATTTTTTTCGACACCTAATGAATTTTTCTAAACAAATTTTACACTTAAACTTTCTCTGAATCATGATATATTTATTAGAGAAAATCATACTTATAATATATAATATATTATAAGTCTATGGTGAAAAATCGTCGAGTACTTTTTGAGATTTTTGCAAACAAACAAATGCTGTCTTTTTTTATACAAATAGTCAGAAGATAAACCGTCAGGTAGGACGCTGTTCACAGAATAATCGAATGTTGGCAACACTGCTTTAACCCCTCCTAATTATATTTCATTTTAGTAAAATACCGTGTTTAGTACGTTCAGTTTAGAGGCAAGTGTTGTGCATGACGCATTGAATTAGACGCACATGCAACTAACAATGTCTTTCGCTTAACTATACGATGATCAATTTCTTTTAATAAATACCTATTGTGATTAATCAAGTCGTCAACTATGTTTTATTTTATATCAATAAACAGGAATATACGCCTGGCGTATTTACAAAGTACGCTCTCAGTAAATACGAAATTTAGTATTCATGAGTAAAACACAAATGTTCTCTCGTGGATCGCAGTGCAGAATCTAAATTATCAAAATAATAATTTTTGAAAAAATAAATCGTATCACTTAATTATAACCCAACCTAATTAGATTAGGTTAATAGGCCGTATTTTTGACATAATTGATATTTTTTGTATATTTATAAATTATTGTACTCCGATTGATGTTGGAATGGACGAGTTTAATTATTTAGTTTATATGAGCAAAAAAAAGTTGAGGTACACTTGATTCCCGAAACCACGAATCACGATATAACCTTAAGCAGAAATTCAGGACCAAAAACATCACTATCAGCGGGGAAAACGACATGTTCAAGGTGACAGTTTTCAAAATGTTTTATTAAACCTTAAACGTTTTAATTGTTTATATAGATTCTCTAATACTAAATACTGTAAAACCAATTTAATATATTAAGTACAATGAATGCGAATAAAATCGAAAATCAAACAAAACGTATATAAAAGGTTAATTTAATTTAAGTTATTAATACACTTAAATCAAATTATAAAGATTGTTTTAACCATATAGGCTGGATTTACAAAAACTGTTATGATAAATTTATATTGATACACAGTGTCATGGTACTTAAAAGCAACATTTTTATTTGGATTAATGTTAGTATTTAAAAAACTTACTTGTAAAGCTTGATAACATTCTAGTCGAAGTTGATTTATAGATTGAGAATGTTCTAGAGTAATAGTATTAAGAGCAGTGTCTAATAATTCAGATGCTTGTTCTAAATGACCTCGTGCTGCATCAGATTGTCCATCAGCTAATAATGCCATTCCTAGTTTAAATCTAATACGTCCTTCTTCATCTGGTTTCCTTGTCATGTCAATACTTTGTAGGGCTTGAGTAAGATATATAACTGCTTGACTTGTGTGTCCTAAAGTATGATGCAATGACCCTAGACTTCCATATGCAGCAGCTTTTGCAGTTTTATCATCAATTTGACTAGCAATCGACAGGTGTTCTTCTTGATATTTAATAGCTTCATTTAAATTTCCTAAAACCTCTTCCACATTTCCAATGTTTCCATATGCTCTACACTGCAACAATGGTTGATTTAGCTCTTTCCCAATTTCTAAATCTAGTTTATGGTAGTGTAGGGCCACACTATTTTGCTCCATTAATTGATGAGCATATCCTAGAGCAGATGCTGCATTTGCTTCAACAGTTCTATCTCCTAATTCTCTGGCTATTGATATTTGATTTTGTAAACAGGATACTGCTTGTTGGTAATTTGCCATCATAACATGATTGGAACCCAATTCACCATATGACATTGCTTTCATTTCTGAATTGTTTAGTTCATGGGCAATGACTAGTATTTTTTCAAAACAAACAAGACTTTGATCAAGGTGTCCAATACGCCGATATGATTGACCAAGACAACTATAAGCTTTTTCAAGATCCCGAAGATTTTGAAGCTGTACAGCAATTGTTAAAAATTGTTCATGACATTTAACAGCTTCGTCAAAATCACCTAATGCATCATAACAGTCACCAAGATTACCAAAAGCTCGACCCTGTTTAATAAAATTATTATTTAATTAAAATATACAAAAATATATAAATATGTGTACAAAAATATTCACTTTATCTGTTAAAGATGTGTGAGAAGACAACTGTTCCAAAGTGGCCAATTGTTGTTCAAAATATCCAATTGCTCCTTCATAAATTCCCATATTCATTCTTGCTATACCTATTTTTCAAAATGGCCTCATATGATTTTAATTGCACTTTTAAAAATATAAATTATTCAGCTGTTACCTAAATTCCCAAAAGCTTCAGCTTCAATTGCATTATCTCTTAGTTCTTTTGCTCGTTCGAGCTGTAATTGATAACATTTTATTGCATTTGCATAATTTCTAAGCGACATATATACTGCTCCAATATGTCCATGAGCACAACATTCACCTTTCAAGTCATTTACATCTTGTCTTAGAGCTAACTCCTGAAATAATAAGCCATAATAATGAATATTATCAGTTAAATTATAGTTTATATTTATTTCGCACTTGGCAATGGTAAGATAATGCTTTGTCATAACATTTAATGAATCTGTTAGCTAATCCAAGTGAACTACATGCAGCTGCTTCCATGTTTGTATCTCTAATTTGTCTAGCAAGTGTAAATTGTCGATGATACATTTTAAGAGCCTCTTCTGTATTGTTCATCTTGATAAGTATATCTCCAATATTGCCTAGAGCACGAAGTTTTGCTTGCAAGCCTTTTGTCATATGTGATATAGCTGAATATAAAAATAAGCATAAAATAGGCACAATATACATAAATTATTTTTATTTATTATCTTTATATTATATTCATTAATTTACCTAAAAAGTATTTTTGACACTCAAGTGAAGTTTCCAGATTTCCTAATGCCAAATGGGCAAGACCTAAATTACAGTAAGCTCTTCCCATATTCATCTTATCTTGTAGATCTTTGGCTAAAGATAAATCTTGATCATAATATCTCACAGCTTCTCGATAATTACCTAAACAATAATGTGCATAACCAAGAAAATGGCATGCTTTTGCTTCCCCTTCAATGTCATGCAATTCCTGGAATAAAATTAATTTATAAAAATTATATATTATTGATTATTTTGAATTGTTTACTTGAGATAACATTAAATAGTTTTCATAAAAAGGAATGGCTTGTAAAAAGTCACTTCTAGTACTCAAACAATTGGCTAAATTTAATAAGGCACAAGCTTCTCCAGCTGTATCTTTCAATTCTCTAGCAATATTTAAATGAGCCCTGTAATGCAAAAGGGCCATTTCAAATGCTCCTAATGATTGATAAGCTACTGCTAAATTTCCATGAGTAGATGCTTCGGAGTTACGGTCTTTGACTTCTTTTGATATTGTTAATTCTTGTTTATGATATTTGATTGCCTAAGGAATATTTTACTTTGAAGTTTTAATGAAAATATGATGTTTCATTTAAGTATTCACCTGTTCATAGAAACCCATAGCACTATAAGCATTTCCAATGTTACCAAATGCTCTTCCCATAGCAGCTCGGTCATGTAATGACTTCGCAATATTCAAATGAGCATGATGAAGTTTTAATGCTGATTCATGAGCTCCAAGTAACTGATACACAATACCTAGATTTGAGCAAGCTCTTCCTTCTCCTATTTTATCATGTGTATTTAATGCCATATCTAATTGTTTTTCATGCCAATGTTTTGCCTTAAATAAAATAATATTATAGTAAAAAGTTAGTTAAAACAATAAGTTTAATTTAAAATTTACTTGAGAATAGTTTCCAGCACATCTTGCTGCATGGCCTAATCCAGCATATGCCCTAGCTTCAATCACTTTATCCCCAAGTTCTTGGGCTAGCCTCAAAACATTTTCATGATATGTAATAGCTTGAGTGAAATTTCGCCTATAATGGTAAGATGAACCCAAGTTGCTATAAGCTCGTGCTTCTTCGACCTTATCATCAAAACATAAAAGATTAAAATTAAAATTAAATAATTATTTAAGTTTAATTTTACTTTGTTTCCTAATTTTTTAGACAATTTTAAATGCTGCATATGACAATCCAGTGCGCTTTCAAATTCACCCATAGCTAAGTAAACGGCGCCAACGTTACCAATCTCTCTTGCTTCTTGAAGAACTTCTCCAATTTGTTTTACTAATTGTACACATTGTTTGTGTGATGCTAATGCATTGGGATAGTCACCAATTGCTGTATATACATGGCCTAATTAAGAAATTAAATAATTGTATGTTACATTGTTACCCGATGAATTATGTAGTAAAATATAATCCTTACTGTTAATAAAGTAGATATTTAACTATAAATAACTTACCAAGACTAGTGAGAGCAGAGGCAGCAGCTTTCATTTCTCTGGCTTTCATTGCAAATACTAATTGGTACCTATGAGCTGTAAGTGCTTCTTTATAGCTCCCTTTACTAAAATAAGCTGATCCTAAATTTCCATGAGCCCTGCTCTCTCCAGCTATGTCTTTTAAAGATTTAGCTACTAATAAATCTTGTTGCATATAACCAATGGCCTAAGTTAAACGAGATTAGGTGTTAAGATTTATGTGTTATGATTAAACAAATTAAAAAATGTACATACTTTATCCAAAGAATTTAGCGCCCAATAAGCTGAGGACAATGCAGAGAATACAGAACCTCTTAATTTAGCACTGCAAGTACCTATTCTAAGGGCAGATTCTAATACAACAACAGCTACAGAGTATTGCCCAGCTGCTAGTAATTCTTGGCCTATCACAGACATTACGAGAAATGGAGATTTATCTAATGTTACTCCATTATGATTAATGCTTTGTAATTGTTCAAATGTAGGCTCCAGTACACCTGTTGAACATTAAATAACTTGTAAAACAATATGACAAATAATATAGTTACAGTGACAAAAAAAAAGACATTTTGGTGTTGAAACTCAAATGACTACTGATTGTATATTGTATAACGATTACTGTATCGTCATTGCAATAAAATTTATTGTATTTATATAGTTCATGGCATGATTAAAAACCAGAATTAAGTAAGTGCTAACCCAAAAGTTCATTTTTTACGATTTTGTTTACAAAATTTGAGTTACAACTGAATTTTTTTAATGTACATGGATACGTCCAGACCATTTTAGGAGATTTTGAGTCTAATAAGCATCTAATACTTATATCTGTAAGTCTTATAAACAGTGTGTACTATAAAATAATATTTTTTTTCTTACCTCTAAGAGGAGACTTGATAGAAGCCTCAATGAGACCAGCTAAAAGCTGAGTAGATTTAGATTCAATGGAGAGCCCTGTACTAAATACTGCCAGAGCATCTCCATGCCTGCCCAAACATTGTAAAGCAACACCTTCTCGGTAGTGTGCCTTTGGCCAATTTGGATTGATCTGGCGGGCACAAGTGGCATCGTGCAAGGCTTCTGTAAATCTACCCAGCTTGAGAAGTGCTGCAGAACGATTTGAGTACAGAATGTGGTTGTTAGGATAGTGACGTAGAGCTTCAGTATATAATTGTATGGCTCGTGCATAGTCTCCAGATTCACAAGCGGAATTAGACTCTCGCACTTTTTCCATAAAACCTTCTTCGCCGCATCCATTTTCAGGCTCCACCTTAATATTAATAGAATTGTAAAGAGTTCTGATACTCTCCATTTGTTATACAGGTGATCATTTTATTATTTTAAATAATAGTACCTCGGATAGGTCTCTTTGAGGCATGACTTTGACAACATTTCCATATTCACATAACTGTAGAAATTTTTAATCTAAAATAAAAACCGAAATTCCAATCTATTATAATGATAGAAATTAATAAAGAGAGAAATATGATATTAATTTAGTATTTGAAAGTTTATTTTAATTTTTACTATATATAGTTAGGTTTAGGTATAGTTCACCAACTATATTAACATTATAAACCTTTAAAGAATTTTAAAATGCTTTTTTATATCATTAGAATTTCATTATAGTTTAAAACTTAAGTTATCTTTGGATAACTTATTAGGAGTAAAATTAATATTGTCCATTTTTATAAATTGGTTAGAACAGTAACTTTTTTAGAACTGTATAAAGAATACTCTGTTTAAATAAATTAAAAGTTACAATAGATATTACAACATAATTGTTTGTTGAAATAGATAATTTATCTTCCCACCCAAATATTTAATAGATACAGGGATTATAAAATTTTAACTTGGACTTTAATATACCTATAAAGTATTTGCAATGTTAAACAAATTAAAAATTAATATTAGATTTATTTCATATAGTGGATTGCAAAAGTAGTGTTGGATTTAATATATAAACATTATCCTAGTGTGAAATGCGCAGTGAAAGTACCAATTACCTACGTTTCATTAAATGTAATAATTTCTAAACAGTTCCCAACGTATTCACATGCCTAGCTCTACGGACATGCGATATCAACAGGTACTATGAAATGTAGATAACGCATTACATAACGATATTGCAGAAATACTACGAGACGGCGAAGTCGGAATAGGTTCTTATAGAACGAGAGTTTAGACCAGTGTATAATACGACACAAAACAAAAAATATTCAACTCGTGTAACCCTACTTATAACTTATAAGACTAAAACATAATAGTATCATGTGAACACGTCGGTCGGTGCCACACAACAGCTGCTGGTATACGCGATCGGTGTCCAACCGACATAATGTACGGCAAAACTAACGGCGAGAAACAATAAATTATATAGTGATATCATTAGTTGTTATCAACACTCTGGTTCTGAACGTGTTGGGGGGAGGGGGCTAGTAGGTGATGAGGGAGAGCGATAATTAATTTAAGACCCGTGGATACGGTCGGTGGCGGTGTACCGTCGTAATCGTGGGCCCCGGGTTGGACACGACGTACGAGGTGGTAAAAGCGCGCGATCAACTTACGCGGGTTGGCGAGGACAATCGCGCAGCACGACCGACGGGATTGTTCACGGCGCGGCGGAGACTTGAACGACACGCCGGCGACGCAACATTATCGCGGCGCACAACACAACGCAGCAGCGGACGCGCACGTTTACGCGAGACAACCACAAGACGCACGGTCGCGACAATACACGAGCGAACACGACAACCAACAGCGACGGCGTCTCGACCACTGACTGACTACGGATCGGTCGGATATTATCTTCTTCGCCCGTGTCCTCCCGCCGCCCGTTGCTACTACTCATCGGCCGTCGTCGACGGTCACCTCTTCGCCGCCGCCGGTTACGGAACACACGGTCGCGTTCCCGCCGCCGCGGTGGTGGGGGCGTTGTGTACGACTCGGGGATCTCGTTCGGCGGGGAAGGGGTTAAGGACGGGCGGAAAAAAAAAAAAACACGTATTTATATTATACGACCGCGGTTGTGTGTGTCGTCGGGCACAAAAACGCGCCGCATTCCGATGTCGGCCATATTGGAATGCGGTCGACTGACCCCGCAAACGGATCCTCCCTTTAACCTTGATTCGCCCGGGCGGCACGGAGCCGACCAATTTCACATGCACACACACACACATGCACGTTCGCATCGTGTACCGCGGCGAACGCAACGGGCTCGCGGGTCATTAATTTAAATATCTTATTAAGATCGTCGGGACAGATATCACTGGCGAGGGTCGTCCAGGAGAGTAGTCTCGCAGGTCCGTCGCTCCATCACGCGGCGGAGGCTGCGGGTGCGCGCACAGAGGACGCGAACGTTGCGGACAACACGCGCCCAATTCTAACGAATTTTGTTGTTTTACTCATTTTTTTCGCTTTTCTTTCGCATATGTTTATTGTATACATGCATATTACCGCGTCCTCTAAACGCGACGTCGTCGTCCTTACCTGCCTCGTACCTACATTTATATTTATATATTATAATATTATATAGTATCCGCGTGTGCAACCGCTATCGACGTCACTCGTACGATCATTTAATTATAATAACGTTTCATCCGTCATTATACCTACGCATGCGCGAGCATATTTTACACACACGACACATCATGCACCCTCGCCCTGCTTCTATATGGTCCTTCAGGACCACAGGTACATCTCGCTCGCACGCCATGTGCGATATGCCGATGCCCGATGGGCGCACTGTAGTGCATCCGCGACCATGGTTTCTTCACGTTGATACCGTTTTGTTATCGATTCTTGGATAAAATATTATATACTCGTATAGTCGTATATCGGAACAATAATATCAGATTATATTGCCACGCAATAGCTCATAATAACATGTTCGCTCACACAATCATGCTCTTCCCGGACCGCACGTATATCTGCAGTTGCGATATTAAAACGTAGGATCACGGATGGTTTAGGTAGGTTAGTAAATACGTCGTGAGTTCTGTACGTTTCTATAGTATATACGGTATACGCAATTTTCAACATTCAGATACGTATTAGCTGGTAATTGGTGTATAGGGTAAAATTAAACTAATGATTATCTAGTGATATAGGAATTTGGTATATATAAGGCAGGATGAAGAATATGCGCAACAGGTACGCCAAACGCACACCAATTATATGCCAGATTAAAAAATACGTCTGATTAACATCGACCATTTCAGACACCCTGTTGAAATAATAATTTATCAAAAATGTTTTTATCTTGACGTTTTATAAACTCATTTAACGTTTACGCACCAAACGTTTAAAAAATATAATTAAAAAACAAATTATGTATTTTTTTCTTTTGTTAATTAATTTCCCATGTATACATACGAAACAGTACTGAAGTGATGGCTTTAATTAAAGAATCTGAAAATTGTTATGACTTATATTACATGTTAGTTGTTACCTACTACGATTAAATAACTTTATTTCTATAATACGATTTCAAATTAATCGAATATTACATGTTAAATAAATAAAATATTTAAATATTCATTTTTAAAGTAAATTTTGTTCAAGTTAGAAAGATTTTTTTTTTTGTTTTACAAAAAGTGAAATTACAGTTTCATTAAAATCTTAAAAATTCGATTAACAAATATGAATTGTATTTGTACGTTTAAAAACTATTGATTCTTAATTATGGGTATCTAATAATGTACAATAGTACATTACCTATGCTGTATAAATTTAGTTTATAGCTATATAAGTATGTATAATATATTGGTACAGGTGGGTTTAGAGTAATATCTATTTTTAACCCACATAATCTTAGTCAATTTCTGTGTTGGGAATGAGTACCTATATTTATGAGAGAACATTTTTGTAATTTTTCATTTCTTATTCTGGAATAGAATGATGTTTGATGAATAGATAATAATGTTTAATGACTAATCATGAGTATAATTTATATAATTTAAAGTTTTAACGAGTTACTCAATTTTATTAAACTCTACTGCTACCTATACCTACAGTTATTTTGTAGCAGCTATTCAAAAAGAATTTGCTACTTAAAAAAGTATAAAACCATCACTAGGCATAACATATTATATAATAGCACCTACATTCTTTGTTTCTTCAAGAATATAGTTGGTCTTTTTTAAAAAAATAAATATTAAATGAAATATTGAATATCTTATAAATTTGTTTAACGACTGAATAATTTATAGATTTTTTAAGTATTATAAAATAACTATTATCACATTTTTTACAATGTGTATTATGTATGGATAGTTTCGACTTCTAACAGCATATGTGAATAGTTTTAAAATATTAAAATAAACATGCAATTTACATTAATGTACCTAAAGGCTATAAGGTATTTTATATAGACAGTTTATTACATTTTGTTAGCATTATTTATTACTAACTATATTATTACTATTGTGTTTTGTGTTTAAATTATACTTCAAACCCCGATCATAAATATCTTAGTTGCTGTTTTTATCATATACCTATAGATACTAGATACATGTTTAATGTTTATTGACATTTGGAACGCGCATACAAATCATTTTATTGAAAAGAAAGATGAAATAGCAGAACTCGAGAACCTAGTAGTTCCAATAAACAATAGCGAATTACCAAATAAATAAGTAAAACAAACTACAAATAAGTTTGTTAGTCGTATCGTACCTATTATATATTATAATTGATTAGTTTATTACCTATGTATAACATCAAATGAATTGTCACTGAATTTTGAGTAAGTGAAAATCTCTTACATTCATGCCTATACCTACGTCAGTGGTAGTGAAATAATTCTGTCACGTGGAAGATGTGGTTTATTTTTAATATGCATTTTTTTTTTATATAAACATTTGCCAAAAATACATATATAATATTGAGTATTGAAACAAGGTCTTGAGGAAGATCTTAAATCCCTTCACACCCACCCATTTGACCATCACTGACATACATATTAATTTGACATGGCCACAAAGAATGCGACTAAATGTTGGGTGAAGTGGAGATAATCGACAAAGATGTAATGCGAAAAGAGGTTATCGATAAGATTAAGAAAAATATATATTAAAAAACAGGAATAAGTGTTGAACTGTTGAGCAGTAGACAAAAGAATAAAACAGATATTGAGTGGAAATGAGTTTATTAAGATTAATGTGTGCGAGGACGGAGAAGATTTAGACGATTGAAGGTTGGATAAAATTGAGGGTGACAAATGGGTAGCTATAGTCCATGAATGTTGGCCCAACATAAACTAATAATAAGACTAACATAGTAAAACTAATACTAACTGACCGATCTGTGAGATGGAGGTCTTATATGGGTATAGTTAAAAAAGAAAGTGAGGGTTAGAAAATATATACCTAACACAAATTGTACGTTTATTATAAATATTGTTGATAAATGCGGCACTAGTTAAAAAGATGATCAATAGCGTATTGGTGCTCATATTAAATACATAATTATTTAAGCTAATTCAAAGAAGACTTACTTGTATAAAGTAAATTGTTGATGTTAAAAATTATAAGCAAAAGTAATATAGTTAACATTTCTTGTATTAAAAATATACTTTTTTTTTACTAGTTTCATTTTGAAAATGAAATTGTTTCACGTTTAATAAATGAATATAATATATTGAATCATCCAGTAAAGGTGCTTGTAAAATCTTAATAATTGATCAATGAAAATTAAAATTTTATAAACAACAAAAAATAACAAAATTGAATTTGATAATAATATGAGAGAGAACCAAATTTTGCTAGTACCTACCTATAATTGTTGAAAATGGTACAATTTACTTCGAAAATAGTCAACATTTTAAATGTTTTGACTTAAATAAACAAAATAAAATAAATTATCCCCATGATTATAACTTAAAAATATAATTAGCAAACTGTTTATTTCACTGTTCCATTGCAAAATGTGGAATAAAATAAATTTATTTATTTATTTACAAACATTTGATGAAGAAAATCTAAGATTATATACCTCTTTAAATGTTATAGAATTCAATCCAAATAATTTTTTATAATATTCAGCCGGATAAATTAGGTAAATAACAAAAAAAATATATAAAAAACTCCAAAGCAAAAATACATATTCTACAATCTGTAATGTATTATAAGATAACTCATATATATTATATTTTTCTGTGATCTATATATAATGAAAATTATATCAAAATATATTGTAAGCAGGTACATATACAAGAACAAACCATTATTTGTAGTAACTACTAAGAAATGAAAATTAAATGTTTTTATCATTCTTTGACATAATATTCATCGATTTATTGTTATTTGGTTACTATTAACAGTTATATCACTTAGGTATGTATATTACGAGAAAAGTTTAATAATGAATAATATACAGTATATAAGTATAATATATATATATATATATATATATATATATATCAGTAATATCTACTTACCTGAATATTTTTACATAGAAAAAATTACAAAGAAAAATTCAATTATTTTACTATGCGTACTACGTTTTATTAATTATAGTGTATTTCTTTAAATGTTAACTTTTTATTAAAGTAATAAGTTTTCACGAAATCACGCTTTTTGTAATACTTGTAGGTTTATCGTGCATATATTATAAATACTACTTATAGCTTCGTATCATTTGTAACTATAATAACTATTATAAGTAAAAATATGATGGATTAGATTATTAGAATGTAAATAGATAATTTCACTAAAATACATGTTTTGTTTGTATCGTGGTATATGAAAAAAATACGATCACCTTATTTGCACGTAAAAAAATAATCTTTACTTGACTTATTCCCACGGTAGGTAAATTTTACGTTGCACGCACATTGACGTGTATGAATTCGACTTTTAAGTCTATACATTTAGTATTTGCTGAATACTGATAGGTAATATGATATATGAATTGTATACAATATGTATAAAACTATTTCATCTTTAAGATTGAATTTATCTTAATATAGTTAGTATAATGCTGATTTCAGATCCCAGTCCTGTTTTATCGAACAGTTACTAGTTTCCATATCTACGAGTTACATCGTCTGCTAAACAAGTGTTTACAATAAAAGTCTCGTAAATATTTGCTTCCGTAATAAATCGCATCATTATTCCAATGATTTTATAATATATGTTTTAAAACTGCACCCAATCAACATTGTTCCTAAAGCAATAAGCATAAGAGCAATTTTAGTTATCAACTATATAGGTTTACTATATATTTCTACCTTAGATAGTTTTTTTTTATTTTATGCTAATGAGTAATGACATTTACAATCACCGGCCGTGTGCTGCTATTTGGTATATTATTGTTTATGTTGAATATAAATTATTTTTACGAAGGCGTATGATTGTATAATTGTATTTAATTCTTTACCTAACCAAATAAAAATTTAATTTAATAGATAATATAGTCGACAAAATTTAGGTATATCGAAATATGGTAGTATTTTCATGTATCATATACATGAAGCCAAAATTTAATTTAATTATTAGGTTTGTAAAGAGTCGTGGAATAAATTGTAACAGAAAGCATTTAGTTAAAATGTAATGTATTTGTAAGATTTTTTACTAGACTTGTAATAAATAACATGTAAAAAAACTACCTAGTTAGATGAATTTGCTTCCGTGCGTGATGATATCCCATTAACCATTAATGTTTATGTATAAATATATAAGACGTAAGTTATGCATAAATGATCTCCAATATAAATCAAATATCAAACTGTAATTAATTCAGACAGTAAATAAATAATAATTATGTTCGATATCGAAAAAAAATATTTACTGTTAATGTACTCATCGAGTTATTTAATTATTGTCTATATTTAAATAAATAGCCTTCATAAAATGTAATAGTATCGTCACATATTGGTTGTTCGATTCAACAGACAATATTATTGTTATATGTTTTAACATACTATATTCGTTACTGATTGCTGAGTGATTACTATAATGAATTAATATCGCATTATTACATTTTTAAAAAAAAAAAAAAATTTAAAACGTTACTTACAAATCATATTTACAACGGTTATTGACTTGATACAAGGAATAAATCGAAAATAGTTCTGATTATTATTAAAGGTGGTAACCTTGAAGATTATTTTTCATTTGATGCGTTATTTTATGGCTAATGACCAAGGCTAATGAGTCACGTTTTATCCATTGCCTATAGCTGGGCTATCCTGATTGTTGATGTAATAAATTTAAATAAAATTATTTAAAAAAACTCCTTAGATTTGTATGTGTCTATTTTATCTTTAGGATGGACATGTTCAATACTGTACAATGTACACGATTTTTAGTGTTATGCATAATGTTTTTATGCAATATTAACACCATAAGGTAGGTATTTTATAACAATTTGTGTCGAGATTGTCGAGAATTCTTAAAAATACAAATTTACGCCTTATTACTTAATGATATTATAGCTAGTATAAGTATCTACATAACATATAGTATTATCATTTTATATCAGCAAATTACATTCAGTAATATAATAGATTCCTGATATGAAATTGATTATTTAAATAATCCAATTAAAAATTATCGTAAATTTTTATTTAAATAGGGTTTTTATAGGTACCTAATATGAATTAAGTTGATCATAAAAATTTTTAGAATCAATAAATTTTCAACAATACCTTTTTTCATTAACTATTACATTTAAAGCTATAATAAATATTATTTTGATCCGAAGTGTTATTCGGAAAGCATATAATACAATACAACAAGGTTAATATTTTGATTTAATAACCTGTTTGATATATTTTCTCTGGAAATCTTATAGTTAACGGCATTTGAACGAATGGGCGTAAACTTTAAATTACACAATGTTGTGTTCAGTTTTCTACTCAACTGTCTATGATAATAATTAGCATACATTTCGAAATTTTTATCACAATGTTATTTTTATTTCAGATCAGTTTTTGTTCAAAAATAATTGTTTTATTCTTGAATAATTATGCAATGTAATCAATAAAGATTAAATAAAAATAATATATGTTGCTGTTACCTATGCTTTAAAAAATAAAACCAAAATAGTCGAAATGAAGAACCATATTTAAATATTGATAATAATTATTATTTCCGATTCAAATCTGGTTATTAATATTACTACCGAACACGAGTTGTATTACAACTTTAAATTAAATCTACAACATTGCGATTTTATTGTCGAACCGGGTTTAGTTTAAATTATATTAAGCCTAAGGCCTTAATAGTAGAGTAGTAAGGTAGTACATTTTTGAAAGTACTAATGTGAGCTAAAATTAAGCCAAGTTAACATTCAAAATATAAGTGCATAAATATTGAAATAAACTATTTAAATGAAAATTATTTTTTATTTTGAAACTATCAATTACGGGAATGGAGAATATAAAAACCACAAGAATATATTAGGTATTAAACTTTTTAAGCATAGAACACTATTATTAGTTATCTACATTATTTATGAATTTTTTTTTTTTTTTCGTTATAAAAGAGGAATATTATTATTATACCTACATACATACAGTATTACATGAACTATGAACAACTGCACAATAAGCATAAAGTAAATAAAAAATTATACAGAAGAGGTAAACCATTATCCAGCGTGTAACCCTTTAATACTGACTTATACATGTAGTATTGTAGTTATGTATGTTATTTTGTAGCTTGTACACAAAATTATTAACGGTTAAGAATATTGAATCCCATTTTTCTTTTTTTTATTAAATGCACCATGTTCGGTTTAGTTGAAGGATTGGAGTCTTATTGTATTAGTAAAGAAGATTATAGATGAATTAATGTTTGTAGCCTATTGTGAAATTTTTTAGATTCTGAACGGAGTGATGGAATCTATTGATTTTACAATGATGTGTTTTTTTTTTGTGTCTGTCATCACGTTTTGGGGCAGTAAAAATGCTTCAATTTTCTTAAGCAGCAACTTTTCTGAAAGGAAAGTGAATGTAGATAGTATTTGGGCAAGTCAAAAATCCAACTTTTTTAATACTTTTTGAAAAAATCGAAAAAAACGATTAAAAAATTACGAAAAACAGGAAATTTTACGCAAAATCACGCTTTTACAAACTAGATTTTTTTAAAATGCTCTAACTCAAAAACAAAAAACCGCAACAACTTGAAATTTTCACCAAATCTTTATATTGGTGTTTTTTATATATGGTTCAGTTTTCAAAGTATTTTGACATATTTTGACTTATTTATAGACAATATAAAATTTTCGATTTTTGTAAGTTTTTATTTTTGAAGTATCTATAAAATTTAATTGGCTGTCCAAAAACTCTTGAAAATTTAACACAATGTTTATTATACGTTTTACTTAACGTAACTAAAAAATATTGAAGATAGTTTTTCTTGAATTTTTTTATAAGCCCATAAAGTTCAAATTTGTATAAAATATGTTAAAATCGCGATAATTTGTGAGTTATTTTGTAGTTGAAAATTCATAAAATTTTTCCTGTTTATACTTAAAGTTCAAAATTTTGACACTAGGTTGTCCATAAGCTAATCTTCAAAAATATATAAAAAAATTTCTACCGGACTTAAAAGAAAAATTTTTATGATTGTTTGAAATTTAAATTTTTACGTAATTGCATTATAATTCAATTTAAATATAAGAACTATATTATTATATACACATTTTAGACAAACATATTAACTCCGTTCAGAATCGTTATTCGTATACAATGATAACTATCATTTCATTCAAATTTAACAAATTCTTTGTTATAATGACCTATCCTATAATTGAGGTGCACTCCACCTTCAACTGTATAGCAAAGCGAGGCCCATCCGTTCTTTTTTTTTTTTTGTAATTTGGTTGATGTTTTCTATTTTAATTCGCTATGAAGCGAGTTATTTAAGATGTACCAGGGTATATGTTCTGAAAAGTTGAGATGATACGAATTTGAAGTTTGATAGGCACTAGATACCACGTAAAGTGTATAAGCCGTAAATCATAATATAGGCGATAGGTCCATATGGGAAATAGAAAGTATAAACGTTTTAAATATAGTTTAGCATCTACCTCAAGTCCAAAAATAATTATGGAATATTACAATATATAATTATATAAATCATAAAATAATTAAAAGAGTATAAAAACTAGTGGGAAAAGAGTTTTTAATTAAATTGATCATGTTTATTTTTATGTTTAATCAAAAGTCAAAATTTTTATACTGTTACATCTACGTTTCGATAATACCTAATAGTACCTTACACGCAATAGTTAGAACACAAAGAAATAGGGAAGGTAATATTCTTCATAATAGTGAATTTTCATGAGATTTGTGTAATAACAATTTGGATAAGTACGAATTAAAATTATTTGTTGTATGAAATTTCTCCAACATTTCTATTATAGTTAGGTACTTAAGTATATTTTCTTTTAAATAAATTGGTAAAGTGACCAATTATTAACAGTATTTGTACGTACTTATACTATTTGTGTTTATTTACTATATAGTAAACTATGCTGAAAAATATGTAGAAATGTGAAATGTATGATGCTAAAATAGTAAAATATAGTTCATTTCTGTATTATGGTTTCGAAACCAACAATTCAAGTAATTAATATAAAGAGCTTGCGTTTATATCAATACTACTTTGTAGTTTTGTATTTTAATTTTATAATGTACCTAATTTATTAAAAAATTGTCGACCTTTATTAAGTGTTGGAGCAGAAGACATTTTGAAATTGAGAAATAGTAAGCAACAAGCATTGTACATAATATACATATAATCATAGATTGAACATCAACTAATTAACGCATGTAAGTAATATAATTTTTGTACAGTTTCATTTTATTATAGTAATGACTTTATCCTGAGTTTTACTTCCTTTTTTATATGTATCTATTAATACGGCTTATAAATATAGAACAGCATAAACACTATAAACATATTATGGGTTTATGAAGCGCAAATAATCTGTAAGCATTATGACAAGTTTTAACATTCCCCGAGTTCATTTTGTGAGGTCGTTTTTTTTTGTGTATACATCACGAAGCAACCATTAACAACAAATTATAGCAGAAGCGTAATCCTTACATAGAGTGTATCCAGTAATTTGTTTTTAAATGGTTTTTACATTTTTAAATCCACTTTTATATAAGATAGGTACTTAATCAAAATCCTTTACATCGTACTAAATTCGATCGAATCCTCCTTTCTTTAAACATTATTTTGTAAGATATTACTCATACAGTCCTGATCTATGCCTGCAAATCATACATTGAATAACTGAACGAATTATTTAAAATTCTAGAGGCGATTAAAATTGAATCAATTAACTTGTACTGCAAGTATCTATTATCCGTAAAATTAGTTAAAAGTGCCACTAAATAATGTGGAGCGAAATAATTTGAATTAATTTTATATAGATCGGAAAGAGGGCATTGAAAATTTGAAATTTTTAAATACTTATGTATCTTAAATTTATAATTCTTAATTTGCTCCTACGAATAGGTAAACATAAATAGTCTGAAATTATCAAAAAAATCGATAATATTAAAGTGCTGTAGCCTGTAGAAATTTGCTTTAAAAAATTGTGGTGAATGTGTAATTAAAATTACCAAATTATTTGATACAAATTATACTCTGAATAATATGTTACCTATTGTAAACCGTTAAGTAATGTATGTAAGTCAAGTATGCAACATGAATTATATGCCAAGAAAAATACGTACAAGTCAATAAGACAAGAGTACTTATTATACTTATTAAAAATTTATGAGAAATAATAGTTAGTATCGGTACTTGTCGTCAGTTGGTCATCATACTGAAGTTTTATTCAAATGTCAAATATGTTATCATTTTATAACAATTAACAATTATAAGAATAATTTAATAATATTTGCTATTGAAGAATATCAATAGTACCTTAGTATCTACATGGGTTTTGTGAAGGTACCATAAGTCCAAAAATAATACATAATACAACAGGTACCTTTAATTGTAAAAACTTTATGTAATAGACACTTTATAAACTTAAATAATTAATAGGTATGTACATATTTTTATTTCATTACTTTTAGAGAAATGTACACTTGTATATACGTTTTGAGTATTTTGACGGTTGGAACCGCCTTTATGATGAGTTTTAACTTTTAATTAAAATTAAACACCGTATTACAAAAATAATATACAGAGCACACAATCTAAAGTCATAAGACGGGTTCAACTAATGAAAAAAAAAAAAAAAATATTCAAAATAGAATTACACTCCATAGAGGCTTACCGTGTCACGTTGAGATGTTATCATAGGATTTTCATGGTTATTATACCCATGTACAAATACAACAGGCGTACAGTTACAGTTATACTAAAGCAGCACGACCAAAGCAAGCTTGACTTCGTTCTAAATTCTACCCGACTACGGCTACAATAATACTTCTTTTATTAAAATCAACAGTTTATAATGTATACACCTTAAAAATTAAATGAATGAAAAAAGCATACAAATGTAAAATATTATTGTAAATTGTGGTAAAAATAAATACGTAGATATTATAGAAAAGATATCTAGACGTATGCACATCTAAAATATGTTTCTTGTTATAATTCTAGAATAACATTCGATTCAATCGGTCATCGACGATGATTTATCTATAGGTATATTATATAGATTGAAGATTATTATTACCTAATATGTTTATTATTATTGATTCATAAATCATGATTGTTATATTGAACTATATTATTATATTATAGCCCGAAGGTGGTAATCGGTAGGTACTTCGAACATCAGTCAAAATATCAAGTTTTGAGAACAGTATGATAATTTGTTGGAACAGGTAGCCACTTAGGTATACCTATTAATTATTATTATATGGGTATTAAAGAAATATAATAAGTTAGTTCATTCATTTTCATACTCATCATATTATATTATGATATCACTCTTTTGTAATGTACGTGTTAAATTGTTTTGATCTACGGCGACAGATTTAAAGTAAAAATAAATAAACATCTTTGTATGAGCTTACTAACCTACATTCGATCATAACTGGTAAGTAGGCCGATCTTGCGTGTATCGTATACCACCCAGCACTAATTATTGTTATAAGCACCAATTCGCTTTTCAAATCAATTTCAATAACGTTGTGCCTCCACTGCCGATGTTCGGTGGCCAGAATGCCAGATACTCATTATACTTTCTAGCCTCGAGGTACAAATTGCATTAACACGTTAAATTACCAATTATTACGCACTATCACTAGTCACTACACGTGCTTCGATTCATTATTTACGCGTTATAACACATAAAACTTACATATTTGATTTAAGAGCATCTAATTAAAACACTTATATACATCGTACAGTATACATTATATATGTAAATTTGCTGTCAGAAAGTATAAAAAGTGAATGTGAGATAAAATACCGTTTATACAGATTTCTGTAAAGCTTTTGACAAAATGAACCATGAATTGCTTATAATAAAGTTACAAAGACTAGAACTGCACTGAAAATTTCTTAATTATTTGTTACATTCTTATTTTACTGATAGAAAACGGTTAATGACATTGTCTCCTTCAAATTCAATTTCAAATGTTATCAACACAAAGCTCTTATTGTTTAATCTTTATACATGCGATTTGCCATCAATTTTTAATTCTCTAGTGAACATGTTAATGTTTGCTGATGGCCATTGACAAGAATACTAAAGACACTAGATTGTATTATACTATTAAAAATTAAGATGATGCAACAAATCCTCAAGAAAATGTAGATAGGTTTTGTACAAGGTATGGCAAAAAATGTCTACCAGTTAATGATAATAAATGCAGTGCCATCTCTTTTACTGTAAAAACCAATCCATTTAGATTTTATAAAATTAACAATACTTTCATCAATCAAGTGGACTCAGCTAGAGATTTAGATATTCTTATTTCCTGCAATTTATTTATTCATTAAACTATTTTTTCTTTGTAATTTAATTTGTAATGAAGTTTATTTCTTTTTTAGGATAAAAACGAAAGCTTTATTCATATTTTCAAACTAAAATACTTATTTTATATATGAATTTAAACTATATTTTTATTTTTATTATTTTTTCCTAGTTATTTAACTAATAAATATTGCCAAAGACAAAGTTTGTTAGGGTCGTTTGGAATATGAATAAATGTGAGGTAGGTACCTGAAGAGTATACAATACAAATATGTTACTTGTCGTTTTTTAGTGCAAATCAAATAAGACCTTTGTTCTTGATGATAGACAAGTGACAGTAGAACTAGAGTATGTGCATATATTATAGACTATATTGGGTATTTCTCTTTTAGTTAGTTTATTAATTTTTTTTTGTTTTTGAGGTCAAAAGTTAACAAAATTAGTTTTGACACTAAGAGAATGCATAATAAGATATTTTTATTCTTCAATATTGTAAAAAATATTAATTTACAAAAATCATGATTATATAAATTTAAATAAAAATAGTCCTAAAAAAATATAAACAAATGATTCAATATTTACACTTAACTAGTGCCATTATTAACAGTAAAATTATTTCGTCTTATGTTTATAAGTTATAACAATGGAGAAAGCATATAACAATCCCAGCAGTAGTAGTACCATCCTACTATATCTATAGTCTATATAAAATGACTATAATCTTATAATATAACATATTTTATTATTATGAAGTCTAATATGACTTTAGAAAATACATACAATGTTATCGAAAAATGTTCAATCATTTTTTATATAAAATATATAAAAGGAGCAAATCAAAACTTGAAAAAATATTAAAAGAAAAAGGCCAACTAGGGAAAATAAAATGTAATTGACAATAAAATGATATAAGATTTTTATTTACATATAAATCTAAACAAACTATTTAATAATTTATTAATAGGAAATTATTGAATTAGGAAATAAGTTCTTGGATGTAGGAAAATGATTTATTTTAGTATCAAAATCAATCACATTTCATCACAATCATTTTCAATAAAACATTAGATCTTTGTAATAAAAACAAAATATAATTAAAAAAATGTACAATTAGTGGTTTGATTATATAATAATTTTCGAATACAATATTTATGTGATACAATAGTTTACTTAAAAAATACCAAATATAATTTACCGTCAAACAAAAAATTAATTTATTTTTTTACCAAATACCAATTTTCTTAAAAATGACAGAATAGTTGTAAAATATTTGTATATTTATCAGTATTTAGAAGTTTAAAATATTTAATACACATGTGTTATAAAATTATATAAATATTTTAAATTATTGAAATAGATAGAATATTGTTCCAAAGGATATTCTTTATACTTCAGAGAGTCAAATAAAAAAAACAAGAAAATTATGTTTTTTCTCTAATTAAATTGAAATTATTCAATTTTTTTCATGATCTTGTTTAAAATTATTATTTGAAATATTATTAATACCCGAACAAACATTTTTACTTATATATTTTTGGTCAACATCCAAATATTTTTTTCATGAACTATATTAAATTAATTTGTAGTACAATATAATAAGTACACCATTGAATTGAGTAGATTTGGATTTCTTTTTTTTCATATTTAATTGTTAGATTATTGGAGAAACATTGGCTAAATGTAAAGAAACATTTAAATTAAGTTTATATTTTATATTATATTTTAACATATTATTGTCATCTAATATTATTTAAAAAAAAAAAACTTTTTTCATAAGTAACTCTTATAGGTAATGTAATATAATTCAATTTATTCATTATTTTTAAGTATAAATCAAAAATTTAAAATAATTAAGTGATTCATTTTATTAAAAAAAAAAAAAAAAATGGAATGATACAGTTTAATAAATTAGGCCATTAAATTATTATAATTATGTTTAATGAGTATTTAAGAATGTTGTACTCAGAAAAAATAATAAACAATCATATTTATACAAATAGAAATCACTAACCTTTGTAGAAATAATCTGAACTTTGATTTATTGATAAGAATGTATGTATCATCATCATAAATTGATACTAATTTTTGAATCTTACAGTTCTTTAAAGTAACATAACATTTATCTAAAAAAAAAAAATTTAATTTAGCTTTAGTGAATGTAAGGAAAGCAGTATATAACACGTTTAATACACTTCAATGACTAAATTATGTACAAAAAATGAAACAATGTATGAAATAATAATTAAATGTGTTGTTGTTAAATTGATTTTTAAAAATATGTATAGATCAATAATCAATTAAAAATATTTGAAAACTATTAACCAATATATTATATTAAAGAATAGTGATGCTAATGTTCATAAATTTACATAATTAAAATTATCACAAGAGAAAAATGTTAAAACCAGTCAATACTTTTAAGGAAAGCTATAATGGCATGACTATAAGTATAGGAGAAATTAGTCTTGAGAGTCATTTACTGTTTATATACACAATCCAAAACAAAACTTCAAACTTAATTTTACCCTAGAATGCTAAACCATGCTATACTAATAACTGAATTATCTTTTTTTTTTTTAAATAGTTGATTTCAGACATGCATTTAATCCTTATTACCATGTTTATTTGTGCAAGATCATTGTGATGACACTAATAACTAAATATCAAATTGGGTACCTATGAATATGAAATTTAAAAACTTTAAAACTTTTAAGACTTTTTTATGATTAATGAAAATGGATTTATTTTTACAAGAATAAAGATATTCATTAGATACACATATAATATACTTAATACATTTTATTTTATATTATATCAAATATGGATTATGATAAAATCAAATTCACATAAATTTTAAATATCATATGTATCATCCAAATAATATAATTTATCAACATTTAATTAAGTATAACATTGCAGATTATCTATTAGATTATATATAATTGAATATTTACACAATATATAAAATAATGGAAGACAATTATATATGAATCTCACATTTTTAAACCTAAAATTTATTGGCTAACATAGATTGCAACTTTTATAAAAATGAGTGCCATATTTAATAGTATTAACTCAAATTAATTTTTCCTGTAGAACTATTTATTTTTTAAAGTTAATTATTTAAAACACAAAACATAATATTATTGATAAAACTTAAAAAGATAATAAAATATCTGCTTATTGGTTACACGTAAAAGCTAATAGAACATTAATAAATAATAAGTATACTATTTATATTAACGATCACTGAATTTTCAAATTGTATACACCATATTCATAAATAATTAATTTATAGTAGTTTTTAGTTTAAGTTTAAATATATAGCTATTAAATATTTAATAATATAAATTAATATACTTAGTATAAGCAAATTTTTGACAAATAATGTTGAAATAATGTATGGAAAAAAATTGTAGAACTTGTGGATGATTCAATAATATTAAAATCAATCATAATTACAAATTAAAAGTTATCATACTTTCAGTAAACAAAATATTGAAATTATTTAACTACATAAATAATGTAAGATGTTTCATACAGATCTACTTATTTAATATGTACATTATGGTAAACTGGTAAAGGTTACCATTACCTTATAATACATAGCTTTAAAGTAGTTAGACAATTAATCATGACGGTAAAATTATTACAGATTCAATTTAAAACAATATTCAAATTATGAATACATACATTTTTAAACATTTATATATTATTAATTGTAAATAATAATAATTTAAACCAAATAACTTTAGAAATACAATTAAATTTTTATAGTATGATGAACATAATATTTAGAATTATTTTACTATAAATTAATTTTAATTTTATGAATAGATTCTGAAAAAAAAAAAAAAAATTACAAATAAAATGAAAATATTTATGGAATTTTTATTTATTTTTTTTACATACACAAATAAACTATGTTTATAAATATAAACATGATTTTATCTTTTTGAACTAAATTATTTAAAAAATCGTTAAATCAATAAAATATTGTAAATCATGACATTATTTGATTGTGGTTATAGTTTACAATATATGCTTAAATGTAAAATATTTTGATCCAAATGTAATACTTATTTAAATTAATTTTACATATCACATTTATACTTTATAATTATAATTAATAATGATCGAGTATAACAATATACGATTTATAAAGCTATAAATGTTCTAAAGGCAAGACATAAACATATTTAATTTATACTTTACTAATGATAATGTTATGATATAATAAATCAGAAACAAAACATAAACATAAGGAATGACATAATATACATTGACAATACGATAATGATCAAATGGGGTCGAATATTTTAACATGTAGAAACCTACTGGCAGGTATAAATTAAAATATATAGATGACGGTAATTTTTTTTTCATCAATGTAAAATAAAAATGTTGAGCTTTGTGAATTCACATATTATAATAATATGAAAGGTAACAAAAAATAAGAGAATAAAAATTATAATTATAATTACAACTTAAAACTGAAAAACTTACAGCAACAAATTGATTTAACAACATTTTCTTTTTACTCCTTTTGAGGAACCTTTTTCTAAATCCACTAGACCATTTTTTTGTTGTATTTGTCGTTCCTTAGTATCCTTTTTGTATCGCAATACTTGTTTAGTAATCGACATGAACATCTACAATATTAAAAGTTAATATTTGGTGAATTATTTATAAAAAACATTAAAATATTGAAATTATAATTATATTAAACATTTTAATTTTTTTTTAATACATTGAAAATAAAACTGTAGTACCTAATTTTATTTTATATTATTTATATCAACAAGATATTATTATGATATGACAATTATATTATTTACAATACAAGCATACAAGACAATGAGTATTGTTTAAATGTGGAAATTAGAGTAAACAAATTGAGAATTCATCCACAGAAGGAAGATATTATGCTCCATTATTAAACATTAATATATAATATAATAGACCACATTTAATCTTTTTTAATATTAGAAAAAAATCATAAAAAGTAATGGATTAAAATATCCATCAAAATAATAATTTAAATTAATGAGTTAAAACTTGTTATTTTTAAAGAAATAAATAGTTATTGATTCTAACTTTAAAATGTTATTGATTGATATAATAAATAGTAATAGATACTAACTAAACATTGTCACTATAAATACTAAATATAAATAAAAAACAATTTTCTTTTTTAGATTGTGATTAATATGAGGAATGTGTTGGTTTTATCATATTTGTGAGTGTGTGTGTGTGAGTATGCACGATTTTAACCAGAAAGATAACTTTGATGTAGTGATGGATAATTAATCAATATCGGATATATGAAGTAAATTTGGTATTTTTGAATTTTGATTTTATGAATCTATGAAATAAAGTTTACAATAAAAATTATAGTTAATATAAATAATATTATACATTCATATTATTCAATATTTGGTATTTTAAATACTTTGATTCATCATTTATGTACAGACATACTATATTAAATCTTGTATTATGTACCTATAGTAATTTAATTTTTCAATCTCAATAATAATAAATTATTTTTTAGTACTTAGAATAACTTTAAAGAATATGACTAAATAAACATTTTTGTTTATTAATATACCTACAAAAGGTCTAGTACTTAATCTACTTATCTACTAGAGTAAAATCTATAAATTATTTTATGTATCGATGGTAGAATCCATAAATTAAGGTATCTTAGTCTGTGGTAGAACCACAGAATTATTACTAACACTAAAATACGGTTAGTTGGTTATTCGATAAAATGTACATTCTTATAGATAAGATTGATAAGAGATATCAAAAAAAAAATATTTACCCAAAATTTGGGAAGGTAAAAAAACTCGGGGGGTAAACACCCAATAAATACCATGATACTAGATACATAAGCATATTATATTAGATATTTTATACCGATAAGCCCATTGATTAATTCAATAATCAATGTGGGACTAAATTTGAATTGTGCTACTTTAATAACACAATTATATTGAATTAATTGGTAAAATCTAATAATATCCTAATGATTTAGTTAAGTATTTATCAAGTCAATAATATTTAAAATTAATTAAAAGTTAATTTGAAAAATTAGTCACAATATTTGTTATTAATCTATGATATCATAGTATAAAATAAATAAATACATGTATAATTTTATTTGGAATATAACTAAACTATAGATTTTAGAAAGCAGATAGAGACTGGAATTGTAGAAATAAATTAAACGATAATATGACTTTTAAGAAAAAAAGAGAAAGTTACAAAATGAATATGAAAAGAAATCAGAGTACCAATTATTAATTTTACGTATTATTTTATACTTACTGTACCTTCATACTGATACAGAAACTTATTCTAAAATTATAAGTCAATTATAATCAACTAATACAATATACAATATTCCCTTTAATATTTTTTGATATGATGTTCAGTCTCTTAATTAAGCTGTCAATATTTAAGTGGTAGAAAAATAAAATTTATTTACTAAATATTAATGCAAAGCAAAACTGATACCTGTTCAACATTAATGTTGTCTTTGGCGCTAGTTTCATATAGTTGTATACTCATTTGATCAGCAAATCTCTGAGCATCTTCTGTTAGTACAACTTTTCGATCTGGAGCATCATTTTTATTTCCAACTACAAAAAATTATAATTTTTAAACATTGTACAATTAAATCTTTTAGAAATAAATTTCAAAATTGTTTCAATTATAATATAAAATTATGATGATAAATTAAATTATTTAACAGAAATGTCTGAATGAGATGCTGAAGATGTACATAGATATATTATTTTATAACAAAACGGGTCATGGCCCAAGCACAGTAGTAGTTTATAACAGGAAGAAAGTAAATACATAATATTATTAGGAAAAGGAGGGTGAATATTCATTAGTAATGCGCATCAGTTTACTACGGAGATAACTGGTAATGTAAAGTGGTATGAAAAAAGGATAATGTCAACGTGGTAGGAAACTAGGTTGGGGATTTTGAAGTTAAAATGACTTAGCAGTTCAGGAAAATCAATAGAGCTATCAATTAATTTTTGTATAAATATCTGGTTAGCTGCAATATGCCTGTCAATTAGGTTTGATAATCCTAGTAATGTACGTACTGGTTCATAATCATGAGGTCTATGTTTAATATGAAACATTCTAGCAGCACAATTTAAAAATTTATATTGTACCCTTTCAATTTGGTTCCTACTAGTAGTTGTATTAGGGTCCCAAATAACAGTAGCATGCACTAGAATTGACCTGACAAGTGAACAATATAAGTGGCGTTAACAATTTGAATTCAGGGGAAACTCTTTTAATGAAATCTAGTTTTTTTAGACCTTTGCACCATGATTTTTCAATATGTTTTTAAAGAGTAAGTGCCTCATCTATTATAACACCAAGATCATTGATAGCTGTACATGGATTAACAAGAGGTAAATTACATTCAATATGATTGAATCATGAATTCTCTATAAAAGGATATATAATAGTACTTGGAGATATTTAAATCTAGGCCAATGTTATTAGCACATCAAGATCACTCAGTAATAGAAGGCAGTCATTTACACATCAGATTTCTAGGAATATTTTTAAATCATTGGCAAAAACATAAAAAAATGACTGTTACGAATAACACGTTTAATATTATTTATGAACAAGGAGAAAATAATTTGAGAAAGATGACCCCCTTGAGAGACACTAGACGGAATATTATTGATTTCGGACTTGATACCAAACACTTCTACATAATGTAAAAGTGTGAATACGTTAAAATCTAGGATTTACAAAATTTTACAGTATAAATTATTATTATAGTTTGAGCTTTTACAAACGATAAAAAGAAAATCATAGGATATACAACTATTTTCAGTAAATGCACAAAATATATAAAATTATAAATTTTATTTAATATAATTTATATTTTAATATACTACCTAATATTAGGTAGTAAAAACTTTTATAAAAATGTTATTTTTTTATAAATAAGTAAAAAAATATAATTTAATAGAAATAAAATTGTTATATAAGTCCCTAATACTTATATTAAAATATAAATAATATTAAATAAAAATGATTATTTTTTTTATTTTTTAGTCCTTTTACGGAAAATAGTGTATATCCTAAGATCTCTAGTATCTCATTTGTAGAAGCCTGAACTACAATAATGGTAAGTTCTGAGTTGTACGTATAATTTTGTATATCTTAGGTTTTACCAATGGTATGGTAAAACCTTGATTTTACCGTTATTTTGCACTTCAACTATTACAAAATATATTTAACACATATTTGTTTTTATAAATTGTTAACTATTGCACCTATTATAAACCTAAAACCAATAGCATTATACATTCAATACTGAAATAAAATAGAAAAAAATATAATTCTATTTTATGTATTTGTTTATATGTATAATAATACATTCCATATTTAAGTATAAATAAGAACAAACATTAAATGCAACACTGTATTCAAAATAACTTTATTCATGAACATTTATTATTGCCCAAAAAGTTAAGAATGAAAGTGTAACAAAACTAATTAATTAAAATATATAGTATTTGGATAAAATTGTTTTATAATAGATTTACTATGATTTATAAAGTTTATTTTCTTATATCAGCAATATGTACAAGCCCCGACCAGAAGTCTCAAAAGGAACTGGTGTCACGACTAGATAAATTAAAATTTAAGCATTTGATAGTATTAAAAGGTATCACAAATATGTGATTTTTCTATAAAAAACACTCATTTAACTATTGTGTTAACTATAAATATTACTTACTGTACAAATGTATGTATGTATAGATTGTTATTTACCTAATATTTTGTTGACAACTTCACAATTCTGATCTATTTCATGTAACCATCGTTTAACATTTGCAAACGAATCACCATTAGTAACATCGTATACAACTATAACACCATGCGTTCCTCTATAATATCTATAGATAGAATATTAATTAAAGTATAAATTGTTTGTTTTAAAATTGAATAAAAATATTCTATGCCTTACGTTGATGTAATTGTTCTAAATCTTTCTTGACCTGCAGTATCCCATATTTGTAATTTTACTTTTTCTCCATCAACTAGGACTGTTCTAATTTTGAAGTCGACGCCTATAGTTGTTATATAACTACCAGAAAATGTATTATCGGCAAAACGAACAAGCAATGAACTTTTACCAACACCTTAAAAAAGAAAGAAAAAACAGAATTACATTGAAATAAGATATATTTAAAGGCATTTATTATTAAGGTGATTTGTGTTTTGATTAGAAGATAACTTATTTGGCAATATTAATGCACTTACCACTGTCTCCGATGATTAGTAATTTAAACAGATGATCATAGACATTAGCCATTATATTTGTTAATGATTTAGTAGAAACAATTTTTATGTTGGATTAAGTATACTATCTTATGTGACATCTAAAAAAAAAGCATCTGGTACACAAACAGCATAGTAGTATTGTTAAAACAAACGGTAATAAATATATGTGTTGACAAATTCTTAAACGATTTGTTTAAAACTAAATACGAACATTTTATAGAAAACACTAATATAAAATCATACAAAATAAAATAATGTTAACAACTAACAAGTTAGGCAAAATATGAATACGAATTAAAATTTCTCATTATAATCAAAACATGAATCACCCACAAAAAACGGAAAACAAAAATCGTTCGCAGATAATGATGAAGTTACACCATGGTTGTATTTCATGGTATCCAATTACTTATCATACTTTGATTATTTTGATAATCTTAAATCTGTGATAATTTAAAAAATCATTTTTTAAAAATTCATAATATCAATAATCTGAATTCGCAAGTTCACTTCCACTAATGACTATTAATTCGTTTTATAGTATTTTTATGTACGTTATTAATAAATAAACCATCGCAATTTTAATTTTTTGTTCGTACTTGAAATCAAATATTACAAATGTAATTTGTTTGATTTATTTATTGTACCTACACATAATTATTGTTTTGAAAATTCTTAAAAATTAACAATTTTTTTTTCTCATATTATGCATCAAATAGGTTATTACCTGAACAATTTTGTTTCTATATGTTTGACAATTTCAATTTTTGTTGACCAAATCAACTCAATTAGGGGGAACTCTCCCCCCGTGGTGTTGTGGCATGGAATGGGTAAGATAAATAAATAAAATATGATTTCATTTATATAAATGTACTTATTATTTATTTATTTACCTATTTATTATATTAGTTATTTTTGTTGCTTATTGTGGGAGTTGGTACTTGGTATAATACATTGGAACATTAAAATATTATATAATTTGTCATCGTTATATTAGATTATTTTGTATTTTTGTGTACACTACTTATACATAATTATGAAAAAAATTAACAACCATAGACTTATCCTTTTACTTTAATAATGATTACAATTTGGATTTAACAAGCAAGCTATGGGATTAAACATATTTATATCGTACTAAAAATTGTACCATATATGAAATATTAAAATATATGTAGTATAGTCTTATACTATATAGGAATATTTGAAATTATATTTTCTGAATGTAGATTTCCAAAAACGGGAAATATTTGAAAATAATCTTTTTTTGTAATATACTAATAATGTATATTTTATTACAAAAATATTGATTCCAATGTAAAAGTAATGACATTTAATTTAATTTTAAACTAAATATTATAAATGTGTAAAATTGCATCTGAAATGCTTTTGTCTTTGCTTTAATACCAAACTGGTGAGCTATTAGCTATAAAACCATTGAAATATTTTATTTGAATATACATTACTTGAGTATTTTATTTTCGGAAATATCGATATATTACATATTTTTTAATAATATTAATGAATAATTTTAAATTTTAAAGTGAAATTAGAATATAATTATACCAAGGGATAAGGGTACCTAATGGCTAATACTCACAAATATTTGTATAGTCAAATTTGTTCATTTCATTATGTAGACACTTACAGTGTACACTAGTGGTGGGCATATCCGAATTTAAAAAATCCGGATTATTTGGATTTATCAAAAATCGAATTTAGTGAATCTGGATTTGACAGGTTATCCGGAATATCCGGATTATTCAATTCAATTTTGCTGTTCAATATCTCATTTTTAAATTCTAATTATATTTAAATTCATTAACATACATTTTTGAACGGGTATATTATATTTCTGATGCATTCAACTGCCAGTGTTGTTTTGTGCTTAGCAATAAAAATAATTAATTAATCTGAATAATCCGGATACTTCGGAAAATTCGGATATGAATTTAATTCAAATCCGGATTTGAATATTCAGATATTCGGAAAATTCAGATATTCGGATTTGATGCCCATCCCTAGTGTACACAGTGTTTACACATTATTAAATGTGTATAATATGTTATTCGGTTATGAACCATAATAACCTTAATAAAGTTAATAAATGAATAAATTATTTGAAAAATACCATAATTACATTAATTAGGTACTGGAGAGTAATTGGAATTCTTCTTATAGTATATTTTTAGAGGTTTTTAGATATTTAAAAAACAATACCTAGTTAATAGATGACAATTTATCTCTTATCTAGGGCCCGAATTTATATGCAAAAGAAATGTAATGAGATATACAAATTTATACTATAAATAATTATTTTGCAATGCAGTATATGATTAATAGTAAAAATATTAGATTATCTAAATAAATATTTAAAAAAGTTCATCATTAAAATTAGAATAATACTATATACATCATATAATATATTACATATACATATAACATTATACATATAATAATACATCATGACATTGAGTTTGAAAAGTATTACCTACCAATATTATTTATACTAAATTATCATGAGATGAGTATTTCAGCATGATTATTTGATTCTTATTAATATTTAGTATGAGTAGTAAACTATCTTGTAGTGTAACATTTGATTTTTCTAGTTTTGTTGTAGTTTTTATAAAACACTGAAAGTGTCTAATAGTAACGGCAAGCTCATTTTTTCATTGTTTATTATAATTTAAACTGTCTATTATAACTGCAAAGTAAAATGTTTTTTTACATGTATTCTAAAAATTGCAAAATAAAATGTTTCTTAAATACTATTTAGTATTTAACTTTATTTTTACTATTTAATTTTAGGTGACAGTTGCTGTAATCCATTTAGTCTTGGAAAAATTATCGTGGTATTGCAGAAGAACTTAGGAATTAATTCTTATGTGAAGTCTCTGCAAATTGGAAAATCTTTTGAACAGGTCTTGTAATAGTTTACAATTAATGTATAATTTATATTTTAATTTTAAGAGTTATTGTGCTGTGCATATTATGGTGAAAATTAATAACAACACTTCCCTTATATAATATTTTTAGATGTACTATACTTAATACTATATATCAGCAATTCCCAAACTTTTTACCAGGTCTTATCCTCTTTTTGGACAAATTTTAATCATGATGCCCTGTTTGAATACCTTAAAGAACTTGCAGTATAATAATAAATTAACGCTAGTTCATCTAACTCTAGTTTTATTGTCATGTGGGTCACAGTGCCCTTTGAATGGGCTCGTGGTATTCTTGAGATAAAGTTTGAAAACTGCTGCAGTATACATTATTTTCAAAAATAAAATATTTTGTTTTAATTTGAGAACAATAAAGTTATATTGTAAGATAGAGTTATTTTAAATCATACCATGAAAATTTAGTACAAATACATAGTTTTTATTATAGAATGGTGTATGGCAGGGGTCGGCAATCTTTTTACTTATGCAGGCCATGTTTTATATCAGCTTTTCTTTGAGGGCCACATAAAAAATAAAAATAAACGTTATTAAAAATACAATTAGAAACATTTAGAAAAAAAAAAAAACTCTTAATTCTTGAGTGCAAAATATTTGATATTTAATTTTGACATTGTATTTATATTTAATAATAATAAAAAACATTGAGCCATTGAAATTTAAACTTCATGATTGTTATTTGATGTCTGCACATTGGAATGTTTCAAAATGAACTGTATTAACACCATAACCATATGAGTATTAGTCATAATCTAATTGTATCCAATGTATACACTATGTATATTATGGTCATAAAAGATTATATTTTGTAAGAAATTAAGAACAATGTGAAATAAGCGCATAGTTTATGTTCATAAAAATATAATACTTAATCGTGATTCAATTTTATTTATTACAGTTTAAGATATAAAATTAAAATTTTAAACACCATAATAAATATTTAGAAGGCGGTAGAAAAAAGTTTCATGGACCGTGGGTTACCAGTGCCTGGTGTTTAGTATAGTGAAATGAAATAAAATATGTATGCATTATAAATATATTATGCTTCATTTTTAAAAATTGATTGATGCATATTATTATGTCATACTTCTTTTTTCAATGGTTTCTTTTGAATACCACACAACATAGTTTTAGAACCACTTCTATAAATAGCTTCAAGTTTTGTATTCAATTATATAGAAATACTGTATATGTTAACTATTTTAAAAAATATAGGATGTGAAAAATAGTTTTTTCATGAATGTAAATCTTCAAGTTGAAGATGCTTGCAAACAAATAGCTGCTGATCAAAAGTTGGCCAATGGTTACAATGCTATTGGATTTTCACAAGGAGCTCAATTTCTGTAAAATAAAATTATTTGTTAATATAGAATAGCATATTAAATTTTTAAATCTTGTTTTTCAGGAGAGCAGTTGCACAAAAATGTCCTGATCCACCAATGTTAAATCTGATATCTGTAGGTGGTCAACATCAAGGAGTTTTTGGTATGCCAAGATGCATTTATTCTAGTCACAAGTGGTGTGAATATGTAAGATTAATTTTGAACAAAGAAGCTTATGCAAGGTAAAAAAAAAGTTACACCTTTTTAACTATAGATTATACAATCAATTACTATGATATAGTCTATTATAGAAATATACAATCAATGCTTAAACTAACTCTCATAGCATAAATGTTAAATACTAAAATAAATTGTAAAATATTATTCTAGACAAAATTTTAGTGTAATCCTTAACGGCTTAACTACAAGGGATAGCTAAATTTTGTTAAAAACTAATTAATAAGTTGGAAAATGATACTTTTGGGTAAATCTTTGAGAGAGCAATTGTCCAAATGGTGATAAGTATAATTTGATTTATTATCTGATGGTTTATCTAATGATATTTTCCAATTTATTTTATTTTTTATCATCATACTAAATGTTGATAATATTTCAGACTTCAATCACGATTATAGATAGAGTAATATAATATAATATAATCTATAATCGTGCTTGAATACAATAATTAGATAATATTAAAAACAAAACAAGTATTCAGCCTATTTAGGTTATATTTTTGATCCAATCTATTGTTTTTAAATATACATTTTTAATTTATATTTTGTATTTTTTAGTTGGGTGCAAGATGTACTGGTTCAAGCAGAGTATTGGCATGATCCAATTAAAGAATCAGATTACATTACAGGCAGTTACTTTTTAGCTGACATAAACAATGAACATGTTTTCAACCAAAGTTATCGTGAAAATTTACTTAAATTAAAAAATTTAGTTTTAGTCATGTTTACAAATGATACAATGGTAGTTCCAAAAGAAAGTGAGTGGTTTGCTTTCTATACACCAGGTCAAGATAAAGATATTATGCCATTGGAACAATCTGCATTATATCTTACAGTAATTAAAAACCAGTTATTTAAATTATAGTTGTGCCTAGAACATTCTGGCAGGTTATTAACATTATTGATGTTCTTACTGCATTTATTGAGAAGGATGCCATATTAATGTCTGTATTATTTTTTATGATTAATTCATTGGTGTCTTTAAATTTTTATTAGTTTTTTTTTTTCATTTTTACATGCTTCTATAATTTGAAACATCTTCCATTGTTTGATACAACATTTTTAGTACCAATCTTATAGATTACAAGTAATTTTTTATGGTTTGTTGGATACGTATCATGACACACCATCTGCCAACATTATATGATGTCTCTCTATCATGCCTGCCAACGCCAGTTAGATACTGATGTTAATCCAAATATCATCTCTTAAGATTTAAATGTTAGTTTTTAAAGACTAATTTTGTTTTTCATAAAGATAGACAGTTTGACCATTATAAAATATTTTAATTAAAAAATTAGATCATCTACTAATTCAGTTAGAGTGGTAGCTATTGCCATTGATAATTATGTATTATGAATGTCACTTTCATATCAAATAATTAATTTTTAGCATTATTGACCAATGGTTTGATTAGTTATTTGGCTGAATTTATTTTTAATTAGTATCTTTGGTTTTTATTTTTGTATGGAAAGCTTGCTTGTATACTTAGTATTTATCATTGGTTAGTTTTTGACTGGCAACCATACAGAACAGCACTGCTATTTAAGTCCTCTCAACCATTTTTTCTTCAAATTATTATAATTAAATAAATTTAAATCATACATTTATTTGTCTGTTTAAAATAAGAATATCATTACTCTAGGAGTTTGATATTAATTTTTCAATTTAATAGCATACATATATGTAAAACATTTTGTACTTATACTTATATATGTATAAGTTTGATTATTATGTACTAGTGTTTTTATTATTCACTAATACTCAATATGGTGGTCACATCTATGATTTTAATTTTTGTACTAATAGTAGCTATAACATAATTATTATTTATATTTTAGGATCGACTTGGTTTAAAAGTTTTAGAAGAGAGTGGACGATTACATTTTCTATCTGTTCCTGGTGATCATCTTCAGTTTTCTGAAGAATGGTTTTTAAATGAAATCGTCAACAAATATCTAAATAAGCAGCTTAATAATGTTAACTTTTGATCATTGATTTTGAATCTAAATTTTATATAACTTTAATATTTCATATAAAATAAAATTGTGTTCATATTTTATGATATAAAATAATTATATAAATATACGTTTTATTTTGAACATATATGCCTTTAGTTTCTCATAATCATTTTATATGTCATTGTTTTATAATTATAAAAATGTATAAAATATATTTATAAATCAAATTTTTGTATTTACCTATTTACTAACAATATTACTAATGCTAATAGGAAAACAGTCACTATGGAAAAATAAAAAGTACATTATCTATATGGTTTCATGGTGACTGATGCTACAAGGAAACCGTATCTTAAGTTCAGAACTAAGTATTGAACCCGTTTGCTGTAAGTTGTTTTTGCAAAAATGTACCACCATGTAACAATTAGATATGATAGGTATTACTGATATTAGTAATATTAATAATGGTACTAATATTAAATAAAAAATATAATTTAGTAAAGCAAGTTTTCTAGGGAAATAATTTAAACGAGTTATATGTACCTACATAAAATTTTAGTTGATCAAACCTTACTTAAAATAATGATAAATCTCTTTGGGTATCTATCAAAATATTCATTTACACAGCCAAAACAAAATATTTTAAACTGATTTTAATAGTCTTTTATTCTAATTATTAATTATCTATATATTATTGGGAATTACATATTTACATGAACTGTTTATAAATTTTTAATAAGTATATTTTTACTAATTCTAGTTAAATAATAATAATACTCTCATGATACATTGAATTATAGGTATCACTGATTTAACATTTTTTTTGTCATTGTAAAAATGTGATTTTTTTATCATTGTTAATTGTTACCTCCGAATTATTTTTAAACACAAAAATGGAGTAGGTACTCGTGGCTAATATAAAAGTCCAAAAATTGATTTTTTTATATCGTAGAATAAAATATATTTTTAACGTATTTTTCGTAATTTATTAAAATTATTTAAATTATTACGAAATGTTTTCATTTAAGAACATTAGAACAAATATAAATTATAGAAAAAGCTTTTTTAGCTATTCAGAAACATAATGTGATTGATTATTTGCTTTAAAAACGATTCCAAGTAATTATTATCGGTAAATGTATAGGGTACATCGCAAATTCGTGAATACTAAATACCTGCAATATTATAACAACATATTAATAAATGGAAGTATCTATCAATGCAATTTCCGTATAATTTACAGCGATAGGTATATATTGATAAACAATTTTTTGAGTATACCTACGCATTATTTATCAAATAACTAGGTATTACCGTACAGATGTACCCTACACTGCAACAAACTTAACATGCATTACTTACGGATTAATATATATTTATTCGTGGTATACCTACTGGTATTACTATTATACAATTGCTACATTATATGAATTTAGGTATGCCTTTTGAGGGTGTAGTAGGTACCCACAGTTTTATGAGCAATACCTACATAATTTCAGCACCCACCGCAAGTATTTGGACTGCAGTTGCGCTAATGTGTCTGCCGTCTGGGTACTGACCAAATATTTATGAGTGCTCGATTAATTATATTATTCAATGTGGTTGATATTAGAAACTAGTTGAAATGCCAAAAAAAAAAAAAGGAAAAATATTGAGTAGTAAATAAATAATAATTCTTGTAGCAAGTGTTATGAAACGTAGTGCTATCCATTTTATCAATTTATAATGGGAAAACTTCATTGGAACAAAATCGATATCTCGTGGTTGAACTACTTTAGAACATTAATACCTAACTATTATAGTTCATAATAATATGTGTAGACATTTAGCAAAATATGGGCACCAAAGTTTATAATGTATTTTTAATACTGAAAATTGAAAAAGAATGCATTTTAATATCTATTAATTAAGGGCTGCGGCATGTACATTTCTAATGAGTTGTGTTTTGTGTATAAATTATTCAAACTAATAATTCACCTACAATTGTCAAGAACTTCCGGCCAAGTATCATTTGGGATTTTGGGCACTGTAAAGACGGTACCCGCAATGGTCAAAATACAAACCATCGGGAACTTCCGACCAAGTATCAATATAGGAGATACCCGGAAAGGTCTAGTGCGGTTAGTAATTTGTTAGAAACATCAATGTTGTCAACAAATTGAATAACATTTTTCTACTTTTGTTAGAAACATCTGCAATTCAGAATATAATAAATTTCTAACAATGTTATTTCAGTCTGGACGTGATTGAATAATAATTAACAAAATTTATAGTTTTATAACAGATTTACAGATTATATTAACATTATTCATTAACATATCATACCAATTATTTTATACAAATATATATATATATATATATATATATATATATATTCATAAATGCAAATTGCGTTTGAGATTTAGAGGTGGGAGGGGTTGTAGCTCTAGGTAGGCGATTCAATAATCAATATACAATGAAGCAATTTGTGTAAATAATAATTAGTTAATAAGTGTCCTTGTTACATTTGGTTTCTTATAGCACTTACATATAAAACATATACCTACATTTTTACTATGAAACTTATTAGGCATTGTTTCTTATGTACTATTTCATCGACTTATATTAGTTTTGTCAAATTTATATTTATAATATATAAAAAGCCAAAACGCGAAATTTCTAGCCTTCTAGGTCGGGTAAGACTCCGTGGTTGGAAAAGAAAACTAAATAGATACTTGCAAATAGGTGGATGATATTTTACAACTTATAAAAATACACTTAACAGTTAACATTGAATAGGTATTACCGATAAAGTTATCGTAAGTTTTCAAAGTTGTAGGCAAGTATTCTTCTGTTAGTTTTAGCAAATATGTTTGGTTTTATTTCAGTATCCACTCTGACGACAGACATATTTTTCGCGATAAATGCTAAATTAGTAAATGTTTCTAGTTTCTAGTAATAGGTACTTTCCACGATTTTCAAATTTTGCTTGCAAATATTAATGTAACCCACCTCCTGTAAAACATCAATTATTAAATTTTATTAATTTAATTTGTCATTCAAATCGAATACTGTTTATCAAAAAATGAATACAAAAAAAACTTTTGTATTTTCTCGCAATCGTGCACACGTTCAGTCTAGTCTAAAACTCAGGGTTATTAAAATGATTTATCCCAAGGTGACCCGTGGAAGGTTTCACCTTCTAACTCATATATATATATATATAACATAAAATATTTTAATTCTTGAATAATATTATGAATTTGAACGTTAAAGATTATGTTCTAAAAAGGAAACAGCAGAAACTTATAACGAAGCGATCATCTCATTGCATATTATAGTTTAACGGTGTGAAACCAAATCAAATGCTATTTCTATAAAAGTTTGAAATCATTAGTTACTCATCTTATAAAACCTGTATATTATTTTGACGTAATTGTAAGTGAATTTTTAATTATTCGAAGTTCACCTCAAAAAAATCATAGAATTAATCGTTTATATAATATATTAACATAACACGAATAAGGTATTTATATCAGTTAAACTGACTTAAGTACTTATAATTATATTTTCTATAACTTATAAACTTATAAGTCTAGCGTTGTTTGAACGTTGGAGGTGGAAAATTGCACAAATTTAACAATTTTTTAATATAAGCTTTTACGTACAAATTAAATACCTTATTATTGTAACCTAACCTTATTGTAATTAAATAAATTAAAATACAATAATACTTTGGACATTTTACGATGAGGCATGGCAAACATTCGTGAGGTCTAAGTCTAAAAATCATTTGTCGAACGTTTGACCGGAATTTTTTGTTGAACGAAAAAAAAGCTCAGGGTCTCAGCCGCATCTGTTACCACAGGCCCACTGGATAGGTACATCATATATTCATATTGTATATAGTGTACCTTTACCACTGCGGCACTGCTTGCCTGTATACGAATAGCAGTAGGAGGAAACCAACTCAATTCGTTTCGATGAAGAAATTGATTTTTTTTTTCACAAAACGAGAGTGGCTTAACCTTTTCTTGAACATATAGAATAATATTATATATAGGTAACCTATATAGGCGCCCACGTGCAGTATTATTGCCGAAGCAAAAGAGATATTGTCCGTAAACGGCACACGCGCATTGTAGGTACATACGGAAAAATAATAATGTATGGTTTATGCGACTAAAATTGATTTAGTCCCTCAGCCCGTGTCGTTGCCACCGTTCTGTCTCTCTTTGCCCAGCTCGTGTAGCTACCTATGCTGCTTACCTACCCACCTACCAACACAATAACGTCAGAGCGGGCGTGGTTATGGATTGGTAGTGGCGGTGGAGGCATGGTCATGGAGATTCGTATATTTCTCGGATTAAATACTTTGGCTGATTTATCAAAAAAAAAAAAAAAAATGATAATAATAATAATAATAATAAATAAATAAAATTAAATAAATTACTAAGTTCACCACTTTTCCAAAATCTTAATACACTCACACGCGTATATGCGTATATTGTGTATAGACTGTAATACTGTATAACCCGTCATCTCCTACATGATAATTGATAATTAATTGTAAATATGGACTAATATTTTGTTGATTTATTCAAAAGAAATAGTTCACGATGAAAAACCGCCGTAGTAGTATAACCACAAGATGAAATTCCCAATGTAAAAACTTGTGAAGTGTAAATTTCAGGATTATTTATTGCTAATAAAATATGGTTATGAATGTAAAAATTTGCAAAACATATCAATGTAAAACCAATTCATACGGCATCACTTTGTTGTTTGTTCTACAGTAAAAAAAAAGGAACCAAATAGGGAAATTATCCAATATAAGTACGTCATACATAATCAGCTGAGCCTGACATATAGTTACGTTGTCCTATACAACTAATACATAACGTTCAGATAAATAGTACCTAATAAATATAGGCATTTGAAAATCGTATGCTGAAAAATTACAATATTGGTAATTAATCATTATTACTGTTTATTATAATACTGTTACTCTACATAGTCTTACATTTATTTACAAATACAACGAATAAAATGAGAAAAACATTTAATATTTAACAAACTTTATTCAACTTATGATTCATTATAGTAATAAAAATAAAAATTAATAGGAGAATAGATCGATATTTCTTAAACATGTCCGTCACATTTTGCATCACAAATCTTAATGTCTACGCATATGCATCTTGGTTATGCATCACATAATTAATGTTTTTTACCATTGGTCCAATAACTTTTCGACACATAATTCTGTATTTGCAATTAATATGTATATATAATATAAGTAGCGTTAACTTAGTCAATATATTTTAAATTTTGATTTACAAATAAACATTATGTTATAGTATGTTGTACATAATAGTAAATTACATTATTAGTTTAATATTATACTTCCATAGTTGAATGTGCTATAAATAGCCTATTAAACTATTTAATAATTAGGTATATTATTTTAATTATTAATTGATACGTATGTATGTATTAATACCAATTAAATTACCCGATTTCATTAATGTTCTTGTAATTATCTAAAGTAATTTGGGCGGTCCATACTGTAATTTTAGAAAATATTGGTTTAAAATGAACTCCTATACCATTAATATCAGCCACAACATTTGAAAACTTGTCACCGATTACTTGTAGTACCTGAAAAACCATATAAAATTTCGTGTCATTTAAAAATTATTATAGACACGCTCATATTATTGTTTTATGTTTCATGTATGATTTCGTAAATATTTATATTACAAAAACATCAACAAATGTATTTGAAAAGTTATATTTTAGCAGTTCTGCGGTGAGAATAAAATTCCAATAAAAGTAGGAAAGAAAAAAAATAAGTATATTTTAAGTTCATACTATTGATAATAATGCACTCTGGTACTGAGGTACTTAATAATACTCTTGTAAAATAAAAAATGATGTTTCTTCCAATTTTTTTTATTGTACTTATAATAGTTTCTATGTTTATTTCGTTATTGGAAACATAATATGTTTAGTAAAAATATATACATTTAAATAAATAGAAATGAGGCAACATTCGATAATCTTATCACGGCGTTGACTGTTGAGTACCAATGGCTAGATTATAATTTATTAAAGTATAAAAGTTTAATTTTTTTATAATATTTTTTGAGTTTAAATGCCAAAATGCCAATTCATAATATTTTATTGATTTTTTTTTGAACTGCTATTCAAAGTATAACTGATAAAATTAACGTGGACTAATTACAAAATGTATTATTTTATTTGTATTTTTAGAATAAAAAATGATAAATTCCTTTTAATTGCGTTGTGAAGTATCTGTTATGCCATCTATCTATCGTTAGCTAGTGTACCTGGGACTAAAATAATAATAATTTTATTGGTTTTTATACATGATTATTTCTGTAAGATATAAGGTGTTAATAAAATATACATGGTATATTGTTGTGCAAACAATTAAATAAAGTCTAAAAGAAGAAAAATTACTTCTAAATAGAAAACACAATATATATACAAGGTGTCCCACGAAGATTTAACAACTGCAATAACTTTATTTTGTTCAGCATTTTAAAGTTTTTTTTTTTTGGTATAATTATTATACTTCAACGCTTTAATAAACATGTTTTTAATTTAACAATTATACTAAGAAAATGTAATATAGTATTCAAATTTTTTATTAAAAACCTTGACAGCTATTTAATAAATTTAATGTTTAGAAAAATTTTGAATTTGCGAAATTGTCATTAATTGTTAGTCGTTAATTTTTAAACCATTTTTAAAGTTTGGTAAAATTCAAATATATTTTTATGGTGACGGCCATTTTCTAATGAGTAATTGTCGATATTACGGTCTTATCTTCCAAGACCATGACTGTGCTGTTTATTGGAATTTTCGTTGGTTTCAAAATATAGTTAAAATTAATTTATAGTCATAACTCATAATTAATATTTTTCAATATTTTTTTATATTCTGAACGGAGTGATGGAATCTATTGATTTTACAATGATGTGTGTGTTTTTTTTTTGTGTCTGACGACCCCATTTTTGGCAGTAAAAATGCTTCAATTTGCTTAAACAGCAACTTAAGAATAAAGAACGGGTAGGCCTCGCTTTGCTGTACAAGTTGGGGGTGGAGTGCACCTCGTTTATAGGATAGGTTATTATTACAATGGATTTGTTAAATTTGAATGCAATGATAGATATCATTGTATACGAATAACGATTCTGAACGGAGTTAAAATGTTTGTCTAAAATGTGTATATAATAATAAAGTATTTTATATTTAAATTGAATTATAATGCAATTTCGTAAAAATATACTTTTCAAACAGTTATAAATTTTTTTCTTTTAAGTTCGGTAGAAATATTTTTACATATTTTTGAAGATTAGTTTATGGAAAACCTAGTGTTAGAATTTTGAACCTTAAGTATAAACAGAAAAAATTTAATGAATTTTCAATTACAAAATAACTTGCAAATTATCGCGATTTTAACATATTTTATACAAATTTGAACTTTATGGGCTTATAAAAAAAATTTGAGTGCAACCATCTCCGATATTTTTTAGTTACAATTAGTATAACTTATAATTAATCCTTTAATACATTTTCAAGAGTTTTCGGTCAGCCAAAAATATTTTATAGATATTTTAAAAAAAAAAAACTTACAAAAATCGAAAATTTAAATTATGTATAAATAAGTCAAAATATGTCAAAATACTTTGAAAACTTAAGTATGTATAGAGAATGCCAATTTAAAGATTTTCGTCTTTGAGTTAGAGCAAATTTCAAAAACCGATATCATTTGTCAGTCTAGAATATTATACATTATATTATATTTTACATGTAATTTTATATCAATATTCGCTGTTCAAATGTTTATTAATTAAATTGTGCCAATGGATTTTAATAATTTTTGAATGACAGTAAAAACTACTTCTGTGGAATCTTCTATTAAATTTTGAAGTATTTTGTATTACTCAATTTCTTTTTATCACCGATTATATAAAAAACGTGTAAAAAATTCGAATACTTTAAATGCCTATAAGTGGCTTAAAATCAATATAATATTTTGAAAAAAATATGGCATAGAGGAAATGCCTATCTTAACAACTGGTAAAAATTTCAAGTTTCTGCGACTTATACTTTTTGAATTATAACAAATATTTTAAAATCGTTTGACGATAAATCGCTATTTTATGCAATGTCGTAAAAATTTAAATTTCAAACGGTCGTAAAATTTTTTCCTTTTGGTCCGATTGAAATTTTTTAAAAGATTTTGAAGAGTAGCTTATGGATAACTTAGTGTTAAAATTTTGAACCTTAAGTATGAACAGAATAAATTTTATGAATATTTATCTACAAAATAACTTGCAAATTATCGTGATTTTGACACATTTTATACAAATTTGAGCTTTATGGCCTTATAAAAAAAATTTGAGTGAAACGATCTCTGACATTTTTAGTGACGACAAGTGAAACTTATTATAAACCTTGTATTAAATTTTCAAGAGTTTTCGGTCAGCCAATTAAATTTTATAGATGTTTTAAAAAAAAAAATTTACAAAAATCGAAAATTTAAATTGTCTATAAATAAGTCAATATATGTCAAAATACTTTGAAAACTTAACCATGTATAGAGAACACCAATATAAATATTTGGTAAAAATTTTAAGTTGTTGTGGTTTTTGGTTTTTGAGTTAGAGCAATTAAAAAAATGTATTTTGTAAAAACTTGATTTTGCGTAAAATTTCCCGTTTTTTCGTAATTTTTTTTATCGTTTTTTTCGATTTTTTAAAAAATTATTGAATAAGTTGGATTTTTGAAGCACCCAAATACCATCTACATTCACTTTCCTTTCAGAAAAGTTGCTGGATAAGCAAATCGAAGCATTTTCACTACCAAAAATCGTGTCCTCAGACACAAAAAAAAAAAAAAAAACACACATCATTGTAAAACCAATAGATTCCATCACTCCGTTCAGAATCTAAAAGTAAAAGTTTATGTTAAATATGTAATATAAGTGTATTTAATATTTATACATAAAAAGAAAAAAATTAAAAAATACTGATGAGAACAAAAGTTATTGCATTTGTCAGGTTTTGGTGGGACACTCTGTATTCATGGTTTAACTTATTTTAAATATATTTTAAAGATATCAATTTTATGATTTTCAAGTATCTATGTAAAATATTTTACGATGGATTGTTTCTATAAGTGAAATATTACCCTGGTGATATAATTAATTAAGGAGTTTTATCATGAAGTCTATGATGTATGATTATTGAGTGAAACTACTTTACTTAAGTAATATTAATATTAATCATGTTAATGTAATACATATCTTTGGAAAATGTCAAAGTTTTATACGTACCATAGTATTCCATACTTTATGCAAATCTTGGTTATCATTCAATGTGATTATCCAACGTCCTGCATTTTCATTGCTTTTATGTTCCCACGCGGGTATGCTCTTTTCACGGAAAACATATAGACTTCTATTTAGCGAATTGGACGACGGTTGAATGACATGATTGAGAACCCTATCATGTACGAATATAGAGACATATACAGAATGTAACAAAAGGATCTAACAAATTTCATATTAAATATCAGTAATAAAAGTGTTAGAACTACTTTGTTACATCTTGTATATTATGTGTACAATAATATATAATACGTTTCCATATAATAATATACGGTTGATACTTTAATGTTTAGCTATAAACTGAACTGTATAAAAAATATATCTGTATATTATAAACGAATAAATATAAATTTTGATTTAAAATTTCTCTTAAGGTAACCTAAACGGTGTATATTAATACTTAAGTGTAGATATATACAATTGAATTGTTTTGTCACATTGAAATTAGAACCTTATACCTAATAAATGTTTACTAAAATAAAATAAAATAAATTTTATTTTATCTAACGTTAAAGAAAACTGTTATTATTATTAGCTACCATTATTATTTCTTAAAAACTAAAATGGTTATGTTCTATAAAGGATTTAAGTCACAATGAGTTTCGTTAACTTCGTGAAACTTTAAATATAACAATCACTTGTAAATTTGAGTGATGCATTAATTATTATGATTTATGCCTAACGCTTTATGAGGTTATTATCAAAATAAGTTTATTTTATGTTATAAAAAATGATTTATTCATTAGATAAAAAGTTAAAGATTTATATCATTGGAAACTATTATTGTTTAAATGTACTCATATGTAGTCATATATAGATTACTTAAGCAACTATGATTTCAATTTCCTTAAACTCTTAGATTATATTCAAGGAAAAATTGTTAAATAATTTATTATTATTAAATTCATGATGCCAATTACTATACAATTGTATATTCTAAATTTATGGAACAATATTATTGAATATATTTTACTGACTTCCATAGATGAGTAACATCACAAACAGTATCTATTTTGGTCAACGATTCTTCCCAGGGACTTTTCCCTTGCATTTTTGTTGGATCTCTATACCAAAATATCCAAGTGGAGTTTATTGGATATATTATTGTGGTATCTGGACGTGGACTTTTAATAGAACTTATATTGTACTCATTAATGTATAAACATTTCATTAACTTTTGATATTTGTCGAATAAATTTGGTTTTAATGCAATATTTAGTTTTTTTTTGTGGGTACCTGATATAATTTCAGAATACTCTTTCTGCGAAAAAAATAAAAACAATTATGATGAATAATTAAGAATTATAATAGTATTTATGATTTAAAACAATAGTTAAGGTATTTATTTGATAGGATTGTATTTAAAACATTAATTATAACATTGAAATACGGTTTATACGTTTTCAAAATGATTGTAGTTAATTTTATTAGAATAATTCTTACGCTGCGTATATAATTATAGTACTTTAGTATACAAATTGTTTTGTATTTGTGTTCACATATTTTTTTATACTTAAGATTATACTGTTATTTCTGTTAATTGTTATTTTTTAGAATAAAAATAAATATAGTTATTTTTAAGCAGTTATACATAAATTACTCAATAATACTCTTATACCTAAATAATCATATATCATCTAGTTGTAGGTACTCAAAAAAAAATTGAATGAAGTTGTATAATTGTTGCAGACTTATTATATTAGTTTAAATAAGTACGATTTCCATTCAATAATCATAATATTATCGTTTTTTAGATAACCAATTATACGATTAATAAAGTGCTGTATTCTTGGACGATTGATTGAGTTGTTTGAGGTTGATGACAGTGGCAAATCATTACAACTTAACTGTCACAATTTATGGATATTTCATATAAAGTAAAAAAGTACTTAAAATTATTATTTTGATAAATAATTTGAATGAATCAATTGAGGTCATCTGTATTAAATACTATATAAATATGGGTCAGAAATTTAATTTAAAGCGAAAATGAAAATTTCTTTGTTAATTGATGGCAACGGAATTTAAGTAAAAATTATACATGTATGCCGCACATTATGAACATAATAATTCACCGAGAATAATGGTTGAGATCTAATTCAAAGGAGTATTACGATAAAACGTGATTTGTAAAATTGAACCAACATTATATTATTAAGTAGGGATAGGCAACTAGCTTTGTATTCAATCTATCTGAGCCACTTTTTAAATTTAACTTAGAGGTATTAAATTACTAAAAAATAATCTAGAAATTAATAACTATATATAATTAAAATTATAATTGATAAGTTGTCCAGAGTAAAATGTATCAAAAACCTACACCTTGTATTAATAATTATAATATGAATTTCGTGCCAGCCGTCATACTCATAGAACCTATATATAATATACGTATGGTACTTGTTTTTGGCATAAAATAAATAAATTTTTGTCATATTGCATATTACGAGTGATAAATCAAAACGTATGGCTATGCAATTAATATATTTTTTAATTAAAATCCGATTATGTCTTGTAAAGACACTTCAAAATCAAAACTATAGTCGTATTTGTCGTGTTCTAAGTCAGACAATACGAAAAGTAAAGTTTTCATTACATCTAAAAGGTATATACAGTATGCCTCTTCGAAAACTCTTTACCAGAAGTGTATTCATCAATCCTCTCATCAAAGAACTGCCATCGGATCGGGGTACGGACACGATTACTTCATGTCACCATCAATTTATAATAAAAATTTAACCTATTTCTCAAAGTCGAAGAATGGCTTACATATTTTTTGGCACCAGAAAGGTTTACCTTTAAATCTTCAAAGGGATTTTTAATGATTTCAATGGTTAATTTCACTCATAGTTTTAAAACTGTGGGATATCTCGCGATACAAAACAGATTTATATTTTCATATATTCCCACCACGTTGTGACTGCCCAATTAAAGCAGTGTTTTGGCGCTCATTTTGAAAATTTTTAAGACTGTCCTGCCGACAAGAAACAAATTAATTTCACGATATAAAACGTTTCATAACAGTCATAACACACAATGATGTTTCAATCCGACAGCCAATTTTCCCGTTACTCATCTTCCTCTCAAAATAAAGTCTCTCGTCGAAACAACAAAAAAGGATAATAACTGCCCACCCTCCTTAGATAGACTATTTCCAATATTCTATATCAAATTTAATTTCCGATCTTAAGATTATAATCAGGCTTCTAATTTCTTTTCTCACAACCATTCTAAATTCACTTCTGGCAAAAATAATATAACAATATTTTATATTTACTACGTAGGTATTATAGATCATAATCATCTTAACAACATAATTATTACTTTATTAGTTATCTTTTCCTATAATTAATATTTGTTTATTTTTGTGGTATCGAATATCGATTAACTTATTTTGTTCACTTCACTTTTCAGTTTAATTAATGTCAAATTCTTAATATGTATCCAAAAACTTATTATCATGCCTTTGTAACTACCTATATTACCTATATAATACCTATATAATCGAACTTAATTATTTTTACTGAAAGTTCTTACATAAGAATGTAATATAATTTATGTATAATGTTTATTTATTCTGCGAATCATTCTTTAGTTATTTTTCCTGACATAGAATACGAAAACCAGTACGCTGATTAGTGATCGAAGGAATACATGTTTTTTGATTTCTTATAGATGGTTAAAAGGAAACTATATTTATCTTTCCGTTTTCAGTGCGGATAAAAGTAAAAATTAGCTTTTTTCACAATAGCTTAGAATGAGAATGAATAAAGTGAGAACAGAATAATATAAATTTGTAATGTATGTTTGGGTAAAGCAAGAAGAAAGTAAATTAGCAACATGAATAGGCCCCTTTATTTTTTGTGTTTAAAAGCATGCAAAAATATGATATTGCCTATAGATGCCCATACAAAATGACTGTGTTGATGACTGATGGATAACATTTTATTAGATTTATATAAGATTTAATTTTCATGTAAATATAATAATATAAGATCTAATTTTGGTTTAATTTAATTAATCTAAGTCTTAAATGTCTTTTGTTGGTTAAGAAAGGAAATAAAAATTATTTTTTAACAGATAAATTATTTATAGGTACCTGGTCTTTTCTTTCAAGAGTAGAGTCCATTATTGTAACGTATGTATAGTATACTATTCAATTCAAATAAATATTCGTAAATAAATTATTTGATAAAAAGCTATATGTACAAAAATATAAATAATTTATACTTCATTTATATGGAAGTCAAGGAAACATGATAATATTGTGTATTAATGTGCATACAGATTATAGCCTAGTATACAACAGTAATATTTAAATATTGTGTTAAATACCTACTTATATCGTGTGTTCAGTAATATAGAAACGTGTTCGTGTTATAATCGTATTTTCGTATTTCTCATAATATAATATCAATTACAATGTAATTTCCTTATGTTTAATGTCCTTATGTATAATCAGTATGCCTCATTAGATTAATGGATACAGGATAAGCCGTTTATATATTTCCATATATAGTAAACACGTGGCATAATAGGTATTTAATGATATATTTTTGTTGAATGATAAATGAATAATAGCGATTATATAGATTATAAATATACAGAATGTATGTTCACCTATTTTTTTGTCGTAAAAATGATTAAATTTGAATTTTTTTTTTTTATATGACCGTGTTAACATATCATACTATCATACTATGAGTTCCGATCTTTCGAATCATCGACAGATAATGTGGTAGGTTCTGTTTATAATTTGTATTTTATAGTCATTATTTTATTAATCGTTATAAATACGTAGGTATCTATTTCAATATTTCATGGTCTCATGGCTTGGTGCTTTGTGGTTATAGGCATGTAGGTACGTAGTTACTTGTTACAATCGTCTTCAAAGTTCAAAGTTAAAGTATAATTTATGATTAATAAAGTAAATAAAAACAAGTTTATATCAGTGTTGAAGTTTCAATAACATTTGCAGTAACATTTTGTTCATCAAACATTCTTAATAAATAACAGCTTAAAAATGAAATTTTATTGACTAATGATGTGATAGTAAAAATGTGATAAATAAATGCTATGTCCACCGTCCAAGTTAATTTACTCGAGGATTATTGTATAATCACTTTATTTATTCTGTTATAGATCATTTTTCAAATGAACTAAATGAGCGATTTTTATCTCACAGATCTGTAATTGAAAATTTTAACTTTAATTTACCGTCATCCAATAACTAGTTGAAATGTACCATGGTCATTTAGATTGCAGTGTGTTAGCAGTCGTGAGTGAAATTAAAAATAATGTAATAATAATAAATTGTAGAAACTCAAGATTTACCGAAAAATGCTATCCATGTTCTTTAAAAATGTAATTTATCAATTTTTCTTTCAACTTTCAAATTTCTACAAATGTTAGTAACTCTTCTATTAGTTCTATTACAGCTGCCAGCAATAAGAATCTTTTTCAATATTAAAAAGATTAAAACATACCAGTGAAAATACATTGAATGGTTTGATAATAATGAATAAATATAATGATATAATGATAGACCCTGATGATAGATATCCTTTATAAATTATTGACGAAAACAAAAAAAACTATGGTTTATGTAAATATATAATGTAATAAAAATTTTTTTTTGACTTAATATTTTACATAAAGTAATAACGTTAGAATACTTAATACATACTCTATACGAGTGTTCATATTATTATAGCTGCAGTATGCCAGTATCATAATGTCTTCAGTGATTTGTAATTTATCTTTCGAGTTTCGTTACAATAATGGTGTTTTCCGATTAAGATGAATGGTTGGCTGGATAATGTAAGTAAATTTGAATAAAATACTTAAATCCTTGTAGTGTGGTAAATGGTATTCATCGGGTTATATCAGATGATAGAGTTGATTCGAGAGCACCACTGGCTAATAAGTATTTTTATGATAATTTTATTCGAATACATTTCAATGCGTCTTAATTTAATAAATAAAAACCGGTATCAGAGAAAATATTAAAACATTGTTGAATTTAAAATGTTTGATAAATTTGGAGTATAGTAATGAGTAATGTATATCTACGGTATATGTATACGGATAATTACATAAATGTTAGTTAATAAGCATTTTTGTTTTGAATATTAAAAAAAAAGATTTAAATTTTTTTTTATACTTGTAATATTAAAAATTGTATTTATCACGGAATACTAAAAATTAAAAATAGTCTTTAGGAATTATTTTTATACAATTATGAATTAACAAATCCACATGAATATAGATATGAAATAGTGATTTCGGAGATGATCCAGGGCTTACAAAAAAAGTATCGTTTATTTATATATGTTTGGAATTTTTTATATAATATTATAAGTGATATGGAAACATATAATACATGTTATCTGATAATATATTATGATTAATTTCAGGTTTATTATGTTTTGATGTGTAATGACTTTAACTAACGGTTTCCTTATAATATTAGTATTTATTATTAGTAGTATTAGTATTATTAGAATTATTAGTATTCCTTATAATACAGAATATTTTGTTTAGATACATTTCCATGACAACTAGTTACTTTTGTATTCTAAACTAGAAAAATATAAACTTCTTTAAAAGCATTCTAATTTAAAATTAATGCACTCAACGCTATATTTTTCTTTTCCCCCTATCAACATTGTTATTTCTTTCGTAATACGAAACCTATAATTTGTCCGATCGTTACGCTCCCACGTTAATTTGAAGTTATCAAGCGCTTTGTCTTGTTTCGTAATTCATTATTTACAACTTGACCCTTTCTTCATATTCTCGTGTTTCCCGTATGAGCTCTTTAATTTTTCAACCACGTTATTTCTCAATATAATTATATTATATAATTTATATATATACAACTGTGAGTCCTATTGGTGTATATTCACATGTTTTTTGTAGTCCAAAGCTTAAAATCCTTTACTGTGTCCTCATACCTATTTACAGAGCGAAGGATATCAGGGAACTTAGGGTCGCTACGCCGGACATGAAACATCATAAGGAAATGAAATATTTATCGTTTACAAAAATCGAAAAAAAAAACCATAGTAGTAAATAAAAAAAAGAACCGGACGGGCCTCGCTTTGCTGTACAGTAGAGGGTGGAGTGGACCTCGTTCATAGAATAGGTCTTTACAATGGATTTGTTTAATTTGAATGCAATGATAGGTATTATTGTATACGAATAACGATTTAGAACAGAGATCATAATATGTTAGTCTAGAATAGATATATTATACAATGCCTATAATCATATTATGTTATAAATTATAATATAATATTATTCGAACGCTTATAAAATATTATTGTGCCTATGGATTTCAATAATTTTTAAATAAGAATAACAAAAACTTCTGTGGAATATTCTATTAAATTTTAGTACCAGTAGTACTAAGTATTTTGTACCAGCCATATTTTTTTTATCAACAATTATATATAAAAAAATGAAAAATATCAAATATTTCAAAGCGTTCCTAAAAATTGAAGTATAATAATTTGGAAAAAAAAATGACTTAAAGAAAATGCTAATCTAAACAACTGGAAAATTTTTTGAGTTTCTGCGACTTATACTTTTTGAATAGTAACAAATATTTAAAATCGTTTGAGGATAAATCGTTATTTTATGGAACTTCGTAAAAACTTAAATTTCAAACGGTCATAAAATTTTTTTCTTTAAGTCCGGTAGCAATTTTTTTTTTATAGATTTTTGAAGAGTAGCTTATGGATAACCTAGTGTTACAATTTTGTACAAAAAGAAAATATTTTATAAATTTTTAACCAGAAAATAACTTGCTAATTATCGCAATTTAGACATATTTCATTGTAAAAATTTGAACTGTAGGGGCTTATAAAAAAATTGTATCTTTTACGATTCTAGATTTTTTTTAATTGCAATAACTACAACTTATAAAAACCTAGTAATACATTTTTAATAATTTTTGCAGAGCCAAATTTTTTTATTACCTAATATTTAAAAAAAAAACTTAGAAAAATTAAAAATTCAAGTTGTCTATAAATAGATCAAAAAATGTTAAAATACTTTGAAAACCTAACCATGTATAGACAACGCCAATATAAACATTTGGTGAAAATTTTAAGTATCTGCGGTTTTTCGTTTTTGAGTTCGAGTATTTTAAAAAAAAATGTAGTTTGCCAAAACTTGATTTTGCGTAAAAATTTCTGTAATTTTTGTACCGTTTTTTTTCGACGCTTTTAAAAAGTATTGAAAAAGTTTTATTTTTGACTCGCCCAAGTACCATCTAAATTCACTTTCTTTTCAGAAAAGTTGTGGTATAAGAATTTCGAAGCATTTTTACTGCCAAAAAAGGTGTCGTCAAACACACAAAAAAAAAAAATTATAATAAAAAAAAAACACATATCATTTTAAAACCAATAGATTCCATCACTTCGTTCAGAATCGAAAAATTATTATTATATTGTATGATCAATATTTTTTGTTTTATTCGCTAACAATGGTTTTGTTTTTCATACATCATAGTAGGCAATGGTTTCGAAGAATAATACTGTTTATATCGGTAATAAATTAAACGTTTTTCTCCCTGAAAACCCGATTAATAAATTTAAAATTAAAGGGGATTCTTATTTTTTTTTTTTTGATTGAGCTGTTTTGTCATATCATGTGAGTTTTCTACTATTATACAGCTTCATCCACAGTTTAGCTGTCAATTTGCCATGACTCGTTCAAATAATTTATATTATTGTGGTTTTCCCGCACACCTGGGAGCTCTTATACCTTTTTCTGACAGCAGAACCCTTATATGTATGTAGACATTGTAGAGAGGTGGATAGCTTTTTTTTAACGCTTAAAATCCATAGCATCATTCTTCAATGTCAAATGCAAACCGATTTCTTTGATACGTGTCAATACTAGGTCTTGACCTCTGTTGGTCACAACTGCAGTGTATATTTTATTCCACCTTTAATTGTAACTGTTAAGTGTAATTCATTGTTGATGTAATAATTATTATTCTTGTGGTTCACTGATTGATCTGTACGTATATTTATAGTTTATCGGTATTTAAACGTGGTATTTAAAAATGCACAATGCACATATCAAACAGAAATATGATTTACTTTTAAGCTTTAACTAGTGTAAACATTTTGCTTAATGATTTATATGCAAATATTTAAACATATATGTACTAGTATCAACTAGTGATAGAAATTTTATCAGACAAATAACGCTATTTAATTTTATAATAAGTAAACAATTAAATATAATATAATTAATAATAATAATAATAATAATAATTATAAACTATTAATATAAAATACAAATTTAACCGTGTGATAGGAAAGGATTTTTAAAAAATCACATCTTTAAGGATTGATGGCCGTTTTGGCTCTAAGTCAGACGTATAATTTTTTTTTACTTACTGGTTACCAAGGAAATATTTTATGTTGATTGTATGATGCCGGATAAAAAGTATCCAGTAAATGTTTCGAGTCACTATGACAGCTAAAATAACAACCAATTAGCTAATATCGTAGTCTAAATATACGATATTATGACCAGAAAAGTTATAGCTTTGTATATATTTGTAAGAACAATCCATTTTCACTTAAGGTTACTTAGAAAATATTTGATTTTGATTTTACAATTTACGTTTGTAGTAGATAATTTGTGTCGTAAATTATTGTAATATACCTACAAAAAAAAAAGAAAAATAGATAACTATAATTATAACTATTAAAGATTTTCCAAAATTTAATTCCCAAAGGAATGAAAAAAATAAAAAGGTTAGTTTATTTTAGGGTTAGTTAGAGTTAAAGAGTTAAAGGGAAAATAGGAAAAAAAAATCTCTAGCTAGTAGCCGGAACCATTGAAGTTACTAGGGTAAGGCATTTGGTCAGGAATTAAGGCTAAATAGTAAGAATATAAATATTGCCAATTCGTGAAAAATATAATTAGACAAATGATAAAAGAGTTCTCGATGGCGTGACACTGGGGGTGGCAATAGGCAATATAGATTCACATTTATATACATAATGTACCAAGGATAACGAAATATGGCTATGCTCTAAGTCATGTATGATAGTATTCCAAAATTATGCCTCGATAAAGACTGTTCCGTGCAAAGCCGGGTAATTCAGCTAGTATAATTTATGGAAAAAACTTTGTAACGAATTTTACTAATTGATAAGTCAATTTTTTATTCGTTAGCAAAATATATTTTTTTTTTGTTTTATTTATTGGAGTTCAGATACAATGTTATAGAAATATACATTCATCACATATTACAAAATATAAATATTAACATAGCTCGCACATATATACATAATTAATAGGACTTACAATAAGTCAGCCTTAATTCCATACATTTAACATTGATTTTAGAAAATAACTTTATTTAATATTATATTGCATACAAAGATACTTGATACAAAGTGTTCACAAATACACAGATACTTAAATAATTACTCACGGTTATGTATTACCCCTTAGTGCTAATCTACTTAGTAATCGACAGCGATGCCGTGCAATAACCGTGTAAATATTAACAGATTGACCGAGACGATATGATATAACGATAAAAATGATAATAATGCGGCGGAGTGCGCGGATAGATATATCTAATAGCCGTCCGAATGGAGACCGTTTAGACGTAAAATACAATGTTACCGGTGCGATAGCGGGTATATTAATATATTCGACGGTAGGTACGCGGTATTTATTCGGATAATGCACGACGAGACAAGTTCGCGGTGGGGCAACTCCTTGGATTAATGCGCAGACGGCTGACTACCGCTAGCCGTCTAATAACCGTCCGAATGAAGACCGAGAAGTAGTAGCCAGATAGTAAGCACTATCCAAGAGAGCCGGGAAAAAAGAATTCGTGTGCCGTCGGCCGCTTTTATATGTACATTCAACCTTCCCGGGGATGGGCAGAAGTGGCCCGGGGCAAGATTTTCGGATTATACCGGTTTCGTTCTCTCTACCCTCCACCTGCGCGCTCTGTTGGTGTTGTTATTACGCGTCGCGTTGGAAGTATATTCGTTACAACTTATACTATGCATTATTAAAATTTTTCAAATCCAAATTATTTTCGAGAAGGACGAAGATGAGACTGTATACTGCTATAGTTAGACCGATGCTGTCATATTGGTGCGATGCAAGGTGTGGACGATAACAGCGCAGATAGAGAAAAGGTTACTTTCTTTAGAGAATATGATTCTGAGGAGGATTTGCGGTACGATACACAACAATGAATTGGAAAGCTGACGAAGAAGAACAAACGCTGGAATTCGAGATATTACACAGATATCCAAGGTCACTAATTACATAAAGGCACAAATGGCACAATACGATTAAAATAGTTCGAACATGCTAAGCCATTGATTCAGGGTTTTGATTCGCCTGTCATAGAGTATTAACCAAGTAGGAAAAGACCGAGAGGTAGACCAAAGAAGCGATGGTTTGACGGGATAAGCCAGGACTTAAGGACGCTAGACGTAGATGACTAGAGGGAAATCATCCAGGACAGTGAAAGATAGAAGGCTTTGACAGTAGTGGTGAAGACTCTTGAAGAGTCATAAAGCCAAGAAGAAGAAATATAATATGCGGCTTAATATAAATGGTATATATATTAATTAATTAACTAATAATAATAAAACTGTAACTATATATATGTATATATTAATAACATAATATAATATATGGTTTAATATAAATAGATTTATTAATAAATATAAAATGGTAACTATTTGAATTCGTTGATTCTTGTTTCAGGTTTCATACTTTCATTTTATCTAATTTATTTATTCACATATATTTTCTATACTGACAAATGAAGTATTGAAGTACACAAAGATTTTCGTCGACCACTGCCAACCACCATAATACTTATAATTACTGATACATTAGTATCATATTAATATTCAACAATCCAATATAATGCCTGAGTCTGTGCGTACTTCTTGTTTGGTTCATGCCCTTTCGGTGTTCGATGCAGGACTTGGGCAGCCCAAATCAATACTATAAGTTTTATATCATTGTACAGACAAAATACATAACTAATTGTCCTTATGTTCCTTTTATCAGTCATGAGCGTTACCAGGTATTTTTTTGTGGGAGGGGGGGGGCAAAATTATTTTAAAATATAAATGCAGATTATCTCGTACATTTTATACTTAAATTTTTTACAGATAATAGTTGAAAATCTCGGTATATTTTACCCGGATTTATCATTTAATTTGATTTTTATATTTTGTCTGTATAGTATAAGAATACAATTGATAAATGATCGTTTGTTTTGTATGTATTAAAAATAATTATAATTTAAATTCAATAATTTATCATAATACAGTTGATGAGAGCATCCTTTACCAATTATTGGGACGTAACTGACTCCGATTCAAATCTCTTCTCCAATCAGTATCACCTACCTCTCTATACCTACCTATATATAATATATGTACATTTTTTCTCTTCTGCATAAATATACACTAGTACACTACACGACAATAACTTTCACACGATATAATATATAAGTACATTGTTTCTCTCGTACCGTGCATATATTGGCGGAATAACAGGTACCGAAAAATCAAAAAAATGCTCGCGTATTTATTACGCGCATTTAGATATTCAATCTTGAATATTACTTAACATTTTTTAGATTATACCAATAATACACAAATGTATACGTTATGTATAGATATTAAATTACATTAATAATGATTTCTGTATAATTTAAAGTGTATTTTATCCAACCGAAGTACCCCATTAGAGGTTTCAATCTGAATTTCAACTATATTGTATTGTTGCATATTTATCAGTACCAAATGCATATTTTGAGGGTATTCGAAGTGGCTTTTAATCCATACATGCAAATTTTAGTAATTTCCTTTTATAGATCGTATATATAAAACATCTGTATACTATACAACTTATACAACTTATCGAATATTAATGTGTTGATTTTTTAACTGCTGTTATATTGAAATAAACAGTACTTCTATGTTTGTGGCTTAACAGGGATAAAAAACTCGATGGAGACTCGCTCTGCTATATATTAGGGGGTGGAGTGCACCTCGTTCACAAGATAGGTCGTTACAATGTATTTGTTAAATTTGAATTCAATGATAGGTATCATTGTATATGAATAACGATTCTGATTGGAGATGATAATATGTTAGTACTATATATTATATAATATATTATGTTTTACTTAAATTAAAATGTTATGACAATATTTACATTTCAAACACTTATAAAAAAAATGTGCTTATGGATTTCAGTAATTTTTAAATGACAGTAAAAACAACTTCTGTGGAATCTTCTATTATATTTTCAAGTATTTTGTACAAGCCAAATTTTTTTTATCAACAATTATAAACAAAAAACATCGAATACTTTAAGAATCGAATAGCTTAAAAATCAATATAATATTTTGAAAAAAATATGACCTAAATTAAATACCAATCTTAACTGCTGGTAAAAATTTCCAGTTTCTGTGACTTATACTTTTTGAATTATAACAAATATTTAAAATCGTTTAAGGATAAATCGTTATTTTAATATCGTAAAAATTTAATTTTAAACGGTCATAAATTTTTTTTTCTTAAAGTCCGGTAGAAATTTTTTTACATTTTCGAAGAGTAATTCATGGATAAACTAATGTTAAAATGTTGAACCTTAAGTACAAATAGAACAAGTTTTATGAATTTTCAACTACTAATTAACTTGCAAATTATGGCAATTTTGACATATTTCATAACGTTTTGAACTTTAGGAGCTTATAAAAAAAATTATGTTTAACGATTTTGGATTTTTTTAATATTTCAAAAAAAATCTTAGAAAAATGGAAAATTTAAATTGTCTATAAATAGGTCAAAAAAGTCAAAATACTTCGAAAACTTAACCACGCATAGAAAACGCTAATATAAACATTTTGTAAACATTTCAAATATTTACGGTTTTTCGTTATTGAGTTATGTTTAGCTCTGCCATGTATATAGCTTATTGGCTATATTACCTATATTAAATATTGAATAAATATTCTGGTAAGCCATAAGTATCACCATAATACATAATACATGGAGATTACGAACGCGATAAATTTATAGAGTTAAGATTACTTACGTATTTGTAATATACTTTTTCGTTGTTAAGAAACGTATAACTGGTGGTTACAATTGTCGAAAATAAATGTCCATTCTATAGCATTGCAGGGTATAACTGCTGGAAAAAAATATACGATACATTTGGTCGAGATAACTGTTCTCAGAGAAAACGCACGCCCAAGATACATCGGGATAACTACAGGTGCAAAACGGAGAGTAACAGATTTATGACGTCGTATATCTTTTTGCGCATACGATGACAGAACGGGGTGAAGGCATCCCCCTATTTTATTGAGTGATCAATCCTTTTACCACGCGTTCCGAGCCTATTGTATTGGAGGCACACGTATACGTATAAAATAATATGTTTGTGTGTGTGTGTGTGTGTGTGTGTGTGTTGGAGCTTAGACGTAAACGTCACTTTATCATTCTTATCAGCTACTAGCTACTACTGCTTTTTTTTTTTGGAGTGGGGGGAAATATGTTATCAAAAGAGTACAAAAAGATGCACGAATAAAACGTATCGTCGTTTTTTATCCACCGGAATTGTATCGACACAATTTTTGATATTGATACTATATAATTATACATTTATACGTTACAATGTCGCATTTCGCATAAAACGTATAGTGTGAAACAACATATTATAATAATGTACTATGCATGTAGTCATAATCACAACTTCTTCTTATTTGAATTTTGGTCATTATTGTTTACTCAGACCAATTTCTCAAGTATGCGATCACCCTTTTTTTATGTTTTTCAAATTCTTATGTTTGAAAAATCAATACGTGTACTTAAATAAAAAATAGCAAACAAATGAACTGAATAATTATTTGAGTAAAATAATGGTGGGACCATTTGTTAAAACAAAATATTGATATTGCCTCAGGATACTCTGTACAAAAATACTGTGTATGGGAAAATGTGATGTTTAATACGCGTAGTAAATATTTGAACCCAGTACTTTCGGAAAAAAGATTCGTATTGAAAATCACGCGTAAAAAGTTTAAAATGATTAGAATAAAAATATTATTATTTTTTCATTATAGCTTTAAGATGACGCAAATATTATATATTAAATTTGCTTACATTGATGTGAATGAGTATAGAAATTATATCGATACATTTTCATGTATTCATGTTACTCATGTCAAACATTTAACTATTAAATGTATTTATCAAATTTTTAATGTAATGATAGCTACGACGGTTATGATAAAAATTCTGTGACATTATACGAAACTAATTATACCTAAGGTCTTCATAATTATATTTCAATAATTCCAAAAGTCCTGGTTCAAATGATGATTGAGCTACATAGAAAAACTCTAGAGAAATTAGCTGAATAATTATTTGAATGAAAAATAAAAGGTCCTGTTTGAAAGATAAAAGTTAATAATGATACGGTTATGGTACACTCCTTAAGAAATGCAAAACTGCAAACATGTATTGGGAAGTATAGTGTTTTACTATTTTAGCGCGAGTATATTTACCAAAAAACCAGAATTTCATAATATGCACAGTTTAAACATATTTTTTTGGGGGATCCAATTATGGACTATGATACCTTTAAACGTGTCTATAATCAGATTTAAGAAATATAAATGATTATTATAGTGTTTTTATTACGGCTAATTTATCGAAATCACCCTTAGTCAATTAAAACAAAGTCCATTTGTGTGTTTCCCGCAGGGTGTTTAAGTTTCCGTAACTTTTCTCATTTTACTAAAGTTCATATAGTATTACCAGCAAATTATTCGCGCGTGCTCAAGCATCACCACAACTGTAGACTTAAATTCAGATTCTACGATTCTAGTCCTCGAGGCGTCTTTTTTCATCCGTGCTTAGATCAAAATCATTTATACGCGTTCGTTCAGTATAGGAAACCGTGATGTATAAAACACGTGTTTGTTCAGCCATGATGGGTCGTTTTACTTTTGCCCCTTAACTTAAAATGATGATATACATCGGGACTTTGGTAGTTTTCAGTGAAAACGGCTGCTATTTATATATACACATATATATTATACATGTTAGCCTGTAACCGACCAGTACCAGTCGCAAGTCACGATAAAAAGACGAAACTTAGTCGAAATGTAATATCCAGAATTCTAGGAAATATTTTCCTTTGAAGACTTTATACGGTATGTCGGCTGAACGATAATAATAATATGTGGATGATATTCTGATTAAATACGGTTATTTCACGGCATATTTTACGAATGCCGGACTTACTTTAAACGTAAAAGGCCGAGGTTGGTAAACTGTGATCGAATAATTTTCATGTCGCATAAAAAAACGAATATATTTCATTGTTATAATATAATAATATTGCATATTATATATGAAAGTACCTTGTATAAAGCCACAAGGCATTTTGTCGTCAACAAACATTGTATCATCTGCATCGGGTGTATAATGGTACGTACAACGATTTTTGTTTTTCCATATTCAACGAAATATTATACCCGACGTATACATACAGTATATATATATACATATAGTTACAATAAGCCATATAAGATCTTATTTTAGACCCCCCATGGGAGTGGACGGGCTGAACGGTTACGCACAAATTGAGTTATTCCACGGAGATTTTGTACCCACAGAACGATGGGATAAACTAACCGTTTGGGGGTAACACTATTAGATAACAATATTGTCGATAAGGAAATCACAGTAAATACGTTCGTATATATCATTATAATATTATGATGTGCACAAATCGAAATTCCGGATTTTTGTTTTTGATTAATTTTCACTGTTTAAAGTTCAATATCTTTCTAAAAAGTTCATAGGCTTGTTGAAAAATAATATTAGTAAGTGTTTTATTTTTAATCACCGAGTTTATAATAAAATACTAAAGCTTAAAAACTTCTTAATCTCCTTTGTAGGTATTACTTGATAGTAAACTGATCTGCAGGTGTGTTTATTTAGTTGTACGAGACGCAAGGTTTATTTGATCAAACCTTATAATTATTTTATTATATTAAATACAAATTGCCAACTACTTTACAAATGTTTTAAACTTGTTTTATAATATTATAAAGTTCTGCGTCCTAGTGTAACTCCATAAACGAATATTTTATAATCAATACAAAATTTTATATTATGTGTACACAAAAAAAAAGAAAAAGATTGTTTTTATAAAATGACTGAAAAGTATTCAACTTATTACAGAAAAAGAAAATGTTTCACTTTTATTGTGCTGTACTAACGTTAAACGTTGAGGGTTGAGAGCTCTCCACTTCTTTAATTCGCCAGTTCTAGGAATTGGTTGTGTTCTATGTCTTCACTACAATGACACATTTATATTAAAATTTTCCAATAATGTAAATAAATCAGATAAAAAAATTTAAAACTTTAAATTCTTTGTATGAGATGTTTACTATACACAATTAATAGTTATATATGTGTATATATATACTTATTTTTTATTTTAGATATTTTTTAATTATATCGTACGATAATCGAAACAATAAACTTAACTCATTTTAATTTTAGGTAATATTATAAATATTAGATACAATTTCATGATGTGAATTGAAATGACCCAACTAATAAATTAATTTGATTTTTTTATAGCAACTATTTTATATATACATTATTATACTTGACATTAATTTAGGTTAAATCGGTCACAGGTTATCAACAACTTTATCATAAGCCTAATAAAGTACTTAAATAATAGTACAAACGAAAAACCAGGTAAAAACAAAACAAAATAATAGGCTTATAAGTTTGTACACGGGTCGTGGTTTAATCAAGTTACTCTAAGAAGGATATACACTCAATCTGTTTTTTTCATTTAATTTTTACTCTTGTATATTAAGATTTATGTTCTATACTATTTGGAATTAATTTTGCCTTTAATTATATTTCAGATCTCGTGGAAGATTAAAATCTAAATTGACGATAGTTTGAAATCCAAGTTTATTGACTTTGAGTTATTAACTAATTGTATGTAAGTGTTTTTTCCTCTAATAATTTTTATTTAGTTAGGTTGGTCTACTATTATATGGGGTAAGCTTTTATTGTTTTATAAAAAGAGAAAGGACGTAGAAAAGGATAACAATTTTACTACGCTTTTCTTTACTAAGTCAACAAAACGGACAAAATGAGTAGTGGAAAAAAATGAAAACACACTTCTCGGAGAGCTCTCTATGTATACAATCATCCGATGGGATTTTTGGGTCGGCCAGCGTCATACACCTCTTTGTTTGCTTTAAGGGCTCTGTTAAATTACACACGCACACCCTGGCCATGGCCGTTCAATACGAACGCCCACGGACAGCTTTTAATTTAACCCTTTCTGTTTGGTCTCCTTGCAATGAGCTAAATCTCTGGAACGGCTAAGTGGGGTGACACACAATATCACACACACACACACACACATATATATATATATATATATATATACAGGCAAGACAGTGTTTTCAATTCACACGCATTGTGGGTGTGTGTGTGTGTGTTTTTGTTATCATTTTATTGGTTTCATCTCGGCATGAAGCTTTTCCGCGTAAATAATTTCAAACACGCCTGGTTTATTTAACGTCGTGCGAGCTTTAGTGACTGCGATACACCCGGTATAGTGTCCTCTAGGCAGGAATGCTAGGAGACATCCTTTACAGGCGATAATCTGATGGTTAACCCTACCGGAAAATTATGGTAAATTATTCGGATGCGGGTTCATCTATATGAACATATAGTGAGTTAGTGAGTAGATTTGTTTAATAATAATAGGCGGTGGGGTCTTATAAATATTTGAATAAATAGTTGCCAGTTTTGCATTTTTATGAGAATGATAAACATTTATTTATTTTTTAATTTTTTCCATAAATGCTTGTGGTCAATAGCAAATTAACGAGTAAAAAAGATAAGTAGCTGTATGCGTTGTATTTTAATGTTATAACAAAAATTATAATTTATAATAATAAATTACCGTTATTTCATTTGTAAAATTTAAATAAAAATATAGTAGGTAAGTATGTGATTAATATATATATATATATGATATGCGAGTACCTACGTATATTGAAAAATATACATTAACTATAGGAAACAAAATTTGAAAAAAATTATGCTGTTCTGTATTACTTGTACATAACATTTACACTAATTATTGCTTGTATACAAAAAGTTAGATCGATATTAACCCTTGATATAAGATAAATTTATAAGTAAAATATAAATCTATATAGTAGTAGTAGTATTAAAATACTTGTTTAATAATCAGTAATCATACCAGTGTGTTCTAAACTTCTAACTCAAAAACGGTGCTATCATGATCACATATTATATTTCGTGATTAGAGCGTACACTTCAATTTAGGTAATTTAAATGTTATAATTATTAAGACGATAAAATAAAAAACTGTAGGTATAATTATAATATTAATAAATATTGTCTATCTACCATCCAATGTTCACTCTGTGATATAATATAAGATTTTCTTGCTTATTGACAGAAAATGTGTAAACAGAAAAAAAAATTGTTGAAATGTAGGTACCTACAAGTATTTTATAAAAATTAATTTTCGTTATTTAATCATCTATACTTAAATCATTGTAATTGAGATTTATTTCGACTATTAGTTTGTAGTTTCTACATATATTATTAAATAATTTAATTTACATTTATTTTAATCCAATAGGCTTATAAAATAAGCCATCAATTCTATAATGGAACGTTCTGTTTATTATTCCGGGCGCGTTACAATTGAATTATGTAATTTCATAATATTATGAATTTGTTTCACATGAGTAAGCTATTAATTATCTCGCTATGCTAAAATTTGAATGAATTACTTTTGATTCTCGAATGAATATATTTCCATTTTAGGTCTTATCATATTATTATGTAACAAAGTTTACAATAATATTATAGGTATGCAGTTGTATAATGCATTTTAAGTAAGCACACCAATAATTGAACAAACGATTTACAAATAATTTTTTTAAACTCAAAAAAAAAAAAAAAATTGAAAAATTGAATTTAATGGAAATGAACCTTTTGGGTATACCTACTCGGATTTTGTACTTAACATTGAATCTCATAATATATTCTCGTTTTGTTCTAAAAATCTGTGTAGGTACATTGAAACCCACGGTTCAATATTACTAAACGAATCACGTCTCATGTTATAAATCCTATAGGGATTTTGCATAACCTCAGGCTATTCAGGTCCACATTACCTTCTATCGATTGACTTACCGGTGCGGCATGAGCATTATTATGGTATAACCTTAAGTTTAAGATATTATATTATGTACCCAAATCATTTACTGTGTCATTCAGGAATGATTCAATTTCTATCATACAGAGCGGAGGGTACAAGTCTATTGTTGGGAACGAAGTAATAAGTATTTTTCATAAATTTGCATCGTCGTGTAGAATGAATTAGGTATTAAAATTGTTACACTTATTGCAAAATTGATTAGAATATTAAATATAATTCTTCTTTTCCGGCTTGTTACAGGCCTTTAGGCCCATTGTTACAATAACTAGGTATTAATTAAATATCATTACCTATGTGTTAACATTTATATTTTCTGTTATTAAAAAAGAAACGTTTACATTTTTATTTGATAAAATATAACAAAAATTGCATTTACCTGTATAAAATATTTATAAGTAGTAAAAATAATCGATTGATATTACATAATAGCTTAAAAGTAGTTCAGAATATTTTTTTCAAAACGAAAATAATTATTAAAAATATTATCAAAATATATAAAATTTTTGTTGAATCAATGGCACATTTTCTATAAAAAAAACAACACTATATATATATATATATATATATATATATATGCTTTTATAAATATTTGATAGATTAATTTAATCTTCACCGCAGTTCATAAATATCGTAACCATTGTTACCAATATGTCTTATGTTATACTTACTACCTACTCCGCATGTGCCTGTTTACTAAACTCCACCGTTTACATGGTATTATTTTAAAATAATGTTTCATTATGTTTTCAAATCACATAGTTTTATTTAACCGGTACTCGGGGTTTTAATCTAAACTTAATATATTTTGATCTCTTTTGCACGTGCTCTCCGGACCTTTCCTTTTCTTCTTAAATACGGGGAATTCAATAAAACGCTCGGGGCACCGTCCTTTTGCGGTATGACATCATGTTTCCGTTTTTCCTGTTCTGTACACGCACAAACTTCTGATTCCATCGTGATTCCCTATTCGACTGTTTCCAATTTCCTGCGTTCTCCCACATACATCCTGCGAAGTCAAATGACATGGTTGAAGAGAAAACGGGTACATCTATTATGTTGTACGCAACCGGAATTCAATGTTGTACGTCTTTATTTAATACTTGGCAGTAAACATATTGACAATGAGAATTAGCAGTAAGATATATTATAATTTATAATATTAAATAATTTATTAGTATACTACAATAATTGTATTATTAATAACAATAATAGAGTTATTAACATTTCATTACAGTCTACTACTACTCAGATATGTTTGTAGTACTTACAGTTAAACACCCGCACACGTAATGATTTACATGACTATACATATATTCAAGAACTCTTTTCACATAAGTAGTTAAACATTTTTATCAAATTATTATTTTCAAACATGTAAGTATATGTATATATAATGATTATAAAGTTCTAATAATAAATATGTACTATCCAAATAACAAAAGAATAACTACGTTTTATTCTGTTTAAATGTATTATTATTTTCTTATTAAGTACATTTGATTAATTTTTTTTTTATTTAAGTGTCTTCAATGGGTATTTATTAAGAGTAAACTAATAAAAATTTAAAAGTAATGCTATGACTTTAATGTATTTAAAAATAGTGAATTACGTATGGATTTCTACACTGGAAATGAGCAAAATAAGCACTAAAAATCTATTATACGCAAATTTATACACAAAATAAACGTTGAATGAATTAAATTCACAATTTTTCTCACGGCTCGATGGTTACTAGAAAATTTCTGAAAAATGTTATGCATAAATGAAATATATTTTGTGTAATATCTGCAAATCAAACTTGCATATTGAAATATCGAAAACGTATAAATAATAAAATAACAGAAATAATTAAATATTATTCTTCAATAATACTACGTTGATTCGAAAAAAAACTATAAGTAATAATTCTAAATAGTTAATAAATAGCGAATTGGTACATTTCTTAATTTTTTGAATAAAAAATGTGCAAATAATACATAAATGAAACAGATCTATGCATTTATATGCACTTATGATTGAAACATGCAAAATTAAATGCCATTCGTTTAACGATTAAGTCTTGAACTAGATTTGAATTACAATATTTTTTATACCCAAATAAAATTCATCGACAACCATTATCATTAAGTTAATAACTCCATGTTCTAACTTAAAATTATTTTTTTAATACACTTATACTTTATAAAAGACGACGTTATAGAAAAAAAAAATGTTTACTAACGTAGGTACACAGTGTGTTTCACTCAAATGGTAACACGAAATATTTCCGTCCAGTGACCTTAGATTGAAATGGAATTTTTTCAGAGAGCTAGGAAATTTTAAAATACTCATTCAGTGATATTTTTCAAATTTTTAATCCTTTTATTGTGTGCATGCGCAATCAAAGTTGATTTTTTTTTAAATGGCAACACCTATTTTTAATACCAGATTCCGATACAGAATTTTTTTTAAGCAACTTTGGTTTATAAACTTTTTTCCTATCTCAAAAGTTGACTGACTTACAGCAATTTATTTTTACTATAGCAACTATTTCCAACCAAAAATAAAATTAAAATGTTAAAATACAGAAAATTGAAAAATGTAGCAAAAATCTATTTTGTATAAATTTAAAACTGCTGTAAGTCAGTAAATTTTTGACATAGGAAAAAAGTTTATAAATCAAAGTTGCTTAAAAAAAATTCTGTATCGGAATCTGGTATTAAAAATAGGTATTGCCATTTAAAAAAATTCAACTTTGATTGCGCTTGCTCACAATAAAAGGATTAAAAATTTGAAAAATATCACAGAATGTGTATTTTAAAATTTCCTAGCTCCCTGAAAAAACCCCATTTCAATCTAAGGTCACTGGACGGAAATATTTCGTGTTACCATTTGAGTGAATCACACTGTATAATTATATACAACATGCTATATACTATATAGTATATAGGTACCTACTTTTTTTTTATTATTATTAATACATGTGTTATCGATTTCAATGATACGTTTTTGAAGACAAAATAGGTCACAATATAAGTTAAATTTCTAGGAAATGAATTTGGAAAAGTGTTTGGATAAAAGATTTGTCTTCGGTTTTTTGAATATTTGTACACTGTGCTGTGACCGCAAATATTTATTATTAAATGTTATTGCGAGTGCTCGAAATGCGATGATATTTACGACTGTATAATAACACACGTTGAATACTTAAAAATCATATTTATGCTTAGATTAGTTGTTACTTGTAATAGTTATTGAACCATTAACTATTTAAATAATAATAACGCCCTTAATGATTGCTAAAAAAAAAAAATAGAAGTTATTCAGTTATTATTAGGGCTCGGATGTTCATGACATAAACATATCTTTTTTGCCGCCCTATACAATACTTTACTACCTAAAAATATGTTCTGATAACATGGGAATCTATAGATTATGTGTTTAACATATAAATGAATTATTCATTTTTATATTTTAGGATATCATTTGAAATTTGATACTTAAAGGTAATTGTTTGTAGTTTTTGGGCATTTATATCTATTTCCCGCTAATTGAGAGCAAAATCACGAATTTACTATCCCTTCAATATGTATTACATTTATAATAACTATTATTACAATTCATTACATTTGTGTAAAAACAACAGCAATAAAGCAACATTCATTGCCATTCCTAATGGGTGTATCCCTTTGAATTATATACATTAACGTGCTTAAGTAATTTGTAGACCTTTATATTATTATGTTCGTTATTTCTTCTATTGGATAAATGAGTCTCTTAAAAAGGGTATTTTTGTTTTTTTTTGACATTTATTGTGTTTTCATGTCACAAGCAGATTTTATCAAGGGCGATCGTATGGGTTTTAAGGGCACCAACTTTTGGGACCCGATGATAACTATAATACATGCCAACTATTTTTTTCTTTTTTTTTTCAGATATCATATTATGCATACCATATTATTACTACCATAATATGTGCAGTGTACCAGTTGTCCGGTCAGAAAATCCGAAGCGCTGCGCGGGGAACGATGAGCGGAAACCTCTTAAGTCTAAACGTTGCCCCGCCGTCGACCGACAATGATTAGCGAGATCACAAATGTGACTGACTGCGTACGACTATGCTATAATGTGTGTAGCCGGAAAAAGTTTGTCGATAAAGTTATAATAAGTTTGCGCGCAGCTTTTGTAGCTGTTTCTCTCTCTCTCTCTCTCTCTCTCTTTCTCTCGGGTACGCGGCGGGTACACGTATATAATAATATATACGCGTTGCCGGAACATTTAACCACGCCGGGTCGAGATAAAAATAACCATAAAAACTTTTTGGAAAGTGTTGGTGGCCGACGTAACCATTCAACTCGTGCTTAACAAATAGATGCGTAAATCGACATAACCGGAGTTCTGGGTTCGTTAAAACTTTTGTTAGTTTTATGTACGGAACACACACACACGCACACACGATACTCCATCCGAGGATTCGGAGGAGGGGAAACTATAAAAAAAAGCACACACACCAATGCACGGGGTGATATTTTGTAATTCCGTATAAGCCGCAGTGCAGGGGATACGTCCCCCCGTGTTGGGTATTATTTTTTTTGCCGAAAAAAAAAAATCAAAAAAATCCGTATCCACCGGTGGCCGGGGATAGGTTATATAGTGCGACTAAAATGGTATAGTGGCGCTGTCGTGTTTCGCCGAATGCCGCTGATTCTGCTGACGAATAGCTCAACAATATAATACATATTTTTTCGCGTCACGGTAAATGAAATACGTAATAATAATAATAATAATAATAATCACGCATACCTACACACACACACACACACACACACATACATGATGTGCGTGTGATATTATACACATGCACAGAATAATATAATATGTAGGTTTTGATTTTCCATTAAATTACGACTTGTGCCGATGTTGCAGCTCGTGACATGTATGGTGTATATTATAAAGAATAATATATTAATATTGCCGTACGTCGTAACTTCCCCTCCCCCGGTCAAACATGGAACGACAATTTTTTTTTCTAAAATGTTTCATTCGCTGCAATTTCATTATTGCGCACGGGGAGTATACAGTAATATAATGAAACGAACGAGGAACTACCTATACTGCTGCAGCGTTACTATATTGTATATATATATATAAATATATATGTATACGTAATATAAGCTGTGTAGGTATTTTTTTTTTCACATCATATTCCCTAAGTTATTTGACGTTATATTTTTAAAAGGGAAAAGTTACAACGCATTAAATTAATATTAAAACATATTACATATCACCACCTATATGTGTATAATACCTATATCGCATATATTATTTAAGTAATAAATTATACACAATATACGTAGTAGTGCGTTTTGTGTCGGAACGCATTTGTTTTTAGATCATTGTTAAATGTGCAAACGTGCAGTATAAAAACAGTAGTCTACGACGGAATCGCACAGACCTTGATAATTACTTCTTTTTAAACAGGTTCCAGGCTTATTTCTATTACAATTTACATGATACTCATGGTGTGATTTGTGTTCGGACTAAGTACGTATGTCTATATTACAAACGGTTTCCGGCTCGTCTAGGGTCCGTTTAAAACGAGATCACGACATTAGTTTACCGCGTCTATATAGTCGAAATTTCAAAAGGGAGTGTGCTGAATAATACATCAGACAGAGAGACTACATGGGCTGACAAAATTATAGTTTATTAAAGAAAAAACAATGTTTATAAACTAAATTATTAAAAAAGAACCGGGTGGGCCTCGCTCTGCTGTACAGTTGGGGGTGGAGTGCACCTCGTTTATACGATGGGTCATTATCACAATGGATTTGTTAAATTTGAATGCAATGATAGGTATCATTGTATACGAATAATGATTCTCAACAGAGTTAATAAGTTGGTCTAAAATGGGTATATAATAATATAGTATTTTATATTTAAATTGAAATATAATGCAATAGTATGCAATTTCGTAGAAATTTAAATTTCAAAGAGTCATAAAATTTTTTCCTATAAGTCCGGTAGAAATTTTTTTATATATTTTTGAAGATTAGCTTATGGACAACCTATTGTTAAAATTTTGAACCTTAAGTATAAACAGAATAAATTTTATGAATTTTTATCCACAAAATAACTTGCAAATTAGCATTATTTTCACACATTTAATACAAATTTTATCTTTATATTTAAACTTTATAAAAAAAATTTGAGTGAAACAATCTCCGATAATTTTTAGTAATAATTAGTATAACTTATAATAAATCTTGTATTCAATTTTCAAGAGTTTTCGGATAGCCAAATAAATTTTATAGATATTTCAAAAAAAAAACTTACAAAATTTGAAAATTTAAATTGTCTATAAATAAGTCAAAAAAAGTCAAAATATGTTGAAAACATGTATAGAAAAAGTCAATATAAAGGTTTGATGAAAATTTCAAGTGTTTGCGATTTTTTGTTTTTGTGTTAGAGCAAATTTCAAAAACCGATATGATTTGTCAGTCTAGAATTTTATATATTATATTATATTTTACATGTAATTTTATGTCAATATTCGCTGTTCAAACGCTTATAAAAAAATTGTGCCATGGATTTTGATGAATTTTAAATGACAATAAAAACTTCTTGTGTGGAATCTTCTATTGAATTTTCAAGTATTTTGTACAAGACACATTTTTTTTATAACCAATTATAGAAAAAAAAAATGTAAAAAATTCGAATATTTGAAATGCCAATAAGTGGCTTAAAAATTAATATAATATTTTGAAAAAAATAGGACATAGAGGAAATGTTTATTTTAACAACTAGTAAAAATTTCAAGTTTCTGCGACTTATTCTTTTTGAATTATAACAAATATTTAAAATCGTTTGAGGAAAAATCACTATTTTATGCAATTTCGAAAAAATATAAATTTCAAACAGTCATAAAATTTTTCCCTCTGAGTCCGGTAGAAATTTTTTAAAGATTTCTGAAAAGAGATTTTTGATGGATAACCTAGTGTAAGAATTTTGAACCTTAAGTATGAATAGAATAAATTTTATGAATTTTTATCTACAAAATAACAAATTATGCAAATTATCGTGATTTTGACACTGTTTATTCAAATTTGAACTTTATGGGCTTATAAAAAATATTTTTTAATTGCGATAAGTTTAACTTATTATAAACCTTGTATTAAATTTTTAAGAGTTTTTGGTAAGCCAATTAAATTTTATAGATGTTTAAAAAAAAATGTTTACAAAAATCGAAAATTTAAATTGTCTATAAATAAGTCAAAATATGTCAGAATACTTTGAAAACTTAAGTATGTATAGAGAATGTCAATTTAAAGATTTGGTGAAAATTTCAAGTTGTTACGGTTTTTCGTTTTTGAGTTAGAGCATTTTTAAAAAATGTATTTTGTAAAAACGTTATTTTGCGTAAAATTTCCCGTTTTTTTGTAATTTTTTTTATCGTTTTTTTCGATTTTTTTAATCACTCCGTTCAGAATCTAAAATCGTATTTGATATATTTATTAATTATTTTATCCTTCGAATAGAATATTGAATACTTAACATTTTAAGAATAAAACAATTATTTACAATTTAAAATAGGTTATACATTTATTATTAACAATTAAATACATCTATTGTTTTCCTATGTTCTTTAGAACATAACTCTAATAATGTAAAAATGATAATAAATATATCGTCAAACCATTGACCCTTTCCCGTTTTAGACAGGTTTCCCTTTTTTTATTTTTGTTATTTTTCATTGTTCAAATGCTATTAATCGATATGGATACAAAAATTAAGGTTACCCGTATGGCCGTATTCTATTATTTATTTATTTTTCTATTCGATTACGATTATAATTATATTATAACCTACTTCTATTTTTTTTTTCGTTAAAACATAACCATATTATACCCTCAACTTATTATTGGATTTATTCAATATTCAAACGATATCTACGATAATTTGTGCTTTATGCAATCTATTTTTATTATTTCACGGCGCATCGTCTGATTACATTATTGTTGTACGGTAAATACTTCCAATGTTTCTTCGTCTCGATTTCGGGACAGGTTATATATGGTCGTTAAACTGATGGCAAGGTTTTTCGGTCATCGACATGACGACAAACGCGTGCCGTAATATTATTATAAACACGTCATGTTATTATAAACGACGATTATTGATTGGAACAGGTTTATCTATTTGAAAGCGATAAAATGGGACCCGGCACTAAACGCGCACATGATATATTATAATGATGGCTTACGGTGGTACACAAATAAACCACCAGAACAATTTTAGATTTTAGTGTTGTGTTATGTTTTGGTAAATAATATCCTACGCACATATTTCATAATACCACATTTAAATGGGTACGCGTTTTGAAAAATTACGCTAAAAAGAGTATCTATTGAATCTGATACACGTGTAAATATATATGTATGTTATTTATATATTAATATATAAATAATGGTTTGTATATATTTAAATTACGCGTCATTTATTAATGCCATTGTAATTTTCATTGAAATTATCTTTTTTTCTTTACGTATTAGAAGTCAAAAAGTTTCAGCATACTTACCACATTTTATTACAAGTCTAATTAATTACAAGTATAAAATGCTATTTTAGTTTTTTGCATATAAAAGTTGACAAATTTTAAATTTGCTCTTTGTGATGACATCTGATGGTAGTCAATCTTGAGATAATCTTGATTAATATATATATATATGCGTCGTCGGATTTCTGTTTTTGTTTCCAGGTTATAGTGTTCCGTTGGAGGTTTTGATATTAGTGAGGAAATTTTGAAATTGTGTTTTTATCTACTATAATAAGTAATAAATAATTTGTAATATTTGTACAAAAGAAATTAAAATAAAGTATAGTAAATACAATACAGCTTTTGTACAAAGTCAATGCATTTTTTCATGTCTTAACACGTTCAATATCCGTTTTGGGTCACAGTATGGGTACTATTAACGTTTTTCATTTAAGTTTCTAAATTTGTTTACCCTCAATCATTATCATTTATAAAAAAATTAATTAAATCATAATTGAAATATTTATCAATAATTAAAAATAGTGTATTGCTTTCTGTTAATTCTGTAGAATCAAATAATCAAATACATTAAATAAAACGTATACTAAATTCAAAATTGAATTGAAATATATTAAAAATTTATAATCAAGTATTGAAAATTACAATTGTTATTTATTTTGTATTTAAACAGATTGTTTGTTTGTATGGTAACTATAAGTAATATAGTAAGAGAAAATAAACGAATTTGATCGAATTAATTATTTAAATAAAGCAATTATGGTTTATTTAAAACTTAAAAAGATATTATATCGACTAAACTTATGAAATTAATTTAAAATTTTTTTATATTAGTGTAATATTTTTTATCATTTAGTTAGTTTAGAATTAATTTAATGTATTGTGCCTATACAGTATAGGTACTTAACATCTTAGCGTGTACTTAATTTATTTATTTATGAATTTACATATAAACTATTTATTTACAATTATAGTGAATTCATGAAGTCATGTACTCATCAATACTCATTTATTTTATTAAATTAAAGAGAGAAGCAAAATCAAATAGGTATTCAAGTTCTTGAGTTTTATTTTTCAAATTAAATTGGTAGGTACATTTATCAGTTTTGGATTCTTCCCATTTTTCATATTGTTTTATAAGTGAGCGTATGGCAATAATATTTTTTGTGAATCAAATTACGTCTCTGCATGTACCACGCTGGCAGGCGTGAGTATTCTTAAATAATTTAATTTTCATACCGAATTTGTTCGTATACCGTAACCGTATACGTTGGCATACACAATAAATAATATTATATTAGCTTATCAAAAAATATTGTTATTGACACTGTATGTCTGTATGATAAATCATTTATATACTATTCCAAATCGAAAACAATTTTTTTAAAAAAAAAGTTATAATAATTAATATGAATGGTAATGACTTGAGAGTTTTCGTTTGACATTGGAAAATGCATAATTTTGTAGATTTTGATAAGACTGTAGTATGTATCATCATAGTATGTACAATATTATGTAAATGTAGGCAACAATATAATTTGTAAGATGTAACCGGACACCTCATAGTCGTAGTCGGAGCAAAAATAAATGATTTTCCCATTTACTTGTCTGATATCTGAATGAGAAAATAATTATTATTCGTGGTCACCACCCCCTTAGTTGTTTACGGAAGAGTTTATGTTCTTTTGCCGTATCTATAAAGCCTAATGACGCCCGTCGTGACCAGGGTAGTTTACAAAGAGGGTTACCTTTACCTCGAAATCAATTACTGATCCGTTTGTGATAGAAAGGGGATTGTGTTATATATTTACATAACACACACACACATACGCGCGCGCGCGCATTAGTTATACGTTTCTGGGACTTCCGAGAAAATTAATAAGTATTAATTTTCTCGAAAATCCCATTCGCTTCTGGAGCTCTTTGTACGTGATTGAAAACGTTTTTTCCAGTCTATAGACCGCAGCCATAGGACTTAGTACAAGCGAGGATGATTGGTAGTTGATATGACAATGTGTATTCGACTTCGACAGTTAGACGGCGGAAAATGTAACCGAGTCGGTTTTCGGATAAAACGCACAGCGTTTACTATGCAAAATACGTTCAGGGGGGTACTACAATCGGGTAGTGGCTGGTTTCATCTCGTCGTCAAGACCATAGCTCTATGGCTTTTGTCGTGACAGCGAGATTTTCGGAGGGGACTACTCCACTACGACTCTGTTACTACCATCCCGTTCCACCAGATCGTGGAAGCCTCCGAATTCAGTCAGCATCCATCAAAAAATATCTGAAACGAGGACGGATCATATTAATTTTAACATAATACCGGAGTTAAGAATTCACTTTACAATATAACTGATATCTGAAAAATACTAAACATTTGTAAATCAATTTGTTTCAACTAATAAATCTGATGATTCGTAAACATCTGGGATAATCGTCTAATATATGATATAAAAACGAAAGTTAACTTAGTAACCAATTAATAACCTTACAGTAAAGCCAACAGAATCTATTAAGTAGATGGTATCCAAATCCTTCCCAGAGAGAAACAGTTAAATCAGGTTTGAGATGACAATGAAAATTGAAAAATTACGCAAAAGATGTACGAGTACTTGGGAATAATATCTAATAATAACGATTAACGAGTTTAACATAATATAATAAGCAGAATTCAGATCGAAGCAATATGCATGTTGTTATAGTCTAGTAACAAAACCATAGACCATTTTCTAGATCCAGGGTCTAAGAATACTCCAGTTTAGTTTGAATTTTGAAAAGATAATAATAATAAAGTTTTTTTTACAATATTTCAATTTTAAAATCACATATTTCTATAATATTTAATATAATATTATCTATGGAATACTTTTTTTTGTTCGCAAAGCGAAATATAATATGATACCTAGTCAGACAGTGTTTACTGTTTTCTCTATACAGTATACACTGTATAATATTAAATAATTCAATATAATTCAATAGTTAAAATTTAATAAACAACAAATTTTCTTTTTGGTTTTGGATATCAATTGCATTATTCTATAGGACATGTATTTGATGAAAATAAAAATGCGTTTTTATTTAAATGAAAAGTCTTAATGATTGTACGAAGGACTTAGGTAAATTTTGAATTTATAAGGTTATAACCATTTTAGATCTTCAATCTATGCCTGGGCACGAACTTTAAATATTTTAGTAGAGTTCACGAAGTATAACTTTATATTTAAATATGTACGCGTAGTAAAACTATTTTTCTATCTATACACAGGCTTATTATTATACTAAGTATTATAATGGAAAAAGTTAAAAAATATCGACTCACCATTTTGAATATAACTTGCACCAATATTGGCAAGCTATCAAGAGCACATTTTGTCAGTTGACATTTTAGTACCTATAATATATTTGATTTACCTACACATTGGATTTTGGAAAAAAATAAAAATAAAAAACAATTGCTTTCTTTTTTCCCGTCTTGGCATGAAATGGAATAAAATTATGAAATGTAGCTTGTTCGGAACCGACATTAATTTTGTTTTATTAATAAAGTATTTCCTTATAGGTATATTCAATTCACGAACATATGTCATTAAATTATTAATATGTTATTAATTATTATACACTTCCAAATATATCAATGAAATAAATAAAAATAAAAACTTCGCTAAAGTGTTTCTTAAATCCTTTTCTCAGAAAAGTATTATTTGTTTTTTGATGTTTTTTTACTCATTTTTCTCTGTCGTATCCCCTCCAGGAGTACTGAAAACTGTAGGGATTTATTAATTTCCACGGGCAATTAAAAACCATTTTCTCCTTCACTACTTTTAAAAGAAAAACAACAATTAGACCATATCTCCCATAACTAACGGACGGAAAATATTATCTTTGTTGTTAACTAAAAGCTCATACTTAGGTTGATATTTTCTATGTTCCGTTGCCACTACTACTATCTTAGATGTATAACTTTCAAGTTTATTAATTCGAGGTAATGGAGTTAGGAAACATTGTGTGTGAACACGTGATATTGTATAATATAAAGGTACCTATTATAGAATTTACTACACATATTTAAGTTACTTAAAAATATTGAAAAACTTTTAATATTTAATACATTATTATAAGACATTTAAAATGTATACATATTATGTATTATGGCTGACAGTAAAAAAAATCTTGATCGAATGTACAAAAAAAAAAAAAATCCTTATTATAGTTGTAGTTGAAATGATAAATATATCTTAAAATTTATATTTGGAAGTTGAAAGTATGAAGTATCAGCAATTATTAAGCAAGGTTGTTACCAAGTGCTCATGTCCACTAAGAAAATGTTACAATAATGTTATATTTTATCAGTATATTTTAGCCGGAGAATTTAAAAGTTTTACTATTTCATGTACCTATATTAAAAAATAAATAGATATAATATTTGCGCAGTTTATCTATTACTTGTATAGTACGAGTCTACGTTTCGTTAATAAATATTAGGTTAAAGCGAAAAACGATTTGCTTTGACTTATCCGAACCATCCTCAAGTTTAAATTACCGTATGTTAATACCGTCAAACCGTTTTATCTTATCTTATTGTCAGAGCATACAATTTTAAAAAAGTATACCGGGTTTGAACTACTTAGTATTTTTGTACTTACACTTGTTGTAGTACGTATTTTCACGAAATGATCTATTTGCTCTATAAAAAATTTCAGCAAATCTAAATAAATTATATTGGAACTATGTAGAACTAAAATGTATTATATATTTGGCCGTGCACTAGTAATAATGTTAAGATATAATACATAAAGATATAAAACATCCTATTGTATTATTGTTGATGATTCTTTATTACAGTGTTATAATATTAAACAATTAGTTAAGTGTAAAATGAAATGGTTATTGATCGCTCAGTGGCGTAATGAAATAACGTATTTAACATTAATCAGTAGATGAAAATAAGCTCATTCAGCCTCTCAGCATTTTGAAGTACTTACACGTGATGAAAAACATTTTATAGAGTGCAAATTCAGCTTTTTTCACGTAGGTATTGATAAAATTCAATATTGAGTAAAGCTTCAAACTTTAATTCTTTCACTATATATAATTTTTGTTCACAAATTATTTCACTGTCCATTAAATGTAGAGACATATTATGCAATCTTCAATAACACAGTGTACCATTTCAATAATATTATTATGATTATTGAAATTTAAGTTTAACCAACAACAATTTCTTTATTATACGATACAAAAATAATTTTTTTTTATGTAAGGTTTTCGGATAGATAAAATAATTATTACAAATGTCAAAGGAACAAATGTACTGTTAAATAAAATATAACTCAATAAGATTTTATGTTGCATACGTACTTAGAGTTCTACACTCTCGTGTTTAAAATAATTGCACATTATTATCATTAAACCTATTAATTTAGTACTTGTGAAGATTTTGATTATATATTTAATATTTACCTTATACCTATAATAATCATAACTTTCATATCACATAAATATTAGCACCTACATAAGTTATGTTTTTTCATTTATATATTAATTCAGGTTATTTGTTTAATATATTTAGCCTAGTAATGTTTATTTTATGGTTTTCACTCGCTATAGTTTGTTCAAATAAAACTCTATTATCCAATGCGCTTGGCGTAAAACCACCATATTTACGACCTCTTTGGGAAGGACGAAAATCCATTTTAAGTGCGCTCCGGTACGTCTATCTTCGTTCTTCCCCCTAACCAACGACCCAGTGTTGCCCGTAATTCTTAATTAAATATTAATTTCGGATCTACTGTATAATTTTTGAAATTCACCAGTCATCCAGATAAGCCAGGTTTTATTGCTCTCAACGCGAATTGCAGCTCATTGTCAGAAATTAATTATAACATAGGGTAAAAAAAATTTAAAACAAAAAAGCATTGCTTGATAATGACTGGTTATAATGAATGACAGTGATAACTTCAAGGGCTTCTCGAGATAATACAGGGGATTTCAGTGGTTTTGTCGTTTGTTATAGCCAAAGGGTTCGCTGCGGTTTATCCAGTTCACAACCACCTACATTCCGCGACGAAGACACTCGAAACAATAAATTGAACCCAACTTTTGTTGAACGTTATATTTTTTAAATTTAACCCTTTATATATAGTACAAATAATGTCATATACATCGTACCATGGCCATACACAGCTTCACTGTTTAAATAGTGTTCAGTTATAAATAACTACATAGTAGGACGTTAATATTAAATATTATGTTATATAATTATATTTGATTTCCTAGCTGCAGGTGCCAGGTAGTAATAAAAAATAGCAATGCATTGTTGTATTGCAATAATATTATAATCAAAAATGTTTACTGATATTTTTACTTGAATATATTGATTTTATCAAAGGTTTTATCATTACGTGTTATTATTTGTGTTTGAACCGAAAGAATAGAATATACAAATCTCGTACTGTTCTGTTAGCAAATTTTGTCTAGAATTCTAGATAGTATTTTAGGACGGTTTATTTTCAAATTTCTTAACGGTTTTCAGAATGATTATGAAAAATATTATTGTAATAAAATAATATAATAAAATATTGTCAAAATTGCAAAAATTAAAATACGATATAAGTTATTTGATTGTTAATGACTAATTAGGTTGTTGTTGTAACTCAAAACATTTATTGGATATTCATATTATACAGGGTCCAGCAAAATAATTTCCTATATTTATAGGTAGCGCTGTGTGAGTTATGGTGGTAACGATGATAGACACACAGTATGTGTCATTTTTAGTTAGGGATCATGAAGAGAGAGAATTATGATTTAAATAAGATGGAGCCACCGCTCACACTTGATGGCGTTCTTGACGTCTCTTCTCTTTGTGAGGAGACATCACCTGGCCCCCAAGGTCATCCGATTTATCACCTTGTGAATTTGTTCTTTTGGAATATTTAAAGGTACAAGTGTAAAATTATTGCCACATCCTTCCAAGCACTTAAGGAGGTTAGGCACCCAGGCAAATCATGTCATTACACAGGAAATGACATGGACAGTTATGGACAACTTCCAGAAAATGCTTATGAATGTTTAATAATTAACTAAAAACCGGCATGATATTTGTTATTTAAGGATTAATGAATTTTTCTATATCTTTGTTTTTTTATTTGTAGCCGCCTTTTGAAATACAGGAAGTTTTTTTTCTGGATCCTGTACATATTATTAGCATTTTATAGATATTTTATGATTTTAACATATTGTGATAAAATTTGTGCGTTAATAAAATAGGCACTTTAAATTTCTGATTAAAATGTTGACCTACTTTATAAGGAAATTCGGTTTTTTTAATATTTCATTCATCTTAATAATACATAAAAGTGAATTATATCTGACCTCATTCACTCAGAATCGTTTTTTTAAAAGATAACAGTGGTTTCAAATTTAAAAGATAAATCATTATAGCTATATTATCATTTACTCTTCCCTGTAACTCATATTGTACCGTGTGGAGAATCATCTCATTTTCGAAGTATAACACTCATCTATACGTATTACATCTGTATTTTACTAATATAGTGTACGAAATAAGATCTATCATGATATTCTCAGAATTTAGAGAAACTGTTCGCACTTGTGTCTATAAACATGACAATTGTTTAGTTATACGCATACGGCGTTGTTTCGGAATAAATAGTGTGTGTGAAATCAGTTTTTCTTGCCGCCTTTCCATGAAGCGATGTGTTTTACCATCCTTGTTCGAGGAATAGAGTAAAATTTTTGAGAATTGTGTTGTAATAATACCCGGCACTGCACAGAATGTAATTTTTAACAAGTAAATAGATTTTCAGATAGTTTATTACAGTTTAAGTGGTAGATAGATGGTTTAATCATACTACGAATGTAATGTACATGGAAGAGTAGGGTCAAAATTAGTGTGGTACTACTTTCATATTTGTGTAAAACGTAAAAGCATTTGTGTAAAAGCATAATAAACCTTTTATAAACTACCTGGTGGAAAATATTGTACAAAATATTTTCGATTTATATGTACTATGTTCATAATACATTATTTTATAGCGGCCATGTTGTTTGCGTACGAAAAATAATTCATTATCTCTGATCAAGAAATTATAATATTATGATATAACGGGTTGTACATGAGTTATATCCGATAAATACCTATGGAGGAATGTTATTTTTTTTCAGGTTTCGCATGATTATGTGGAAAATTATTTCGTTTATTCATTTTATAACATGTTGTTACTCTAAGTCTCAGATGTATAATCATACATATAGTGTTATATATTTATTATAAATTTGAAAATATTGTATTTATATACAATAAAAAAAAAAAAAAGGATGGGCCTCGATTTGCTGTACAGTTGGGGGTGGAGTGCACCTCGTTTATAGGATAGGTCATTATTACAATGGATTTGTTAAATTTGAATGCAATGATAGATAGCATTGTATACGAATAACGATTCTGAACGGAGTTAATATGTTTGTCTAAAATGTGTATATAATAATATAGTATTTTATATTTAAATTGAATTACAATGCAATTTCGTAAAAATATACATTTCAAACAGTCTTAAAATTTTTCTTTTAAGTTCGGTAGAAATTTTTTTATATATTTTTGAAGATTAGCTTATGGAAAACCTAGTATTAAAATTTTGAACCTTAAGTATAAAAAGAAAAAATTTTATGAATTTTCAACTACAAAATAACTTGCAAATTATCGCGATTTTAACATATTTTATACAAATTTAAAATTTATGGGCTTATAAAAAAAATTTGAGTGAAACCATCTCCGATATTTTTAAGTTACAATTAGTATAACTTATATTTAATCCTTTAATACATTTTCAAAAGTTTTTGGTTAGCCAAATAAATTTTATAGATATTTAAAAAAAAAAACTAACAAAAATTGAAAATTTAAATTGTCTATAAATAAGTCTCAATATGTCAAAATACTTTGAAAACTTAACCATGTGTAGAGAACGCCAATATAAAGATTTGGTGTAAATTTCAAGTTATTGCGGTTTTTAATTTTTCAGTTAGAGCATTTTAAAAAAATGTATTTTGTAAAAACGTGATTTTGCGTAAAATTTCCCGTTTTTTCGTAATTTTTTTATCGTTTTTTTTCGATTTTTTTAAAAAGTATTGAAAAAGTTGGATTTTTTAATTACCCAAATAATTCACTTCTAAATTCACTTTCCTTTCAGAAAAATTGCTGTTTTAGCAAATCGAAAAAGGTGTCGTCAGGCACAAAAAAAAAAAAATGCACATCATTGTAAAATCAATAGATTTCATCACTCCATTCAGAATGTAAAACTATAGTTATTAAATGCATAGCTCCTCTACGTTTTATAAATTATAATATGTATACAATTTTACTTTTTCAAACAAAAAATATAAATCAAAAGTGTCCATACATATTTTATCAAAAAAACACGTAGTCGTTTTTGAATTCACCAGTATGTTTTTTAATAGCTATTTTGTTTACTATCTTACACTCCGGAAATCCCGTAACTATGTCACAATATATTTAAAAAATAATAAATAAATAAATGTTAATACCAATTGTATAATTGAATGTTTGAACTTTGAAACACTATTGTTGCCAATGCAAAGATCTAAAAAAATAGCCGAACTAATTTAACGTAATGTAAAATAGAATAATATGTAACTAGAATGAAAATCGATAACAAAAACATTTTGTAACATATATCATACCATTCATACCCTTACATCACGTAGTTACCAATAATACGACATAATAATCAATAGCTACACGAACGTGGTCGTAAATATTACGGACAAAGCTAATAATATTATGTAAAAAGATATTGTGCAAAGCATTTGAATTTTTTTCTATGACAGAATATTATTCGAAATAATCAAAACTAGATATGCAACGTGAAATGATAGTTCATATCCGATCGAGTTTATTATTAAATTAATTATTATTTGGATGTAAAAAATCCCTATAGTCCAAATAATTGTAATTTATTATATTACATGTGTTTTACGTATGAATTACAGACCGTATGTGCATACTTGATAAGTTAATTAATTTAGGTTTGTACGCGCTTGTAAATTAAATATAAACAAAAATAGAAAAAAGCGTAACATATACCGCTTAAACTGAGCTGTATAAGTATATAGGACTATAATAATGTTACCTAGACATATTTTATAAAAATTCGTAATTACCGAAACGAATATCCATTATGACATGATGATCGCGAATATTCAATGTACCTAATCGTTTGTCAATAGTAATATAATCGTTAAATCACAATATTATCCTTGTGAAAAATAACATTATTGGTACACATATACCGCTGCAAGCTTATTGTAGAATATTATATTTGTTTGGTTCGGTGTCGTGTAAATTACCTTAGACTTTTGGGGGTGTTTTTTTTTCGTGTGTTATTCGACGGTTTTTGATGGTAAAAAAAAGCATAAACAATTAAAAAAACCGATATGTTATTTTTTAAAAGAACAAATATTACATATTATACACACAAGCCGCTGCCGGGTTATCGCTCGTATAGAAGGCACACAAGATAGACGTGTTCACGTGTATATGCTTACTATCTAGTGCTGTCGATATGATTGATGCAGACACATACGGACGCTTCCTCCCCCATTCCGTATACGCGTGTGCGTGTGAAGGGTCAAAGTTTTTGGATAAGCAATTTACGCTATCCGAGGGGTGCGTATACATTCGATCAATCATTTATTTATTTTGCTTTTTTCTCCTTTCTTTCTATTATTATTATATACATAACACGTGTGTGTGTATGTGTGTGTGTGTTTTTTAACTTTTCACCGGTTCCGGCCCATCAGTGGGAGGACATCAAGGTTTTTGATGCGATGACAAAAATCGGCGTGTCGTCATGGCCATCTGTTTACAATACAAGTATTGAGATAGCAAGCGGCAACGCCTCTAAAAATATATAGGGCAGATATTTAAAAAAAATGTGTGCTACAATCACAAATGTATGCGGTGTAAGTCGTTTTGATGCTATATGTTAGTAATAAAAACGTTTAGTTGTATAAACATAAAAAATGACAAAACATGATTCATGTTTTTGTTGATATTACTTACTGGTTAATAATACTTACTGGTTTTGACAAAAAATAAAATAAAAATAAAACGTCTATTTTGTCATTTGAAAAATTCATCTTTATTAATATTATTCAATAAAATCTGATTTCCAAGTATTATGGTCTTCAAACAATATTAATATTAAAATAGTATTACTATTTTATAATTAATGAGTAATTATACTCATATAGCGTGATAAAAATTTACTTTCGTCGTAGGTATTACAATATATTATATTGCAATAGTTTGATTAGTTACATAATTGAAGTACATAATTTATAATAAGGAATAATATTTTTTTGTCAAGTAATTGTACGTGATATTATACAATGTTTATTAAGTACTTAAATTTAAACATAACATTTGCAAACTTATTCATGGTCGTTTAAAAAAAAAGGTAATAAATCAATTATTATCAGTTATAAAATTGATAATTGTTGTTAATAAGTACCTACAATGTATCATATATTATTTATATGATTAATCGTCAAAAGTCAAAATCATAAATGTAAAACTTATATCACTGTCGAAAGAGAGATTTAAATTTTTAATATTGATATAATTGCGTACTTAGTGCATTTATTATTTTTATACGATTTAACTATATGAAGTAAATGAATGAGAAATTTCGACAAACTTAAAAAAAAAAAAAATTGTTTAAGAACTCGTAAATTATTACTTTCGTTCTCTTTTTAAATCAATAAATATTTAAATATGCTGTCATAAGACAACGTACGTACTGATCACGAGCCAAATTAAACGTGTGATTTCATAGTGATGAGAGTTGATTTGGTTTTGTGAAAAGTCAATAATGCACCTGAGCATTGGTTTCTTTTGGTTTGGACTTGTTCCTTGAATAACGAATACATATTTTTGTACTGCACAACCTCATCATACCTATATCCAATAAGCCCAGATGGGCTTTAGCATTGCTTTACAAATTATAATTTTGTTATGAAGTAAATAATAAGGTTTAGCCGTAACAAGTCATTATTAACCGTTTAGTTTGTTCAATAAACTCTGTAATTTTAATAAGAATATATATAAACTCGAGCTCACAGTTGTGTTGCTGTCTGGAGGCTGGGTTGACACTGTGTGTAATAACAACATTTACGTAATATCCGCTTACTAATTAAAATACTCTATTCATTATTATTCAGTCTCATGTATATGCTAAATTATTACTAATGTTACTTTCCTACATTTCTTTGTACGTGCACGTGTTATTACATTATGCGTGTTCACATCCTCAACTCTCAAGTAATGTCATTTTTGAAATTTTGCAGTTTATAATAATTAAACTAGGTATATATATATATATATATATTTGTGTTAAAATAAAATACGATTTGTTTCATTACTTTGTTTCTTATACTTGGACAGTAAAATTATAATAAAATTCTTCAGAACCCGCAGTACCACACCCAATTTTATATCAATGCGTACTACGTTGGGCACTTGTCCACGGTGCCATACAAATGTTCACATTTCGATCACGTGGAAATTTTTTGTACATGTACTTATAAGACGACAACACGGGTTACAAAGAAACGGGGAACGTTTGTCTGTTGCTGGGTAGTCACTGAAATATTGAGGGTAAGAAAAAGGTGCAAACGAGAGCAAACGACTTTATAGGTGTTTTGCGGAAAATTCGCTATGTTCAGTGAATCGCATCCAGATTAATCACATCATGTTGTACGATCGAATATTACAGCAGCGTTTTAGCCGCCCTATATTATGTGCTAATACGATTCGTAAGGACTAAGGAATAACACATTTGTGCGGCAAATACTACTGTACACTTTGTACAAATTCGAAACGTGTGGACCAATTGAAATTCGGTTGAAACATTTTGACCAAAATCGACCGGTGACTTCAACCGTATCAATAAAATATATAGGTATACCTATTAGGTATATTATATTGTATACTTCCAAAACGAAAGCTTATCAATCTGTCGATAGTATTTTGATCGGTATAATAGAATATTATTATGAATTTATGAATACCAATTGGTATGAAACCTTGTACGCAATCTATAATCCGTTACGGAATTAATTATAATTTATTATACGTTTTTTCCCTTATGAGTTGGTTTTATTTGTTCAAAAATAAAACTTTAAGAATACTTAATCATATTAAATTCAAATTTTGAAATTGATTTAAAACAATATATTTGACGTACACGTACGATAATAAATAATATTACTACATTACTACATTAATATTATAACACTAGACGAATAGTTTAATATTTAATGAAGATTGAAGTGACAAGTAAATTTTAAAAACCATCAACACAAATTAACATCAGTACATAATAATATATAAAAAGTATTTGAATATTATTTTAAATAAATTGTCACAAACAGTGAAATTATAACATTTTCGTAGTGATTTACGTACAGTTCTTCAAAACATATGATATTAGTAAATTACATTTTGTTATTTGTCGTGTTGTTATAAATGCTTATAATTTAATTAATATTAATATTATTTTATTATTATATTAATAATATTTGCAAATATTTTATTTCTTATTTAAATGGATGTCCACAATAAATCATTTTTATAAAACTGAATGACAAACAAATGAAAAAAAAAAAAAATAGTAATTTACGATGATTTTCCAAATTGTAATGTTTTTATGATTGTTATAGTTGTTCATAGTTTAAACGTAACTTATTTTAGATTGTAATAAATGTGCTAGCTTATGAATTTATATAGCTAATTATTTAGATTAGAAGCTAACAAACTTTTCATCAACTAAAAGCTGTCGAGAAATTATTGTAACCGCTGAGTTCTTTAATGTAAAAGTGTTGTTCCGTTTATTACAAATTTCCATTCCATCTAAAATGTTCATGAACAATCATTGTACTCACCACGGTACATTTAATCAATTTATTTTACAAAACATATGTTTTTGTATTGTGATTTAGTGCTACACAGATATGGCACATAAATGTTTATCAAAAAGTACCTATTTTTAATGATTAGTTTTATGTTGTATAACGTTTGTAAAATTCAGTGCGTTTCGTTATTTAATTATCTTCGTGAAATCACACACAAATGTGGTCTTTAATGTGGTAATATTATACTTTAAAGTGTTTTACCTTTCAACCTAAAACGTACGTTTTTAGCATTTTGTTAATATTAACATCTCGTGAGAGATGTATAGCCGTATTATGTATTATAATATTATATTAATATCTTGTATCGATGTTGAAAATATTGTCCAATATAATTGTAAATCATTAGTGCTCGCGTGTTATTCAAAGCATTAAAGCTCTTAAAAAAACCAAAACTTACGAAAATAATTAGTTGTACTATGTTTTAATCTTTTATTTTATTATATCTGAAATCACACCGATCAATTATAAACAGTATAAAATTAACATTATTTATTAGTCTTTTTTTTTTTTTTAAAAAAAATATCCTTTTGCTCAAGAAAATTATTAGAGAAATTAATTCTTAATAAGTAGGTTACCTTCTGTGTCTAATCCTTGATCATGACATTTTCCTTGTGAAAATTTTGGTAACTTTCCTTGCAAAAAGTTTTGTTTTACGAAAACCAATACACTATTTGATTTACTAAGTATCTATAATTCAATGCAAATAATTTACGCAACCATGTAAGAGATTATGTAAATGTGATCTAAGATATTATCTTTTCCCGATTCGTAATCCTAAGGTATTTGAGCGATAAATTCAATTGACTACCTGCGTCTATATTCGTGTTTGGAATATGGAACGTTTGTCAAGGAAATTTGTAACTCCCGTACACCCGAGGTGAAAAAAGTAGTTACAGCTGCCAAATTCATGTAATATATTTACAAACTTTTTTGACCAGTCAACCGTCCACTGGACTCTGACACAACATTTTACAACCACAAGTTAGAACGAAAAAAAAAAACCATATTCACGAAAAAGCCTGTATTTGCCGGGCGTAACGATCGTATAAAGTGCATTGTATTTTAAAAATTAATTTTTATAAATAATTTAATGTCGATTTATTTGTTATGATTCAATACTTGAATGGTAATGATTTATTAATGTTTTGAGCTATACAAAATATATTCTAAAATGTTTGCCTTTAGTCTTAAAAAATATCGCAGAAACAAATTATAATGGTATATTTAACCTATATTTAAACGTATTATTATGTTTGGTATAAGGAGCAATGAATAGGCTAAATTCATTAATTGTATTAATGTATCCATGATACGAATAACCATTTCAATTCACATAAAATTATATACTATTAATTCTCAGCATAGTTATAAATTATAGAAATGATTCAAAATATAAATTTCAGTAATACTAGAACATTATAGATACCAACTTCGTACATTAATTAGATTTATATTAATCTTACTGTGATTATGTAGGTTTCGATTGCATTATGCCATTAAACATTATTTTTGTGTATAGATAATACACATTATTTGATGGTATAATCATAATTGTGTAATTATAGTGTACTTACTTAGTGGAATACCTTAATATCTATTGGATAAATTTGTCATAATGTCACAATATTTTGGAAATTTTTCCAAAAAAAAAAAAATAAATCATAATCATATATAATAAGTCATATATCTCGTAATTCGTAACGAAAATTTAAATAAAAAGTACATATCTATTGTTTATTAACTGATTAATTATAACTTAACAACCAACGATTACGAACTGTGCTATTGTATTACATTATAATAGTATGCACGGTTAAAATAGTATTGTGTTTATTGTAATAATATTTTTAATTCTATAATTATGATTAGGTATATCATTACGTCATGTTATATAAGTCCGTTTATGTTTTTTTTATGATTCAATATTGTTTGCTGATTTGCGGCTGTATAGTATACTATATAGACATGCTGTGTTATATTTTTGTAACCAAGAGTTTATCTAATCGTAGCACGTTTGAACCGTAGATTATGACGTTGAGGACTTCACCGTTTATTCGCCTGAAAAATGTACTGTTTATGTACTGGATGATGTGTGTGGTGTGTCGTACAAGCACACAAAACGTATGGTATTTCGATAAACAGAACTTGGGTAGAGCGTTATTGTTACGCGCCATATCCTACTATAGTTTTACATTGAAAAGTATTCTTTTTTATTGGGTGTTTTTTACGTTTTATTTACGATCTTGATGGTTGAAAAAATCATTAGGAACCCGTTTGTTACACACTTGCATTGCGACTATAATAATAATAATAATAATAATGACAATACTCCGGTAATGAGCGATATATATTTTATCCCTTGTTTCAAACCCCTAACGCTATTCTACACTTTAAACAAACACAATAATATCTGTATAAATGAGTTCACGGGAACGTGGAATACGGCTCATCCGACCGTTCCGGTTTACCTTACGTATCCCCATAGCCATATAGTGTGGATAAAAATGTATTACCCCTCGCAAACCGCACTGTATTACTGCATTGTTTATCATCAGAATCGTATTTAGTTCGGAAAATCGAAAGGGTTGCGCGTTGATGTTATTATTATATTATCGTTGTTGTTTTTTTTTCTGACAGGCATAATATTATCACAACGCTTTATACTGGCTATATTATTATACTCGTGTTCTGGCATCCGCTAAAACTCATTGGCAGTCGTTTCAAAATTTCGCATCTATAACTGTATTTACGCTATATTACATGCTGCATCACGACATTGGGCTGACAGGTTTTAAGGCCGTCAAACAGTGGGCCCAGTAATTTATGTCTAGGGCAGGCAGACACGAACGACGATCAACAATCTGAATTAGATATAGTTTATCAAAAAAAAAAAAAAAAAACTATAGTAATAAACTAAATGAGTAAAAAAAAAAAACATATTTAGTATATATTATTAGAAAGATTGAACAAAAAAATTATATCAGTAATAATTAAATATAATTTTTGTTTTTCCACGTGATCTAGGTATCTAGGATATAATTAATAATGTAGTAAGAATGATAAAAAATAAATTGTAATGACGGTTTCATTTTATACTGTTGTATAAACATTTTATATATGTATTTAAATACAAGTATTGAAGAACGACAGTTTTCGCTATACATGATTCAGTAAACAGCACTTACAAAAATTAAGAGCCGTTCGTCTCTGCCGTTTGCCAATCACGTTCCGCAGAGCTGTAAGCCGGTAACACTTATAATATCGCAGTGGGCGTATATACCTATACAATATCGCGTTGTATCGGTACTCAGTTTATTACAATTAATCGAAATCGTTATAACATTAAGCCTCATTTCCAGTTAATGTTTTCATAAACAGCATATTTCCATATACTTAGTTATGCGCACCGTCGTACAAAAGGAATTATATAATTACTACGGCGTCGACGGCGGAAAGGAAAAATAATTAAAATGTATTATAAAATATATTTTCATGCTCAAAAAGTTTTTTTAAACACGCTCGGTATAGCAACAATAATATATACATCTGTCATCTGTGATATTATACTAGTACAAGTCACGTGGTTATAATATTATACCATACATGTAATAATATATTAGGCCGTAAGCTTTGCGGATTTGATCATATAATAATATTATCTCATGTTTTCGGACGTAGTTTATAAATTTGAATAATTTTATTTTTTTATCCAAGTTTTAAAAAAGTATGAGTACCTACCTACCGTAACTAATTAGTCGAACGTCCTTTTTTGTTAATTTAATTTTTGCTCGAAAATATGGATTAATAATTTTTCATATTGTAAAACGGTTATATCCGCTGCACGTTGTACGATCGGCGTGTAATACATCCAGTGCGTACGATAAAATTGCGTTTCGCATTTCCCGTATTAAATTACTTAATTATGAACCCATTAAATGTACTGTATAATATTCGAAAAATAAAGCATAAACCATCATAATATCATAATCTAAATTTCATTGGTTACATTTCTTAAATTAATTACCAAATACCAAAAACCCAAATATTTAATAAGAAAGGGCCGATAATGATTTTGTATCAATTTAGCACCTATAAATCATTAATTTAGCGAAATGATGTTGCTGTCAAAATATAGACTACAGATTATTATTGTGTTTTAGATTCTATACCAGGTAAGCGTACTCTTAAATTATAATTAAACTCATTATATTGGAATCTGGAAATACAATACGTGTTCGTAAGCTTGCGGTGAACATACGTGTTTGAGAAAAATAATACTTTTTGCCACTATTGTATGTACCAGCACAAGATTGATTTTGCCAATGAAGCTGAGGTAGCATTTTATAATTATATTTAAAGTCATCAAAATGGCGGGATCGGATATAATGTCAGTATCATTGGCAAAAGCATGTATTGCAAGTATCTTTAAAGTATAACTATATATATATATAAACATTTTTCAGATGTTTCATTGACCTAAAAATAACATTTTCTTTTTTAATAAATACAGAAAATTACGTCTCAAATATCGGATTAAGACACAGTCCATCTCAAAATATGGTATGTTGTGAGTTATGACCCATCTGAGATATTAAAAATGTAATATTTTACCAATTTAATATAAATAAAAAGTATTATTACGTACCATAAAATTATACATTTATGTAGGTACAAACGAACAAGTTTCACCAAGTTTCAACACATTATATTTTTATTTAACGATGACCAATTGAATATTCTTATCATGTTATCATAAGGTATTAGACATACCACATGGTGCATATTTTATTGTGGTTTTATCGTGAATGCCTATAGTCTATGAACGAAATAAATGTTGACGTCATCCATTATTATCTGCTATAGTAATGTTTAAACATATTTTGCAATCATTAAATGGTTCCAAGTATATATAAGCATTTATTTATTTTTTTCACTTTTCCGTGGAGATCTCACCTTAGGAATAGAATGAGTAGATCTCTTACTAAATCTGTGGTAATACGACTGGGAATGTGCTCCGTGTACGGCGAAGAGCTGCGCAGAGAAATAGCTCTGTATGGGAAACAACCAAGTCTGTGAAGGATTGACATCAAAAAGGCGTAGGTATCATCGTTGTTGGTATAATCGCAACGATTTAGCATTCTCTATTTCAGCAAGATCCCTACATGGTGTCTGTAAAGCCAGGTTAGTACTTGGTGGTGAGCGTTTAGATTGAACGTTGCGAATTTCAATGTCTAGTGACAGGTCCTGCTTCAATTTCAGCTGCATGATGCACTCCAAGCGGGGACAATGGAATGCTAAGTAGGTCGTCGAACAAGATAATAGCTATACCAAGAATAGGGTACATCACAAACCCTTGTGGAAATGCATCTTTTCAACATCACTTTTTAATTCACTGATGTGTTCTCCATCACCATAAATGACTCGTGTCGACCAAGGAAGAACGAGCTTATACAGATAATATTATTCCAGTCCTGCTAGTACACGGGCAGTGGTCACTACCTTACTGCGTTATGGAAGGTCCTTGAAATATCCAAGAACCTGCCCTCACATGGATTTGATATTCAATCGTAACGGTGACAAGTAGTAATGCAACAATGTAGCTGTACTGACAAGTGATTTGAAGTAGTATGAAAACACCGGGCAACTTTCAACAATTTTCGTAGTTGTGTTTTTATCGTAGTTTGACGTTCAACGAGTTTTAGGAGTTGGACTAATTTTAGATATTTATAAAAGACACTGGATGTAGTGATCAACTGAAGAATAAGGTCTGAAGTGGTTAATTTGACTATGATTGTGGACTGTAGTACTGCTAAATGCTAAAGTGATGGGTTATGCTAGAAGAGTTGTTTGTATTAAAAATTTTGTTGGCAACGGAGCTGCTGGTTCTAGAGAATCTGGTTGGTTGCTAAAAGTACTGGAAACAATGGAGTTGTTGGGGGGGGGCTTCAGAAACTTGCAGAGAAGCTAGTAGTTCTTTTCGAGTTTATAAAAACAGATGAGATAGTGCGGTTCTTCAGCTGTATGAGGCAACTGTATGTAGGAGTTGGTGATGTTTCAGCTGATCGTAATAAAAGAGAAATCAGCAGTTCTTCAGATTTCAGCTGAAGTTAGCTTCAGTTTTTCAAATTCAAACCAATCAATAAATGTCAAATACATCACCAGCTAATAAATTTAATAATTTATCAAAACCTAGGATCGTTATTGGTTACGGACTACGTTAGTACTATTCACATATTATGTAGTATGTATACAAACAGCAGTTATTATGATTATATCAGTTATGAATAATAAAATTATAAATTCGAATATACATTGATAGTAATAATAACAATATTTACAAACTCGTAAATGATACGATACTAGTTATCTTGTTCAATAAACCTCTGCATGGTATTATTATAATAGTATAATATACAAAATTATATTATTTGGCCAAAAATATTTTATTTATTTTATTTTTAAACAAATAAAAAATTAAGAGTATGCTTACCTTTATGATTACTATTTACCATTGGAAAAGAAATTGCAATTAGTGTATTCACTTCGGACACTCTTTAATGTAATGATCTTTGTTTAAAATAAACATTTATACTTCTAGCTATCTATATTATAGACTATAGCCAGTAACTTTTACAACCCGTTCAATGTTTATAAAATGTAAAAATTACGTTTTGAATCCAGGATATTATAGCCATTATGTTTGCAGGTAAAGGACTGTTCACGTATTCATAAAAACGTATGACTTAACGTCATAATACTATTACCTTACATGCATGTAAATGTTTTTAAAATTATGCACACAATTATTTACTATAAAATTTTTATTTATTACCGGTACGTTAACGTAAATGCGGAATAATAGCTTAGTACAACATTTATCATTGATATCAGTATTCTAGAAAAGTAATTTGTTTATATTAACATTATCGAAATTAATACTGATAATAAAATAGTTAATTAGGTTTCACAGAAGACGAAAGCAACTGGTATAAATCAAGTATAGCTGGTATGAAAAAATGGTGACTTAAAATAATATTACAGTTAAAGTTTGAAATTTTCGAAATCTGTGTATTAAGGGAATAGGATGAATGGTTATGGGAATGGACTCTGCTGCGATCGGGACATTGCACCATGTATATTTCGACGATCGTGAGCGGGAAATGATGGAAAAGCGCACATTCCGACCTTTTCGTTTGTCATCGGACATTATATTATTGACGCGAAGGTATCCCGCGAAAACTATACTGTCGTCACGTGGGTTACCGGAGACGCGGTGAATATTAATCAGCGAAAACGGTACCTCAGCTATATTATATAACCAGTAACCATCGACAACCATTTCTCTATACCTGTACAGCCTGTACTGATGAATAATAATAACGTTGAATCATAGTACCTAATGATCGATAACAATAATTCATTACCTACATAAAGAAGTTTTAAACTAATGTTGTTATTGTTATTACTATTATTATTATTATTATAATTGTTATTGTTATTATTATTATTTGTTCACTCTTAAAAAAACACTATACGTTTAATCATGTGTAATGCATACGCGCACACGCATACATACACGGACCAGTGAGTTTTTCGATACAAGTGTGGTGGTGGGGAAAATAACAGACACTGACAATGACAGGGGGAGAGGTTTAATGTTAACGGGCGTTTTTTATCGCTACTAGAAGTCTAGAACCCTCTGTTATAATAATAATAACATATAATATTTACACGTTTTTCTCTGATGCTATTGGAATGGAAACAGTAATTATTTTTTAAATCTTTGGTTGGCCCAAAGCAATTATAATAATAATTATTAAAGGATTGATTAGTTTTTGATTTTGTATAGAAATTACTGTTACAAAATTGCCAGTTTTCAACATTCACCATAGAGTTGAAAAAAAATAATACTTCAGGAAAAACTAAAGCTACAGAAATTCGTTTGAAATTGCCAAAGTACTGGATAAATATAACATATAAGTACTGGATAATATTCTTCTTTTACTAGATTCTGAATAAAACGCGAGGAGTGAATTGGTTTTATGAGTGTCTTATTATATAAAATCATATGAATTGAAATAGAAGACGTATAGCTATATAATAAAGCTTTTCTACATATGTACGATTAATTTCTATAAGAAAATATGACAAAAGCCGAGATCATATAACACTTATGAGCCAATATCATCGAGTGAATTACATTCGATCGGTAAGGTTATTGATAAATACGCAATTTGTTGATTTCGTTTCTATGCTTCATTATTTAAACCAGCTAATTATTTTAAAAATTTACTAAAACCGAAGATGACGTCGTGACGGACTGCTTTATAATTATTCATATTATGCATTACATGTTCAAACGGCAGTCACATTATATCTGTAAATCTGTTACAATATATTATTAATTCAAATCCACGATAACACTAATAATAATTATAATAATTATAATATCCTCAAACTCGTCAATGATGCGATATCAAATGGTTTTTTGAAATAAAAGATAGAATATAACTACATAATAACTATATTATAATAAATAAATAAAGTTATTTTCATTTTGCACGATATGACGTTTTTTTTATAAATGGACATTTTTAATGTCTTTTGTAATTTATCGAATTTCAATTAAAATAAAAACACTATCGTTCTGTGCATAATTTATTTTTCATTATAATTTATCGTTAAAAAATGGATACATAATTTAAATCACGATATCTAGTTTGGTTTTATGTTTCTATTTAAGATGTAAGAACGCCTTCAGTTATTGAAAGATGTCGAGATAATACCGCAAAATGTGGAATATGGTACAGAAATTCAATCATTTTATTTTTGTTATTTTGAAAATACAACTTCATCTTTAGATCAGGAGAAAATTAATTATTTGTTTCTCTCGTACATTTATAAACGTCATCACTCATCACGTATTATTTTTTTTATCAATGCAAAACATTTGTTTTGTTTGGTACAGTCCCATGGGCTTCGAATAAAATATGGACTCTGTATCTCTGTTATAATTTAAAAGGCAATTTGTTTCGTTTGTTAAAGCGATTTTCTGCAATGCAGTCTCACACGCTGATGATAGCGCACAATTCATGTTAAAAAAATGCAGTTTGTTTTTAATCGCCACCAGGGAGATGAGTTAGTTTTAATTCAAACCAATTCGTTTTCTTATTTAAAAACAATAAAAAAAAATAAAAATATTAATAGTTATTACTGTTATTAGAGTATTGGACACCAAACTATTCTCTACGTTGGGTAAAAAAAAAAAAAAAACTATTTATTGTACTATTGTATTATAATATCATGACAGTCATTTGTGGCGTAGTAATTATTGTATAACTCAGCCGTTTCATCTAAAACAAACGGAAGTGAACACATGAGTGCAAAAATCATTATAATATCCACCATATGGCACATACTTTTCAAAGGCATTGGAAAAAAACATACAAAAAAATTACGGAAAAACGGGAATTTTCACGCAAAATCACGTTTTGACAAAATACATTTTTTAAAAATGCTCTAATTCAAAAACGAAAACTGCAAATACTTAAAATTTTCACTTAATGTTTTTACTAGCGTTTTCTATACATGTTTAAGTTTTTGAAGTATTTTGACTATATTCTGACATTTTGACATATTATTATATCGTTATTGGGATGTAGATTTAATTAAAAATCATACAATTTATAATTGTATGATTTGAATAAAAATACTGGAGGTAAAAATACAAGTCTACTTATATTTGCACCACTTTTTAGTCTGCGTCCGTGTTTCTAGAAAATAAAAGATGAAAATCTATTGTTCGTCTTCGTGAAACGGCAAACGTAATCTAATTTCATATTATATACAGATACACGCATACACACGCACACGCACACACATACACACTCTTAACTAAGATATTAACCCAATGTCATTAACGTTTACTTCACCTTGGGTGTAAATTAATCCCGTGGTATTAAAGGCTTGTTCGTCGTGCTATCGTAATGCGGAAATGCATCAACGTAATTCACGGAGTAATCTTGCGTATAATGTTTTATGTTAAAATTTAAACAAAAATATTACTAAAGCAATTATTATTTAATATTTATTACTTGTAATATTAATAATTGTTGTCATTTTGTAGTCAACAAACTAATGTACAATATTTTCAAAATTAAATTGGTTACACGTGAACCAAACAAATTGTTTTAACAAATAATCACCTAAGTTTATTTGTGTAGATTAATTTATGTAATATGTATGAAGCATTTTATTTGACTTGGTACTATACCAAGTAAGTAGGAACGCTCGTTCTTAATATCGACGCATTAATTAAAATATCGCGTGTGCTAGAAATAATTAAAATATGAAGGTGATTCGGTTAAACAACATTTTTTCCGATTCAAAATTATTGAAAATGATTCAATAATGTATTTACACGCCATATGTTTTTGTAGTTATTTGGATAGTTATATTAATCGTGATCAGTTATAAATGTAATTATTATTGATTTAGGGCTCAATAAATTGAATGGTTTTCTCTTGTAATTTTAATATAATACATGTGTGACACATTTCTCACTTACACTTTCAGTTTGGTTATATACATCGAAACATTCCGAGTTCTTAATTTAGCTTTTAGCGTCTAATGTATATGTATATGTATATGTATCTACAAGTCTCATTCTATTTTCCCTTACATAATGACTGTCATGCAACAGATGATTCATCTATTGCTCTTGTACTCGTATTTATATAACAAACCATATTAAATAACCAACTACTTTTAGACGAATCAGTTTATGTGTTTTTGCATTTTTCTTATAATTAAAATTATAGTTGAATGTGATCTACTCGTGTATAAATATTGTATTTAATGTATAAAAATACACCGGGTGAACGTGTAATATTATTGCGAAATATTTTGTAATAACTCAAAAATAACGCGGTGGAGTGGTGGTTTTATATGTTTAGTACCAATACACCAATACCTGTATTTAATGTTATTACTTTGGGGATAAGTGAGTTCGAGAGCCGAACAGGGTGACTGTGTAGCGTTGTTGTCTACGTACACAAAATCACTTATCTTGATCGGCGTCGATCTTGATTTGCAAGTGATTGACCTCTCAACAATTAACTGTAATTATTTTGGAGTTGAGATGTATATTAATAACTGATACAGACACTGATTTAGATGTACGAATATAATAACACTTCCACACTCGCACAGAGAAATACTTGATATTTAATAATATGTGAGAAGGTTATTTTTGTTGTAATAAAATGTTAATAGGCTGCTAAGTCCATGTGCACACACTGGCGACTTGCTACCAAGAGTTTTGATAATCGCTGCGCATGCAGTCGATCTCAGATTTATTGGTCCTCTGAGGGACACTGTGTGACTGTCCTGTAGTCATCTACATGTGTGTCCTATATATAATGTATAGCGGTATCGTGCCTTGGACCGAGGTGGTGGCCTTCAAGGGTTGACCGACTGAAAGGGACAACGGTGCATCGTTACACGGGGTTCTTATTGTTAGAATTGTATTCTTCGTGCGTGTGATGAAAGAGATATTATTTATATTACTTTAAAAAATGTGTCATTATTGAATGATGCACATCATTAAAATCTTAACAGCGAAAGTAAAAATCATGAAAAGTTACTTAGATACTTAGTACAAGATTTTTATTTTATAATTATTGAGGTAAACATTTGGTATTTTGGTGATAGTTATTTTCGCGGGAACAACTACTCATTTCGCCTCGAAATTTACCTTCCTCTTTTCTACAACGTCCCCTTTTCATCCAAAAATAATTGCATTCTTTTCACCCACGGTTTTATGTTCAACAATATGGGATGCATTGTCTCAAAATTATTTTAATAAAATACATACTTAGAATAGCTTATAGAGAGCACCACGAGGAGATAGCTTCTAATACATATTCTCCATAAATATGTTATGTTTACGTGTTGAAATAATTATAGATCTACTAAAAAAGTTGTGTGTTTGTATAAGTAAATTAATATAATTTTATTATTGTGTAATATAGGTATTTACAATGAGTATTTGTCAAAAAAAAATGTTAATGTTTGGGACTTATAGCACTAAAAAGCACTAAAATAATATGTGCTTATATATGACCCGATAAACTTAAAAATATGCGCTTAAAAAGTCATTCAAATTTATATAAATATAAAAATTTGCAATTTAAATATAATTAATAAATTTTAAAAAATAAAAATAAATTCTTTAAAAATTGGGTTTTGAATATTCTGAAAAAAAAAAAATTTCATGAAAATAAAAACAAAACGCACAGGCACACTATGAATCTAACTCAAATTAACGGTGGCAAATAACAGACTAACAAAAATTGCGGTGTACCAGTATAATTTATTGATCACTCAATAAATTAGATTATTTTCATCATTTGCAGAGCGATATAAGTATATCTTCTATATAAGTATGCATATCAGATGATTCTCAATTAACTATCTCAGATCGAACTACATGGTTTTCGACTTATTGAATATTTATTTATAAATCACGTTCATGTGCAAAATTTTTATGGGGCATATAGCTACACAAATAGTATTATCACACTCAAAACTAATATTTGTGATTAATCGTTCAAAATTTGATAATACATTTTGAACAATAATATCCATAAATCGTTAAAAATTGTTACATATGCGTCAGTATAACAAAAAAAAAAAAAAAATTAGGCAAAAACAACTAAAATATGCAAAAACCTCCAAAATATGCGAAAATATGCAAAATAAAATTTCATATTTGATTTCTTCGTCCGAACCTTGGTTATAAGTATTAAATGATTTATAATTAGTAATCATATGATTGTATGGTTGTATAAGGTTGAAACTTAAATACCATAGATATGAATAAAAACGTATCGACTTAGCTCAACTTTATTATACTATTGTACATATGCAATTGTATTTTATCTTAACAAAATGATTTTTGTTTAATATGCGGTTATAAGTTATAATACTAATAATGATACTAATTGAAATAATCGTATGTATAAATGTTAAATGCCCATCTTAATATGTATTATACACTAATTATTTTAATGCACAAGCATAATTTTTTAAATGGTATAATAATTATTTCAATGCACAAGCATAATATATTTTTGGGTTATGCTAAATGGTTTAATTGAACTAATTTTGAGACAGTTCAACCCAAAATGTTGAACGTGAGTCCGGGGGCGAAAAGAGGAAACTACTTTGTCATATTTGATTAAAAAGAGGAAGGTAATTTTTGGGCGAAAGGAGTACGCCCATTTTCACTGTTTATTTATCACAATTTTCATATGCAGGACTGCCGAAAAACACGAACATTTGATGATTCAAAAGAAACGTTAGGTATGTGTGTCGAATGTAATATTAGAAACACAGTTTACGTGGTTTGTCTATTGGTAATTAATTCGTTCTTTCGCTTACCGTTATAAATAGTACTCATATATGTATATTATATGCCAGTTTAATTTTTTTTTTTTACAATTTAACAAAACAATTTTACTATTAACATAAATCTCATACATTATGCGAATAATCTAGAAAAACAATAGTAAATCAAAAGATTTATTATTATTAATAGTAGACGTTCGACTGAATATGGGTCACTTTTTGTATTATAAACTGTACCTATGTCCTATTAGATCAATAAATTTAATGTTATCGCGTTTGTTGATAACAATTAATTTTTCCATAAGTCATATAGCCGAAACATTAAAAATATTGTCACCAAAATAACACGATATGACGTGTTACGCATCGAATTGTTTTTGCGTAACTCGCAAGATATATCATATTTTGATTCCGTACACAGTTTTTGGCATCCCAACACGTTTTATTCATCTAATAAATTCATTGCGTTTTTAATATACCTCATTCACACTTGCGGGTGAGGTTACAAAGATGTAACAACAGTCATGCCGTCTAGGATGTATTTTAATACGCGTGTTTCACATTGTTGGGGCCAAAGTGGGTATATTATATTATAATAATTAACTAACACTTCTTGCCCGATAAATTAGAATTTGGTTTTAAATAATTACAAATTTGAGTCACGCACCGGCCGAATGATTCGGGTGTACTAACAAGTTTAGGTATATTTTGCTATCGATCGAGTGAGTTATCGAATACCCTTGTAATGGTGTACTCGTAATCACACTCGTCGATAGCTGATCAATAATAATAATAATCATAATAATAATAATAAAAATAATCATTTAGCCGGCGATATTGAACACACATCATATACAATATTATAATATGCACGTATGTATGTATAGAAAACAAAGTCAGCTGGTGCAATTAAAGCGGTGTTGGTGGAAGTGCTGTGGGAGTCGTGGGACTGTGGAGAGATAGCTTCCGTAGCCAAGGAATTATGAGAAGGACTATTATGGCTGGCTAGTGCATTTTTCTATATTGTAGTTAGTGAGTTTTTGACAAAGTTTGGACGTCGGTCGACGGTTGTACTGTCGCTTTTGTCGTTTTTATAAGACTAGTGACTACTAATTATTAGTTGCGTCTGCGACGGGGTTTCAAAACTATATAGCTAGTACCTTTAACCAATATAAATGAACTAAAATAGTACGCGCATTCTTCACTCTGCAGAATTTAAAACATACGTGCCACATACGATGAAATGAAAAATTATTTTCCATCAAATCACATATGCCGTGTGATTTACCATTGTCTTGTATAATTGTTGCACTAAGTTTAAGCGGTGCATTTAATAACACATAATTATATGTAGAATATAGACTTACCTACAGTATAATAGTTGTGTATAGCAGAACGCAGAAGCCTGTAGAAATTATGCAGCTGCGTCGGTGATGGTATCCAGCGACAAGGTTGTGGTGCGAGCTAAGTATATAAAAACAATGAAAATATTTTTCGAAGTATGATAGTTAGCCATCATAATATAAGTTGTACATATTTCGTAGTTTTAAAACGAACACGTTTATAGTGTATACGTCATACTGATCTATAACGATTCATTTCAAAATTTAATCCTTTAATATTGACCTTATGGCGTGGTAGGTTATATTTTTGGATTACGAATGCAAACTGACCGTACCTATATACAATAATAAGCATAAAACGCTATTTATATTTTGGAAAACATTTTGTATTTTTTCCACCAACCGTGGTGCATCATCCCTTTCCGTATTCGATTACACGTGTGGGTCGTGTGGGTTGGTACATGTTTTTCTAGACTCATGGTGGAAAATAACTGATGAAAACCTATTTGTTCCTATTTTCAACGAGGCAGTATTGCCACGTGATCGGTAATGTGTTGTACGCCAAAATTAAAAACGTTTATTATTCGATATAATATAATATGACGACCGGAAAATAGCAATCCCGCCGTGTACAAATACAAGGTCAATATAAATATGTATAATATATTATTACGTTAGTGATTACACTTCACACTTGTAATATTATTATCGTTTTCGTTTATATCGTATTTATTTTGTACGAATACAGTTACGCACTTATACTATTATTAAACGAGTACCTAATGTTGTATCGACAAAAATAATATATGTACATGCTTCGTCGGCTATACGTGCTCAAAGGCGCTATAAGTATTATAAAAGTGAATGAAATGTTTTATAACAGCATAAAGTTGCGTGATGTCAACTGCTATGGTCCCGAGTAAAGTTTTTGATTTACTTGGCATGCCATTATACCTATGTTGAGTAAAATTGAACATAGTTGGGAATTTGGTATTTACTTTGTAAGTCGCAAGTTATGTCATTTCTAACAATATGATAAGCAATTTTTAGTATACCCAGTGGTCGGAGTTGTTCAAAGTAAGTACAAATCGTTAGTTGTTTTAACTCCAAATGTAGTTAATGTCCAATACATTTGAGCGTCGATTTTGACTTAGAACTCAATAAGTGTTAATTTCACTAGTGTTCGGCATATTTAAAATGACTACAAATATTTTGTTAAGACAAACACATTATAATGCTATATTAAGAAATAACGTTGGAGTTAAAATAACCCCAAGAAATGGTTAAAATTGAGTTTCTTAAATGGTTTTAAGTCTAAACTTTATTGTAGTTAAAATAACCCCAAGATACGGAACAATAATGATAAATCATTAGAAAAATAAAAAAAAACCGCGCTATTAAGAGAATCAAACCCGTGACTCTAGGGACTTTCTATACTTTTTATCTAACGCCTAACCTACCTACCTACATGGGACTATGGACGAAGAGTGATAAAATATACCATTTAGGTAAAGGAATATTATAAACTAATGTAGGTATTTCACACCTACTTATACCAGGTTGATGCATGTATTATCCATTATTGCAGGCGTACGTTACTATAGACAAACCGACTCAAACAGAATGACTACAACTTACAAATAAATAATGAATAATTAACAAATTAAAACTATGAAAAAACAAAATACAAATTACAAATTACCATTTAATTTTAATAGGTTATGTTATATATTAAATAACCAATTTATGTAAACATATATACAAATATTACTCCTTAGATCTTATAAATATTTTTTTATAATCTGTGGTATAAGGATATAAGGTCCATGATATCATTACATTATTATTACAGATATTAAAAAATTCTTTATACCTATATTATCTTTATATGATCCACAGTATATTCTCATAACCACGTGTGATGACGTATGCGCATGCGCATGCAGTTATTAAATTCATAAATATACTTTGAAAAAATAACATTCCGAATGGGGTTATTTTAACACTATTTTGGAGTAGAAACAATCACAAAATGAGTTCAAAATAAATTGAGTTCATGTTGTACAATAACAATCAATATATTGTCAACTCAACTCCCGGTATTATCTTATATCGAATATATACAACTTCCTAATGTAACTAATTCTGTGAGTTATTATGAATATTTTAATTCGTCAACACTTTGCGCTCGAGTTAACGTTTTATTGTGGTTGATATAAATGATTATGGAGTCGATTTAAGAAATACATGTTTAACATCGGAGTTTGGAGTTAAATCAACTACATTATTTTTATGTGTGTATAGGTATATTTTCATACTTTTCATATCTATGTAATCTTTGGATATATGCATGTGTGTTTTTGACGAAATAAGTGTAATAAGAATGAAAATGACCCCTCCTCACACAGAGTATAGGTATACCTCTATGCTGAGTAAATCAAAAATTTTGCCCTAAAACCATAGTATAATATAACTAATGATATTGCGATTGGTTCATACTTGTAGCGCTAAATTTTTCATATACTTATTTTTATACGAACCTCGCACTTTTGGACAAGTGCGTTTTTGTTAAGACTGAAGACGTACTTATTCGTCCACCCGTTCGCACCGTACGAGGTTATCGTCGTTTTTCGTAACGTTATACTTCCTCTAATAATAGGTGGTGCACATTCTTTTTCATGGCAAATAGTTCATTATCGCCCGAAACCCATATTTCGATTTTCCGTTAACCATATTCCGCAGACGTATCGTTCCATTTACCGGTATCGCGATGGTGTATTATCGCACCTTATACCTTGTTCTCGCTGCACTATATTACATTCTATTTGTGCGATTATTATTGTTTATAGTACGCATTATGCACCATCAGTGCAACCGTACGTACACATAATAATAATAGTAATTAGGACAGTAATAATAATAATAATAATAATAATAGTAATAGTGATAGTATATACTTTATAGTAATGATGATAATATAATACGTACCGAATTGTTATTGTTATTGTATATTATCGTGTTATCTGTTTGACCCGCGGCTGTTGGTTCGACGACCTAAAAAAATACGAGAAAAAAAATGGAATAAAAAATCGCCAAGTCGGCTGATAACGCGACGGCGGCGGCAGCGGCTACTGCGGCGGCGGAGCGGCACGACGGTGGCCGAGAGCGCCGTGAGGGTAGCGGCGTCTACAACAAGTCGTCGGTTTCGGTGTGCTCGTGGGGGGGCCGGCCCAGTCGAACGCCGGGTCGCGCCGTCAGTTAACCGTTGCGTTTCCGTCGCCCCCGCTTATCGGCCGCGTACTCATAATAGTATTATAACATCGTTCGAAATAAATTTGCCGCCGTGCCGTGTGCGTATCGCGCCTAAAAAGAGATTAAATCAGTTTATATTTTACTATATTATAATTTCTTTTTTTTTTTTTTCATTTTATATACTCGCGGGATACACGTTACGAAAAAAAAAAAAATTAATAAATAAATAAAAAATACATAATGAGTTAGAATAATTTTTTTTTTTTTTTTTGGTTTTATATTTTTTGTTTTCTTACCTATATATTATTATTTATAAAGTTTTATTTTTCTCATTTTGTGTAACGCTTGTATATTATCATTTTTATTCTTAAATCGGTTTAATCTTAATTTATTATTGTTATTACTTGTGGTGTCTGTGCCTGTCCGTCCTTCCGTCACTGTTTTTATTTTATTTTTTTTACTGTCATCTAATTGTGTCGCTGACGAGTTGGGATTTTTATTTTATCCATTGGTTTGTGCATCATATATACTATTTACGTACATTAATATAATATTATGATATTATCATTATACCGTGGATTACGGGGTGCGTGGCCCGTCCGAAGACATAATGATTAAAATACGAAAACTACAGGTTTCGAGGTAATTGCGGCAAAACTACGGTCTGTTCACAAGAACGCTCATTTAAATATAAATCTTTATAATATATTTACATTTTTTTTCTTTTTTTCAACATTTGTTTAATGGTAATGTTCAGTACACGCGCCTCGCAGTTCACTCTGTAGAATATAGTATTAAAACGTCTCTGATGATGTAGCAGCGTTGTTTCGTCTGGAAACAAAATATGATGTATTTAATATTCACGAACAACGACGGAAAATAATATGATGAAAAAAAAAATTAAATTCTCATAGTCCTGTAATGTTATACACTTATAATTTATATAACATTACAAGTGCGATTTCGCGAGATTCTCAAGTGGAAAATTAAACCAATTTTATTACCCGACGGCGTTCGAGAATATTATTTTTTAGCAATGTAATCCCATGGGGTACCTACAGCAAAAATTTGTATAGTTCCTTACCTTTTCCGTGCGTTTTTCATCCCCTGGAGTTTACCTTGGTGTTAACCTAAGATATGCATATACCAGAGAAAACAACTTCGAGGGTGCATGCGATAGTATTCTTTGAGTATAAAAAAAAGTAAATTATGAGGTTAGCAATAGTAATAGATGAATAGCGTACGGTGAAAGAAGCCAAAAGTATAAGGGGAAATGTGTAAATGTAAGATATACATTTTAAATATTTCTACGTGCCCAAATCAAAATTTTACGAATTAATTTCAATTCAATTTTTCTTTTTTTTCAACCATATAACTTAATAATTAAAAAAATAAAAAATACGATTCATTGTCATGGTATTTGAACTTTAGCTATTGGGAATCGAAAGAATAAATATCTGTTTAAATTAATAAAAACACCGCGCCATTGCTGGTTTCATCTTAATTTAGTATGCATCACTCGTGCAACCCTCCTCTCCGGAAAGTATTGCGTTTACCCGACCCTGGACTTCGGAATACTGATTAATTTTGCTTCAACAGTAAAAAAAAAAAAGAAAAAGAAAGAAAATGAAAAAATGCCAATTTTTGTTTTCTATTTTATAGTGTTCTTTTTCTGGACAGTTTTTATGTCAATTTTGTTGTGCCAGCAAAACCCTACAAATCCCTAATGTGCCTCCGTCATTGTCGTCGTACGGTTTCTATAACACTTGTTGAGGCTTCTACCACTGTTTGTCCCACAAGCGAATTTAATATTTGCCAGAAACAATTGGATTGCTATTTGTTCCAATAATCTCCTTTTTTTTTACTTTAATTTATTTATTTATTTTTATTTTTTTGATTGATTAATATCGAAAAAGAAATGATTGGCTTTTCGTTTATATGCCCCATTGCAAGCGTTGTTTTTTTTTACATGTTAAACAATATGTTGTACTCATTAATACCAGTACATTTTAATTTCAAATACTTAACATATAAATATTTACTCAATTTACTAAAAATACTTTTCACAAGATTAGATTTAATTAACAGCTATGTAGCCTGCATTTAATACGTAGAACGTATATTTATTTCTTTTTTTAAGATGTGAATAGTATTTTTATTTTTTAAATATTAGCTTTAAAATTGTATTTTTATTCACAATATAATTCAGAAACGACTTTCACTAGTTAATTTATTTTGTATAGCTTAATATTTCTGCAACATTTTTAAATATATTCAATCTTCAAAACATTGATTTCTGTCATATGTTACTTATATGCTTTTGAGTTAGTATAAAGTACCTATTACAAATTTTACTAATATTTCCAATTTGGATTTTCAACCATTCATTATCTAATTATTTTACGTGAACAAATTGTAAACTTAAATATTGAACTTATCTCAGTTACTCAGTAACTATAATAGGATATATTTTTTAGGATCTAGAATATATAATTAGGAATGACAAGAAATGTATACTAATTTAGAAATATTAAAGAGTAGTATAAATTGAGTAAATATGAAGGCTAAATTATATTAAAACTAATAAGCCGTTATTTTTATAAACCATCCAAAATTGAAAGACTTAAAAAAGTTTAGTTTGTGTAATCTCCGAAAATTGTATAGTCACGTATTCGCAATATTTCTGGCATAGAAATAATTTGATTTATCTAGTATGGGCGTTTACTTTTGATAACACGAATCCGGAGACGTGGCTATATAATAATCAGTTCCTGTATTCATATTTGTGCCTAAAACATTAATTTAATTCTATGCGTATTCATCTTTTGAATTAGGTACTTTTTTTAGATTCTGAACGGAGTGATGGAATCTATTGGTTATACAATGATGTGTGGTTTGTTTTTTTTTTTGTTTTTTTGTGTCTGAGGACACGATTTTTGATAGTAAAAATGCTTCGATTTTCTTAAACAGCAACTTTTTTGAAAGGAATGTGAATGTAGATGGTACTTGAAAATCCAACTTTTTCAATACTTTTTTAAAAAATCGAAAAAAACAATAAAAAAATTACGAAAAACCAGGAAATTTTACGCAAAGTCACGTTTTTACAAAATACATTTTTTTAAAATACTCAAAAACCAAAACTCGCAACAACTTGATTTTTTCACCAAATCTTTAAATTGGCGTTTTCTATATATGGTTAAGTTTTCAAAGTATTTTGACATATTTTAACATTTTGACTTATTTATAGACAATTTAAATTTTCGATTTTTGTAAATTTTTTTTTTTAAACATCTATTAAATTTAATTGGCTGACCAAAAGCTCTTGAAAAAATACAAGGTTTATAATAAGTTAAAATTATTGTCACTAAAAATATCGGAGATCGTTTCACTCAAATATTTTTTATAAGCCCATAAAGTTCAAATTTGTATAAAATTTGTTAAAATCGCGATAATTCGCAAGTTATTTTGTAGTTAAAAATTCATAAAATTTTTTCTGTTTATACTTAAGGTTCAAAATTTTAACATTAGGTTGTCCATAAGCTAATCTTCAAAGATATGTAAAAAAATTTCTACCGGACTTAAAAGAAAAAATTGTATGACTGTTTGAAATTTAAATTTTTACGAAATTGCATTATAATTCAATTTAAATATAAAATACGATATTATTATATACACATTTTGGACAAACATATTAACTCCGTTCAGAATCGTTATTCGTATACAATGATATCTATCATTGCATTCAAATTTAACAAATCCATTGTAATAATGACCTATCCTATAAATGAGGTGTACTCCATCCCCAACTGTACAGCAAAGCGAGGCCCATCCGTTCTTTTTTATTTTTTTAATAAATTCATACGTTTTCAAATCTTTAACTGGATCAGATAACGGCTATTGATCATTTATTGATTACTTCTTATACATTAAATAACAGGATATATTAAATAGGTAGGTTTATTCCTTTATTTTATTCTGGATTTTATATATCTATGGGTACAATGATTTAATTACTAACATTTAATTATTTGTGAGATCATGTTCGTAATTTGAACCGTTATGTTTAAACCACACGCACTCGCATACACCATAGAAGCACACATACATTATAGTATAATATTTTATACTAACCCAGGATGTTATACACAATCGATGATCATTGTCTTTGTAACTAATAAAGAGCTGTATGTGTTATATTATAGGTAGGTATATTATAAGTTCCCATAAGAAATTTTTTCTCTCTGTGTTCTTACTTTTTTTTTTTTTGCCTCGCGTTGCTACTCATTTTGTTTGCTCAATATTAATCACTCGGTTCAACCAGAAGGCACACCCAAGATAAAGAGAACCAAATCAAATAAACCGTCAAAACGCTGACAATATTACAATCCTACGTAACGACGACACTTGAACGTCATAAATACAATAGTGAAGCATATATAAGATTAATATAACACGAGAACGTAAATACATATATATATATATATACACCTACGCCACTCTTTAGACATGACAATATCTTTTTCGATTTACGTCTTTTATGAATGTTTGCCACAAAAAAGTATTACATATTACATTATGTGTGAGCATATTATTATATTTTTTTTCGGAAAAATCTCGTCGTTATTTTCACTATTATTTGAAATGCTTACCTACCTAAATAATAAAAACGGTATAATATGTGTACATTCATAGAAAGAGATGTGTTGTAGGTATGTATACTTATTTTCTTTATCATTCGGAAATTGTAATTTACGTGCTCAATTCTTAACCTTATATTCAGTTGTTATTTTTTAGAACCGTAACGTTTAAAGTTTACGCAAGCAAAAAATAATAGTAGCAATAAAGCGATTTTGGTAGAGGATAAAGACGGCCGTCCGCTTTATTACTGTTCCAAAAGCTATATCGTAAATAACATTATGTACGCATATATATATATATGTGTGTGTGTGTGTGTATAACTTTATACATAACATATACACACACTTGTAACAGTATACTCAGAATGGTGAAAAATATATAATTCATTATCATATTGAAATGTATGTACATTGTACATGACTATTATAGGTAACTTATGATTATATAGGTACTGTAATACGAAATGAAATGTTAGTCTTAAGTCTTAATCGACAATGCAACATTGCTATTAAACAATCAATTCGTGGTGATAACAGTTGTATTTTATACGGCTATACACTAATGGTTCTGTTTTGCTCAAGGTTGTTGCAGTTTTTTTATCGATATTGTATTATAATATTATAAGAGTCGCGTGTTATTTGTTTTTATTTAATCAAAAAGAAAACATTTTTTCCGAAAAATAGAGGCGTCCCGAGGGTCTTAATCCAGGTATAGAACACACGCGCACAAAAAAAGCCTCGAAAAGTTAGTACCTATACAAACCCCTGTGTATGATCGTACTATATGTATATGATGTCGTCGCAAGGGGGTGTCGCAGACGTATATTATTTTTACAATAACCGTGGTTATAGGGGACGACTTGGGGAAGTAAGTAAAAGTAAGTAAGTTCGACGACCCGACTTTTATACAGAAATTTGCCCGTCTGTGTACGTTTCTGTCGAAGAGGGTCGGGCATATCTACTACGCGCGAGTATATACGTAATATAGCATAGTGTTTGCTCATCATCAATCATTAGTGCAGATAACTGAGCGGGGTGCGCATGCTATCGTCGTTGTCGTCGTCAAATTACATTGACTTCTAATTTTCCTCTTTACTACTATACCATGCATATATATATATATATATATATATAAATATTATACCACCCCTATTAGCGGCGGCACAGCGCTGCTATATTTTGTACACACATTTCCTATATACTATCTACAATATTCCTGCAAGCACTTTCATTTGGCACGTCAATCATACGCCGGGTAAAACAAAAGTTCTCCGAACAAATTTAACCCTCCACCCTGAACCCCAAGAGTCACGACGCATCCCTCTCCTTCAGTGACTTACGATAAAATGCTGTGTATATGATACACGTATTCAATTTCGACATTATTACCCATAACGCATGTGTGTGCGATAAGCTCATTTTGACGTGAAATACGCATATGAAATGCACACACTAATACATACACACACACACACACGCGCGCGCGCGCGCGCGTACACATATACGCACGTGGCGTGCTCCGTTATTTGATAACATCTTTGTATGTACAAGGCGACTACAAATAGACAGTAGTAATAATATCATCAAGTGTGTTGGAGATAATAGTTAAGTGTGTGTTATTGTTCGCGTACTCATTATCGCGAAACGGATTATTTTTTTTACGCTTTTGGTTAAATCGCTATGCACGTGTTCATATTGTGTAAGCGTATAGTTAGTTCCCGAGACCAACGAATAGACTACGGATAGCGGCAATGTTACACAGGATAAAAAATTATTTTAAGGATTGATATTAGTTGTAATTTATTGTCTGTAGTGCGGGGTTCGGTTACAATAATACAATACATAAAATATCATGCATCATATAATATTTCCGAGAGAAAAATACTTGTATTAAGTCTTGTTACACCCTTTTGAGTATAGAATTAGCATTAAAATTATGAAAATAATATAATAATTGTCACGAACATTTACTCGTATACGTAGAATCGTAAATAAAACATAATTAAATTTCTTTTATTGGTAAAAAACTGCTTTGACAATAATATATTTATGGATTGCGTGTGGCTCATTGACGATCATTTAATGTAATTAGACATAAAAAACGATTGGATACAAATAAATAAATATTAAGTATGAATTATTAGTCATTGCAAAAAATTACTTTTCTAGGGACTCAAATTTTATATTGTATTATCTGTTTTATCGAAATTAAAGGACTTTTGAGTTTCGGCTTAAAAGGTAAATATTAACAAATAAGTAACTTACATAACTCTAAGACAAACAAATTTTTCAGCAAGTTGATGTAGGTATTGTACATGAATTATAATGATTCTTGTTTTTCAAAAGAAGATAATAACTTTTTTTACAGATCGATAAACAACTAAGTTGACATTCTGAAAATGTATAAAGAAAAGTTTAATATTTAAGTATAGGAAATCAATGAAGTTAGTATTTTCTTTCTTTGGTTTTCACATAATATAAACTATATAGGTATTTGACTACCCAACATATTTATAGATATTCGTTTCTTCCAAATTATTCAATTGTATTTTAATCTTAATTTTTTAAGACTTATCTAAAATAAATCTCTTACCTATACGTATCTCTATGTTAATTAATTTCATTTTTCGATAACATAAAATTAACTCTTTTTAATTATATCAGACTTTAACTTCAACATTGTAATTTAATTTATTGTATTTATCGATCGTTTAACTTTTTAACTTGATCTATTATATATGTACTAAAACCAGATGCAGTTCAAAAGCATTAGCCATTAAGTCTTGGAATCCATATTCCATAATAGATTTATATAGGCATTTATATTATGACCTTTCTGATAACGCTGTTACACATGTTTTAAATTTTATTTGGGTCCCTCAGCATCAGCAGTTTTTTTTTTTTTTTTAAAAACGAAACTAATGGTAGTTTTACTTCGAGTGTTGAAAACGATGACGTGCGTTAGAATTTTGATCGTAAAACGTTTGTTTACACTTTTTTTCTTCTCCACGGTCTTACGTGCATGTGTACCTGCATGTGTGTGTATGTGTGTGTTAGGTGTGAACGGTGTACCCGGAACCGGGTAATCCGAAAAACGCGAAGAAATTAGTATGGTATAGAACTGTGGCACGCGGGGGAGAGAATTATCACGCGCACGACGGCACATCTGCGTTTATCGCCGTACCAAAGGTCGTTGTTTGGGTAACGTATCGACGCTATGCCGCCGCTGTAATATGTATTAAATCAACTCGAAATATTTTACAATATTATTTATCGTTCATATTCGATTATTGACTCGATGATTCTTATTGAGTTTGGAATTTTAAGGCTACGACCGACACAGTTGGCGCAATAGTATGTAGTCGAGCACCGGTAAAGAGAAAAAAGAAAAGAAAAATGCGTGCATGAATATTATAATATTTAGGTACAAAGTGTACTGCGGAGAACTGAATTTGTTTTATTAATCACTTTATCTGCATATTATACCATGTGAATGCATACTAGCTACAATATACTCGTATGTTTGCGACACGACGTACACGGTACATCACGTCGTGTTGTAATGATTGTGGCTTTAACACGAGATATTAATTAATAGTTATTGCAGATATGAATGTGCGAAAAATTTGAAACGGGCAATGCTCGTTGTTTTATTGTTTTTACATAATGATATACCTACATATAATATAATATTTGAACAGCACAATTTTGTTACGTTTATTATTTTTTGCTAATTGACGTAGTTAAATAAAAATAAAAATACCATTTCAAATAATTATTAATTGATAACGTCCAATTATAGTCAATATTTTTTTACCCTACCATGTCCAATTCACTCTAATCGTTACCATTCATTCGTTGCTTTTTATTTTTTAATTTTACGAATAATATTTTCTCAACGACTGGTCACTTTTTTTTTAAAAAAACTTTTAACCTCCAACTGTTACAAAATTATTAATACTTAATACGTCAAAGGCCATGTCTATTAACTATTCAACCGCTGTGCAAAGTTTATTTTCTTTGTATTCAAAATGAATAATATATTACTATTATGTGCTCGGGACACACATATCCACTTAGACAAATATATTTCCCAAATAAACTAAAAACTATTTAAATATTGATATTCGATAACAACACGAGATACCTATTAGGTATACCCATTTCATATATAATGATATACGCAAAGTTTTAAATAATAAAATCCATATTATGCGGAATACGCATTTTTATATAAATTCAGAAATATTTTGACGTTTTTTAACAATAAACCACGTCAAAAAACTTACAAATATCTATTACCGACGTAAACTGTTTGTGCTTTTGTCGAACAATTTTATTAAAATGATCATTTTCGCAAATTGTCGCAAGTGTTGGCTGTTGTTGTGTATTCAGTATGTTGTTATAATATTATTACTCAAATGGAACGTATCTCAGTTATATAAAAGTTATTAATGAAAGTAATTTTCTTGAACATCTTAATTTAATTTAATATAACATTGATGTGAATCCTTAGGATGAAATTGTATCATCAATTTTGAACATGTGTCTCCTCTTCACGTTTCACGTATAGGGTTTCGAAATAAAGTTCCAGAAGTTTATTAAATTGTTAAAGCTCTATGTATATATAATAGGGATGAGACTCGATGACATTATTGTTATAGATTAAGATGTTCTTACTTTTTTATATATGAATTTCGTTCGCTACTGTGGACATTATTCTCATACGAAAATGGTTTATAGACGAGTTAATAAAATGGTTGATTAGTTAGTTGGTTACAAAAGATGGTGGATCAATATTGTTATTTATTATAGTATTTGTAATTATATACGTTATATTTATGTTATTTTTATTGATAAGAATATTCATCGATAAGAATAATTCCTCGACTGCTGCTGCAGGTTCTCGGTCAAATAATTTTTAACATTTTATTTACGTTTAGGTATAGCTATTACACAAAACTATAAAATTGTACAACGTGAACATTACTTATTAATCATAGTTTACACGTAATAAACATTCATTAATATTTCATGAATAATATACCGTATTAATGTTGTTAACTGTAGTGGTGTTCGACATTATTGTTCATGTAATGAATAGTGTAACATAATAAAATCGTTCAGCTATTTTTTATTTATTTATTTTTTCTATTGTAAAACGAGTTAAATGTTTATGGCCAACGGCGCTATACATTAGAAAACTCGGGGTTTAGAATTATCGGGCTATAATCTCGACGGTGAAGTGCAATAAAAAGTCGTCAGGAACTGTGACGCTATAAAAAAAAAACAAATAGTACATATATTGTTATTTTTATTATCATCACACTTGTAGTCGTTATAATTCGGATGTGTACACGTTTTTTATAAGCCGCTCGTGCACGCACATGCAATTTGTATAAGATTTTTCGTTTATTTTTCGTGTTTTATTTTTTTCACAGTTTGCAGTAAAGTTTTAAATATATTTTACTAATTTTTCCTATAAACTGTTCGGCGAGATTTGCACGGCTGCGATTCATATATCAAGGGAGTTGTGGTGCGTTTAATTGCGAAAACATATGGATAACCAGGATAACCTTTTACGGTAAAAAAAAATAAAAAACCAAATACACAATGTATACCTAGGTACCGGACCGGAAACGTTTTACGGACCGGAAAAACAAGTGTCTCCCTTTATTGAATAGCCAGAAGCCGAACAAAAAGTGGCGAATTATCTTGAGGGTATTCGACATATGCGTGTATGTATTATTTCTGGAGGGCCGACATGAGTGTACGTGAGGATCAATCTTTTGTTCCATGTGCACGCGACTTTTGAGATGTGGCAAGTAACAAAAGCGCTCATGTCGTCGCGTTCATTCACATAAAAAATTAATTTAAGTCGTCGTTAACCGTCAATGGGTTTTCGCGTGACCATATATAATATATTATAATATGATAGTGAAAACGCTCTTCTTAAGCATACACATAGCAAATCGTGTAGTTCATTCATCACAAGTAAAATGCGCATCAAACGGATCTGAGAAAACATTGTTTCCCTCTTGAACGATCAGATATGTGTGCAGGCGACTTAACTGTGGAAAGGGGTGGCTTTTAAATTTCAAAGAACATACACATTGAAGATAACATATGTTAACCGGTTTGTATCACGGTTTAAAATACATTAAATTGATCTTTAATTTTATTTTCAACTGTGGTTGGTACGTCTTAATGGTTGGTACCTTCTACTGGTTTTATTATTTTTTTTCCTGAGAACAGGGATATTGCCCCAACCGTCACCCCCAAATTCCACCCTTGACGACCACGTAATGGACGCTCACACAAAACGAAAACGTTTTTCAGCCTGGATGCCTCGGAGGACGAATTTATCAGTTGCATTCAGAAACACCTACCAGCGTGCGTATGGAAAAATAGATAAAGATTTCGCTGTTCGTTGAAAGATAACTACGGGTGCGCGGTTTATGCGTGTACCGTTCAATCGGTGTGTTTATTTCCTTTTTGTCTATTTCGTACAACATGAACTTTAAGTTTGTCAATCGTTTTTCGTTTTTATGCTTTCATGTTCACCAAAACATTTAACACTGATGTTGATGATTCGAAAAAGCCGTCGTCAAAAACATATGCCCTATAGATTGATACAAATATGAATAGTCGAAACTTTAAAGTTGTTCTTTAGCACTTAATTCGAACTAAAAATTGTTTACCATTTTGAAAATTTGACAATTTTGATGTATTTACCTACTTAATTTCATGAAACGTTGTTAATAATGGAGTCGGGAAAAGTTTTTTCTTCTCGACTTGTTTTTGTCTTCGTCGGAAGCAGTCTACTGTCAGTATATTACATAATAATATATTTTGTTATAATTTTACATAGTATCGAAATTATTGTCAAAGTTTATTACAGTCGCTAAATAAACTTATAGCACCGATGTACAGAAATACGGTGGATGTCATTTTGTTCAGGTACAACACATTTAACAAAAAGTAAAATCTATTATAAAATGATAAGTTTTGTCAATTAGTTGTTAGTACCTATTACTAAAATATTTTAACATTTCTTTGTATTTCCACAACTACGATATTAAATAATTTATATTATATTGATATTATTTAATACAAGTTTTATCATATATTACTTATTTTCGAAAATTGTTTGTTGAACTCAGAAATTAAGTATTCGTATATTAATAATAAATAAACAACTGTAGTTGGTTGTAATATTGCATGTATTTTAAATACAATCCATTATTTTTTCGAATAAAATTATGTTTGATTATAGTTATTTTTTTATAAAATAAATGTTGATCGGTAATTAACAATAAAGAATAAGCCGTAAATCATATTTGATTGTAGTAGTCATGACTTATAAACAAATGTGTTTCTAAAGTCAACACGATTTTATTTCAATTTTTATTAAATAATGTTCATTGATATTAATTTTATGAAAACCAACCATTATAGCGTATTGATACACTAAAGATGTTGTTCACGATTCTAATTTATAATATGAGAGCGAGCCAGTTTTCGAGAAATTTAATTCAAGTATATCAACGTACTCACTTCGTTAAAGAGAACGCTAACCACCCGAATAATATGAGCAAAACCATGATTCACGAATCACGAGTCTTAATACTGTGAAAGCTATACGAATACCAATACTAAAATTTTCAAATTTATATTGACAAATAGAAGATAATATTATCTGTGCTTAAGCGTTTCGCTTTTCTTAATGAATTAAATACTTTGTTTTTCATACGGTTTGAAAGTATTAAGTTTTTAATCAAACATAAAAAAAGTAACAAAAAATGTGTTATCGAAAAATCCAAACGCTTAAGCACAGGTAAAGCGTTTATTTATTTATTTGCCTATTAACACACTTTTTTTGTTTAATATTAGAGAATAATTAAATTGTCGATAAATATCAAATTCTCATACCTCCACTTATTGTTCCACTTGAGATTTATCCGAGCAGCGAGCGCGTCAGTTTTGTCACCGCCTGGAGATGGACGTTTAAATAATAAGAACCCCCAAAATTATATTAAAACTGATTAGTTATTACTGATTACCTACACAATTATTATTATTGAAATTACTATTAATGTTTTAGGAAAATATCTGCACGAGTTTTGCAAGTAAAACGGTACTTAGTATTTTAATTGTATAACCCATTAGTCCCCAACGCATTGTCTCAAACGTTATACGGTTTCGGCTGTCCGGGTAACTTCCTCTTGATAGAATTCGATTTCACGCTCAAAACCGTTCGGTACTATCTTCTGGAACGAATCTGTTCGCTGAAATGTTATATCCTGTGCGTGCAATAATAGTTATTAATAATTTAATAAATCAATAATTCATGTTATAAACGGTGATACAGTTCCCAATATAATACTCTAATTGATAATTCCTTTAATTTGATAAATGCGATGATATTATACTCATCATTCGTCGTTACTTTTTTTTATGTGATACAATATTCTTATTGCGAGAATAGGTTATGCAATGAGGGTAATAAACGTGGTTGAAAATAGGATTCGTAGTATACATTACAAGAGTCGTACAAGTCATTCAATCCGATGATAGCTTTGCGTATGCATAAAATAAATTGTACAAGTATGTATATAATATTTATAACGAGAAAAATAGTAATAATAATAATAATAATAATAATAAATCCGATCCGTTGCCCATGTTTAGAAGTTCACGATGGCGGCGGCGGCGTCATCATCATGTATCATTTCTTATGAGATTTCTTAAATTAGACGACAGAGGCAATAAAATAAAATGAACGCGCGTGTAGGAGAATATATGTATATACACACGAGAACGAAAGGGAATATAAATACGTTCTCTTGGTGTTGCGCATATTCGTGTAAAAAAAAAAAATAAAATAAATAAAACGTGTAAAAGGATAGAAGATAAAATAGAGTGGAGAAAAAATACACCGAAAAAATGGGAAACAACACGTAGTCGCATATCTATTTATAAAGGTCAATCACGGACCGAGGAGTGTAGAGGAGAGCAGAAGCATGCGTGGGAGGCTACGAGAGAAATGCACTTTGATAATAACCGTATTGGATGGCTTGTTTAACGCTACTCGGTTTCCATGTGATATTCGAATTATACGTGTGTGCGCGTGTTGACTTATGAGATTTGATTGAATCGAAGGAAATCCGTTGATATCTATTCTATTAACACCTCGTTGGCCAACGATGGTGGAATCAGATCTGTTACTGGTCCAGAACGCATTACATCACCCCGAATTCCTGACATTTTTTTTTTTTTTTGAACGCGCATTTCGATTTGTTCTTGGGCGAAACAACGATCGACTGAATCGTAATAACATAAAACCCACCCAACGGCTGACAGGATCCGATGATCGTTGGTGTGAATTGGGCACGTAGACAGAATTTTATTCCGAGGGAGCGAAAGTCTAAAATAAATTTCACTCTTTCCGCCTAAAATACAATTTCCATACACCTAAGATGGAAAAAAAAACTTTTATTTTTAATTATATACCTTTCGAATAAAGAGTATTTTATTTACATTATAATTAACATAAATAATGACGATTTTCTAGCGGTTACAAAACCATTTCGGGGGTTGGTATAAACCCCATGGACCGGGTCATTCCACCCCAAGGTGCGTGCCTGGTACCTGATACGAACGATTGAATTTCATTTTCACGTACGCGCAAAAATAACAACATTACGTGGTAAATGCAGAGATGGAAAACATCTCGAATATTCACTGACGCCCGTGAACGGGAGAAGCTTGCACATAATATAGCTGCTGCATGTAATATTGACCAAAAAAATTTGTAAAATAAGTGCTTTTCGTTTAACATCACACTCGTATGTAATTTCGGAAAATGTTTTCCGAAGCTATAGAGTATAGACAAGTGTTGGACGTTTCCTCTCGCCGACCGGCCGCCGCAGTTCGCACTACTATACACCCTCTCGGCCGAAATCCCACTGGGGTTTATTATATATTTATATCTACCGTGGATGAACAGTGAGAGAGATGTGTGTGCGGGAAGTGTGTTTTCAATCCCCAGGGAGATTTTTGTTGGAATTTTCGTTGAGAAGTCGACCTTGACTTTTGTCGATTGTTATTTGTTGTAATAGTCAACATATTGCGCATTTATTATTCATATTATTAATGTGTAATAAGTAGCGACCATCCCACTCAGTTCGTAGATACAAAAAAAAGAAAAGAAAAAGAAACACTAAATACCACTCTCTCACCGTTTTCTATTTTTATATTTTTTCCCTACCCGTTCATTATAGTAATATTCTGTTACAAACACTCGTTTGTGTCGATCGCCTCCACGGCGCGCGTCCAGTATAGTGAATGTTTATAATATTTTTCTACGTCAAAAGTTCAAAAAGTACAAATATTGTTTTTTTTTCTTTTTCCAATTAGCTGTAAACATAAACCGTATACACTATACAGTATACACCCATAATGTAATATATCACTTTTACTTCGGTAACTCCCGAAATATTATAAGAAAATATATATATATATAATAAATACAATAAACTGCGTTCGAGTTGCGCTGTATTCCTACCTCCACGTACACAAAACAAAGTTGGTTGTATTATAACGGTCTTACATAATATTTTGCTTGATACATGGAATTTAATCGTTTTAAAAATAGTCAATACTCTGAAACGGCTTACCAGTGTCAAAGTTTTCGTATATTTTACGTAAGGAAGTTTCTTTTATGAATTAATTACAAAAGGACAATATTAATTGTATGGTTCCTTATTAGCATTCATAATAAACAATTTAAAAATTAAAATATTATCAGTAAATTATAAATTATAATTTTTAATATTTTTTAATTCATTAATACTAATAGTGTGAAATTCTATACAGCTCACGAACACCACTATATTAGATATATATATATATATATATATATAACAGATAATAATAGTAATTACTATATTGTAGTCAACGAGAATATTATGTATGCCAATAATACTATCAAAGGCCGGTTGTCTACAAAATTATCGTGATATTGTTTTTTTTTTTTTTAATTCTCAGTGTCATATTATATTTTCCATAATAATTTTAACCGGGGCTTAATTTTAAGCCAATGACGACGTGACCTAAATTATTATTATTACCATTATATTCCACGGGGCACATTTGGAATCGATGGCAGAACAGAAAAGGGTGGAAATTGCGTGTGCGGATAACGAACACATTTTGTTTTGATGAACCGATCAGGTTTTTTTAATTTAGTCATTCATTATTATTTATTTAAAAAAAAAAACATATACCATGTTTGTTTTATCTGACAGAACGCAATTTTTTTTAACGTAAACATTTTTAATTAACAGTTTTTCTCAGCTCTCTATATTATATATTAAAATAACAATAATAATATTATATAGTTTGATTGATGAATGATGGATTTATTGCATGCGTTATACGCGAATCAGTGTAAATATAAAATAATAACGGTGATGTGTTTAGGTACCTATAAAAATCAACGTCCACGAATAAAATATACCAAGCGACGCTATTAATCATTCGGCTGTATTCGAAATTCCAACGTTAAAAATAGTGAACAAGTGAATAGAATATTTATTACAATAATACAGCGGTTATTATAGTATAATATATTGTCAGCGTGTAAACGTGATATATAACTGCGTTTGCGAATAATCGATAAAAAATTGTGTACTTTTTCTTAGAAATTAATCAATACACACCCATAAAATATATAAGACGTAATTTTCGTCTTTACGATTCGTGTCGAAAAAATCAAAAAAATGTCATTAATACGCGATGATAAATATGTAGCACGTCGTAGTCATTTAATCCGAAAAACTATAATCGTACACGCCGTTTTTGAAACATAAAAAGTTTTATTACGTGAGAATCACTAAAAGACAACATTTTCTTGACGATGCATACCTCACATTGGCATAGAAATCGACACGATTGTAGTTGGTGAGTGCTTGCGCGGTAGCGATTTATTGCTTATCGTTCGACGAAACTTAATTAATTGTCGACCGGAGACCATACTTGAAAGTTCTGGAAACACATAATTCGCAATAAAACAGTGAGTTTGCAAATCTCGTGAACTATGTGGTACAACGTTCGGTCCTACGGACGGCAAAAAACCGTGTCGATGGGGTGTGAACAACGGCCGATGCGTTTATCTTTGTGGGATTTTATCGTATAATTATTGCGCTTCGTGTAGTCTCGTGGAGTATATTATATATTTCTTCGGGTCCGAATGTTGAACGTTGAGAGCAAAAAAAAAAAAAACACCCTGCACCGCGCGCCGTATATTTGAGTCGGGTAGAAAATAGAAAGCGGTTTTTGTTGCCAAATACGATGGACAGCAAACTGTGTGACAATAACATGTGGTTTTTATGTGGTCAGAAATATTGTTTGATCGCCCAGAAACAACTCGTAACGGATTTCTAGAAAGCAATAAAAAGAATTCTGCTCATCATATATAACTACAATATTTGAGTTATGACAATATATGTTGTTTTGGGAAAACGAGATTTCATACATCACACACACACACACACACACACACACACACCACACACACATACACACATACACATACACTGTAAATGAGAGAAAATTCAAAGAAATTGTCGTAAATATGTATTACTTCTGTAGTTCTGCCCTCCACAAGTAATCTCGTCCTACGATTCAACTGAATCAATTTTAATTGAACGATCTTCGTGCTATACTTTAATACCTTATAAATATTTATGAATAAATAAATAAGCAAACAACACTTAAGATAGTTATGGAAAAAACTAAATTGCATTTTTCTTTAATTATTCTTAAACGCAAGTTCTATATTAATATAATTTAAATTATTAATGGAAGATACTATATAAACTTACATTGAAGTTTAGGGAAAATTAAATTTAGAATTTGATGAATTATAATAATGTTTTATAATAATATGTACATAATGTATGTAATAGTACTAGTATTAATACGTATAAGTTATATGGCATGTACATTTGAATTGAAAAAAAATTCAAAAAAGAATTATTTGTCTTTTCCCCGTTGACCATTATTTACAGAATGTTTCGCTTGAATTCCTAAATTGTTTAAATATCTTACAACCTTTGTGATACTGAGCAAAAAGGAGAAACCAATCCCGTTGAAAAACATATTTAAAACAAAAGTCCGAGTTGAGCATTCTGCGTTGAGGGTATCTGAGTATGGTTTGACAGAAAGAGAAATAATAGATCGAAAAGTTTGCAGCGGGAGCGGATGAGTGTCAAAGAACAGGAAATAATAAATATATTTTGCTGAGCAGTCGTATTTCTAACAAATTCTTTAAGATTTTTATATATTGAAATACGAGACGTCTTTGAAGCGCACGTAAATATCTGCCAGTCCAGCCGTGAAAATCGCTATTCAAGGATATATTATGTGTAGGTACGACTGTTTCTCGCTATACTATCTCTGTCTCTCTCTGACTCTCTATGTTTTTCTATCTCTGTTTCTCTCTGTCTATCTCTGTCTCTCCATATCTTTCACACACACACACCCTCAATGCGCAACAGTTTTAAAGATGCCTGTTATTAATGATAATGATGATAGTGGTGGTGGTAGTGGTGGTGAGCCAATAGTAACCTAGCTCTCCGAGAATGGTATATATTCTTCATTATTTCATTTTTATCGTTATATTTATTGTACGGAGAGAAATCGCGTGACGATGGCGGTGACAATAAAAATTGGGCACATAGAAATAAATAAATAAACAAATAATAAAGTCCCCACACAGCTTCCTCTTTCCTTCGGGAGCAAGAATAAAAAAAAATAAACCAAAATAAATACCTTGAGGGGTACCCGCTGCAGATCCCCAGGGGTCTGTGGCGCCCGCAATAAAATCAAAAGCAATAAAACTTTATTATTGGGATATAATTTTTTTTTTTTAACTTTGACCGCATTTAGTTTTTATCAGACTCGGAATCGAATGGTTTTAACCCTGTGTGCTTCCCGGGGCCTTAATCCCGTCATCATTATAGACACGCATAGACGGTTTCCGCTGTGATCGTCATCTGTATAGTATGTTATGTTACATGTTTATATTTTAGTTTTGGTGTAAACTTTTACAAGCTATACAATGTATATTATTATGCGTGTGTGATACATGACGTTGTTATTATTATTATTATTATTATCTGTCTTTGTACATATTATATAATTACCATGTTATAATGTGCGTATGATCGTGTTAATTTATTATTTATTTTCTTCTTTTGTCGATGATCTTCAAATAATATTAATCGTCTGTTTAACAGTATTGTTTACACGTATACATTCTTCCATGTACATATTATTATTATTATTATTATTATTATTATTATTATTATTATTATTAATATTATTTATATTATATTATGATATATAAATATATTATATTAGTCCACGACTCCACGTACATGTATCTAGTTGAAATGTAATAGCTATAAACGTCAATATTTAATCATTAACGGGAACAAACATTATATATGTCGGCTTATTGCTGGGTTCACGCAATATTATCGTACTAACAATAATAATAATAATAATAATAATAATAGTGATAATGCATGTAGTGGTAGTATGAATAATGTGTTTGATCAAGGCACTCATCTCCGGAATATTTTATGTTTTCTCCGCAGGACGTACGCCGAAACCTAACCGTCCAACGACACCGTTCTTGCCGCTACGAGTCGTCCATCATTTTGCGCGGCTCCCGGATCGCTCCGTAGCGGACCGCGGTACGAATCACGCGCGTCCACCGCCGGCCGTGCACATCCGGTTCGCCGGTCAGCCGCCAGTTCGTAAGCCCGGCGTTGCAGTGCGCGGCAACGCGACGTCGCGTCCATGCGACCCGATTGGCCAGAGTCCCGGAACCCGGTCGACATGTTGCACACGCTGAACGCGTTGGCCGCTAAGCTGTCGCCCACGCAGGCGCAGAACGTCGACGGTAACGCGAACAGGATCGCCGCCGCAGCCGCAGCAGCTCTGACCACGCTCAACGGTCACAGGTACACTTATTTTTATTATGATGTTTCTATTAGTGGTCTCATCATCCGTGTACTGCACGTAATGCACGTGTAGGTACCTGGTACCTATACGCGAGATTAAAAATATCGTGCAGAAAACCGTGTTATCCGTAATTCACGTCGTATACGAAAAACTTAATATCTAAAAAGCAATACCAAATTGATTTTAACTTATTTAGTAATTAAAGGTAAGTAAAAACAATTTGAAAAATTTAATGTTTTTGACATTCAACTATTTAAATAGGGACAGTGTACCTATTTGAATAGTTATGAATGGGGTAATATTATTTTTCACTAGATTCATGTAAATAATTAGATAGTTTATAAAAAAAAAAAAAAAACATGTATGATCACAGATCACGTGAATATAAATTACGGAATTCACGTATTGTATAATTTCGCGTGAGTATCATCATGGAATTCACGTGAAATCCGTGTTTATCCAAAACATATTATATCCATACATACGTGACACGGATACACGGCTGCAATAAAACATGACGTGTTCTATTGAGAGCTCTAGTTTCTATACTTATGTGATTTGTTCATCATGATAATATTACACGGGCCCGTTTTCAACGTGCAACGTTTGAGATAACGGTTAATACGATCACAATAATTGATAACGAACAGATAACTTTTACATATAATTGAATTATTTATAAAGAGTTCGTCGAGGGCAGAATCTACATTTTTGGCTGCAATGATCGAGTGATCGACACGAGACGCCTTAAAGATTTACATAAATCATGTATGAAGTTGGTGGCGGAATGTGGGACGTATAAAGAGGAGCTCTAGAACGAGATGAACGAGATGGAACTTTAAAGCAGATTAGTGAAAATAGAAGTGGTGAATCAATGTCATTATTTAATAACCCTCCAAGGAATTTACTACCAGCTATACGTCTACGATCAGCTAAGAAAGTCAAACCAAGGGTATAGCAACTGGCATATAGTTATGATATCAACTAGGAATTTTTAGTACCTATAAACTAGCAAAGCGTAGAAACCTGCGTTGAAAATGCTCAAGCTGTTATGAATTACCAGCGATTGATAGGTTAGTTAACACGGGAAACAGAATCGCCCTCTTCTAAATCTATACGGTTTCCATGCTAATCGTAATTTTAATATTCAGTAAAACACCCACCTATTTTTTACATTTTCACACTAGCGTTTTTCTTGAAACACAAATAATTTCATCAGTTTTTCTCAACTCAAAATGTCTTTTTCCCCTCAAAACATTATAAATTTATAATAAATAAAATAGTTTTTTTTCTAAACACTATAATAAATTAAAAGATTTAACAATGTAGGTATCAAAATAGAGAATAGCGTTCTTTTTAAACATTTTGTAAATCCACTATAAAACACATAACAATAAATTTCACACGGTTGAAGCTCATTGTGCTTTTAAGTTTTGTTTTAAGTAGTATAATATAATTATTACATTGAAACAGGGTGTCATGAGAAGAAAGAATTTACGAGACAGGGAGTAATTTCTAAACAGTGGCTGATGTCAGAGTGAGGAAGAGAGAAATATAATGGAATTAGCATAATAAGTGCTTAAAAGAGAGCAATATTTTAACAAGAAGTATGAAACTTTGTGTTATCTATGATACAAGAACTTATGTACAAACCAGTTTTTCTTTAGAATATTGACTTTGGAGTATTTGTACGTATTTATTATCACTTTTTTTCAGAAAAATTGTCGTATAAGGAAGTTGAAGCATTTTATTTCTCTAAAATATATCATCAGACACCTAAAAAAACACAGATCATTGTAAAATCAATACATTTATCACTCCGTTCAGAATCTAAAAGATATCTAGAAGAATAACTAACATCATTTCTATTTTACATGTTTAACCAATTGTATATTGACATTTATGTGATACTTTTAGGCTCGTTTATTATTAAAAATCAAAAATTTCACTACAAATAAGTACTCTTTATTGATAGCGATGGTCGTCAAGAGTCGAGACTAATGCATTTACAAAAATGTCTCACACACTCCATGGATATTGTATATTTGTAACGACCATGTCGACGCATACTCGTAGACGTTTGGTAGTTTTTAAACGTGGGTTATTTGTGTGGGATGAACGATGAGTCAGAGTGAATGAGAAAGGGTAAGGTGAAACAAGATGGATAAAATGGCAGTTGGAAACGGACAAGTTTAGGGTGGTGGTCCAAGTTAATGTGCGTGTGTGTGTGTGTGTGTGTGTGTGTGTGTGTGTGTGTGTGTGTGTGTGTGTGTGTGTGTGTGAATGCTTTTCGAGAATTCAGACACAGAATATGAATATATCATGAGTTTGGCCATTGAGTAGCAGGATAGAGGAAAACCAGGAAGCATTGAAAGCCACCTTTAGACCACTACCGACCTCAATACAACCCACATACACACACACAGACACACATACACACACACACACACACACACACGTTCCGGCTTTTTATTATTTAGAAGAATAACTTAGTAGGTTAGGTTGAATTACAGCACTCCACCATCGCCGCAACCGTTATATTCCATAATATGGCCTTACCTCGTAGTTATTAGTTTTTATCGATCAAAACTTCCCCTTCCGGTCAGGAACATTTATTTATGTTTTATTAAACGTGACATCGGTATTCGCGCGACGTTCTGTCGAAACGATCCTTCAACTACCGCCATGCCGTCGATAGATGTATTGTTGTTGTCGACCCACGGAGTTGTCTTTCAACAACGCATAATAATCAGAAACAAAACAAATAAGTTACTTCGAATACTATTGTTTGGCAATTAAGACAGTCGATGACTGATGACTATATGGATTCATCTACTATAATAACCGTGTTATACGCAAACAATCGTCGCCAATGAGGTATTTAATTTAACGAACCATGTGGCCGACAATGGTTGTGAAAATATTGTCCTCATTTTTCTGAAAAACAGATAAGTAGTTCAATTGCGGCAAGTAGACAAAATAATCTTAAAAAATTGTGATTTCATAAACGTGCTGATGAGTATATAAATGTAGATTTTCTTAGCTACGTGACGTAAACTGAACACGTAGGTAAATGAAATTGTAAATGAATACGTCAAATAGTAGTTGCGAAGTCAAATGTGCATATATTTTTTATATAAATCGTGTAAAATCCCGACTATAGTGGCCTAACAGTGAAATTTCAACGAATTTATTCCTAATTGTCTTCTTATGTTCATCAATTATTACCTTAAGAGACTTAATTCGAGGTTATTTCCCCTCGCGAACATGGTATTATACTACCATCCGCACCATCCGTGCATCGCGGTATTTCTGATGGAGTTTGCGGTCTACGTCCGTGTTCCTTAAAGGATTTATGCGGTACACACTTGTAAATGCTTCTACATTTCCACTTATTTGCTTTATTACTCTATCTACGTTTCGCACCCCGTATAGACTTAATTAAAGTTCATTCGGACGCATTACCAACGTCGTGTCCATTCATTAGTTTTAATTTTTAAATACACTCTGGATGAGTACATTGTATATTCACTGAAAACGATCTGATAGCTATACAATGTATAGTAAGATAAAAGTATAACGCGGATAGTATATTACCCGATTTGGTTTAGAAAAAAAAGATTTTGCAACTGTACATCTTGTCCGAAACGGTATGGTATTTTTTCTGATTTATCATTGTTTTTGTACATATTTTTTTTTTTTTTTTATTTTATACAGCAGAATTTTTCCATAAATAGTTTACTTTTTTGATTATTTACTGTTTTCCTTTTCAATCAGTTTTATTTTTTTAAACAATAAATGGCTTTATTTGTAAAATAACATATTATTATTTTAATAAATAATCCCCCCAGTATTAACGTTTACTCAAACGAAAATCACAATTACATTTTAAGATGATTTTGATTTTCAATATTCATTATAATTTAATAAAGGTTGCTTTGAAAACATTCAATGATTGTTTGATTACTTAACTTATATGCGTTTATCTCCCTCGTGGAGGCTGCAGTCTGACACGTGGTTTCAGCACTTTAAATCAGTCGGCTTAATTGGTTTTGACTTTCGTTTTTCTCCTTTACCAATAACTGCCATTTTATTACGCCCCTGTCAATATAAACATTTTGCCTGGGATTTCGCTGTCAACTCAATTACTCTTCTGTCGTCGGTGAATAGTGAATCCAAGGGATTCGTTTGTACGTTTACACATAGAATGAAAAGGTTTTACGGGGATTTTGTGAAAACCCGAAACCGATCGTTTTCAATTCCACAAACACGTCGCTGATAGACGTGGTGGGCTTGGTTTGTGTATGATGGTAATAGGATTGTGGGGGGGAGGAGGGCGAGGAAAAGATATATCACCCACCGAGATCATTGAATACAAATGAATTCAGGTATTTTTAGATTAGTGAATATTATTGGATGCCCTAATAGTATTAGAAAAATATCTTCCCACATCTGTCTTAAATTTTTCTCATCTTATATAAAATATAAATACTTCATAAGGCCTAAAAACCTTGTAACCAATGAATAAAAATAATAATAATAATAATAATAATGATTGAGTATCATGTTTTTCGAGTGCATTATCACGATTTCGGGTTTCAAATACAGTGATAGAAATATTATAATTTATAGCACATCAATATAACGTGTACGATTAATTATTATTATTGCTGTATAATAGTAATGTAGAGTATCATTCTCTCCCCACAATGGGAACGCACATAAAATACAATTCACTTATCGTCAAATTATTGTATAACTACAGGCGGTTACCCTCGGGTACGTCCAATGCCCCTTTGGCAAATAAAACCTTCTAAAAGTTTAATATTTCGAGTAAAACTAACCTTTGTTTAACCTTATACGTGTTCGCACTTCTTTGATTTACACAGCTCAAATTTAATGTAAATATCCTTGTTATTTTAAGTGCAAACACACCGAAAGTGAACGCGATTATGTACATATATATAGCTCCATGTGCATTTGTTTTCGAAAATTAAATCCGTAAGATAATTCCAAGAATATACGAGATGATACTTTGAAAACACATTTGCTACTTAATCTTAATTATTATTACTTTAATATTTTATTTTATTTTTTTATTGATATATTTTCTATGGAAAGCTTGACCACTGTGGCCATTAGTCTTTCATGTGAGATTTTTTGTAGGTTTTATTTAAGTAAGAGTAACCATAGGGGATTAAACACGTGGTTATGTGTTTAGAAATCGAAAAGGCCGCTAGAGTCTTGTGGTCACTTATTCGATTGTGCCGGGTTGTGATTAACTGCACTGAGAGTGACTGCGGCCAACCTTTCCGCCACAACATGCCACGAATATTGTATTATTGCTGTTCAAAGTAGTTTATTTGTACATATTAAAATGTATACGTTTGATTTTACATTAATACTATATAATATAATATTACCTATATATTGTAATTAATAACCGTACAGTTAAACAGCTCTTTCTATGAAGTACCTACCTCATTAAATACGAATAAAATCTTACATGGTAATTGTTTTGTAAAAATGGTTTATCAGTCGAGAATGTAAATGAACGTTCAATTAAATACGGAATTATTTTATTGAGACAAAAGAAAATCTTATTATAGTGCCAGTTGCAGTGTATCAAAATAGTATGACACTTTTTTGTTTCAAACGTTATCCATCCTTTGGCGGGGCTTCAGTTTATATAGATTTGTTCTGTTGTAAACACAACATATGTCATATTTTACATAATCATACATGATTTTGTCAAACGTGGCTAATATAAAATGTGTGATCTGTTTTGTTTTAAAATAATAGAAATTATTATGAATCACGATGATATAATTGCTTACAACAACTATCGTAATAAAATGCTATAGAACACAAAAACGAGTTATACACCATAGTAAATTTCATTATATGTATTGTTAATTTTAATAAAAAATCAAACATCACATTGAACATGTGCATAAGGAGATGTACTGTATAATATTATGTCATTGATACTCAATACTCATAAGTCATAACTTTTTTTGAGACACAGACGTAGCTCCACGTATATAAATTCAACTGATGGTAGTATAGTGAATAATAATACATATTTTAGCAGTTGTTGTTAATCTTTAAACAATGATGTGCGATTAACTTACAGCACAATTATATTGAAGCACATACACTGCACATAATTATTTTGTTGTGTATAATAACATCGATTTGCATATTTTCCCCGCGTTTGGTCCTTCTATCTTAACTTAGTAGCTGGAAAAACGTCAAAATTCGCGTTTGAATTCTAAGGAAAATATCCTTTGGCGGCTTGCGCTATAACGATTCAACCGTATAATTTATACGTGATGACTTAAAGATGTCTAAAAGGGAGAAAATTATATTTAAGAATTTTCTGGTCGCATATTTCTGTTGCCATGATACCCAGGTTTCTCTTAGCCACCGCGATCGGTACGCCACACGTGGTTGGGTTACACTCTTTTATTCCTTTCCTCCTCCTTCCATACACATTCTTATTTGCATACCTCGAAATTTATATACATATATCACAAGCCCCCCGAGGGACTTCAACATAGCATTCTTGAGATCCACAAGCGAGATATGGTATACCTTCACGTATATTCCAGAGTGTATTGAAACCCACACACGTACCAGGTATAGAGCTCACAACGAATAAAAACTATTTTATTTTTTCTATATTGTACCCTATCGCATACGCGACAACGTGGGCGAAATATGGCTAAACAGTAGTACAGTAGTGTGTTGGTAAGGAACAGTAGACAAAAGAGTCCAAATACATCGACCATGTATATAATATGTAATATATTATATGTAATATAATATAATACGTACTAAATTACATTTTTTTACCAATACTTTTGATTAGAGATTAATTTGTGTCCACAACACAAAGATTTATTTTAATGCTATTAAAATATATTTAATTAAAAATCCTTCACATTTTATTTTCACTGCATGTTATATACAATATTCTCCCTTTTATTTTTCGTCAAACACCCATTTCCATTATTTCTGAACTTATGTGTTTTATGAACGTGATGAAATTAGCAATTCATAATGATTTATGTAATAAGACCTGAACTGCGAGTAGATAAGTCTTAACAGAAAACTCGAATACGGCGAAAGCGACCCCGACGATGATGATGACGCCGAGTTTCGACGGACATTGCTGTGAGCAAATCCTTTACATTTGATTTTCTTTAAGGTATTTATGTCCCTAAACCATTGAAAAGCATTCCAAGCCACTTCACTCGTATTACGCGGCGATAGCGGGACTAGCTGTTTGTTCCCTCGTGCATCTTGTTTTGTCGATATCATATAAATTTATCCATGCATACCAACCGAATCCAATAAATAATAAGAATGAAAAATAAACTTTGGAGATAGTGAAAATGGATATAAGAAGGGAGAAAGATGTGGAGCAAGAGAAATATCATACATACTTCGATACTCCTATGTAATTTAACAGATTATTGTTCACACAAATATTATATTTTACCCAAAGGGTGTAAGGAAATTAAAGTTTATCAAAACCATTCAGCCTAAAACTATAGATTACTCAACGATAGATATATAATATCCTCTTATTAGATAATTATCTATTTACTGGATTCTATTGATATAGATATATATATATATTTGAGTGCTCATTAAACACAAAGTAGTCACTACGCAGTAGCAATGCGTTGGATAATTTGTTAATTTTGGCTATTGAAGTGCAATTGTTGGAACTTTGCCTAAATACACACACATATAGTGATCTAATTTCAATTTTACCTGGGAACGAAGAGAGGGACTTAAAAATATATTTACATAATATATTGTTCACTTATGGCTTATTTCCTTGTTAAACTCTTTACCCCTTACAATTTATCCTCCTGTAAAATTTATAATCTCATTATTATTTTCGAACAATGGCGATAAAATATATTATAACACTATTTTATATATATATATATATATATATATATATATATATATATATAGGTAATATGAAACATATTTATACGCAAAACAACTTTTTTAAAAACTATCAACACAAAACATCGTTATGACTTGTGATCGAGGATACTTAAAATAAAATGAAATAGTCAACAGTTAATTCTATGTTAAGGTGCACAATATTATATTTAATTTGTACCTACTGGTGTTAATTCATTGAATAATTTTTATATGGTGGTACGATAGGCTTTTGTGTATTTTTTTTTGTTTGCGGGATTTTGGTTTGTGTAGGAGGTACAGTGTACACCTTGGTTGTAGGAAAGGGTGAGACTTGTTGGCTTCTTTTTTCCAATTAATCGTTTTGTTCAGAAAGCAATACCACCGGTGACTGAGTTCAAATCAATGACTGTTAAGTTGGGTTTACATTATATGCCATATCGTATCGTGTAAAATAATTTTATTCAATTGACTGAACCACGGGCTACATTAAAGTATACCATATGTCCATATATAGTATATAGTCTATAGTACAAATGGAGTTAATCACACGTTACCGTGAAGTTGGTTTCAGCCAACTTTTGAATGTAACTTGTAAATTGTTACTTATTTTAGTGAGTTTAGTGATGATGTATATATATTTGACGAATGCCATAACCGCAATGGTACTCTGGTTCAATTATATCAGATATAATACGTCTGAATACCTATACGACACGGTGTAGTGTAAGCCCGGCTTTTTAGACACAGCTTTTCGTCTATCCATGGACCTTACTTTTGTGCATTTTGATTTCACGTGAAACTTATATGTTAATACACAACCAATCGATCAGTTGACGACTGTTATTTAATCTTTTACCTGCGATATTTATTCGTATCTATACGAAACGTATATGTGTTACAAATTATATAGCACACGAAACTATGCGTAAGTTCATAATCCTATTTATTGCCTATTACATAATACAACATCTGCATATTTTCATTGCCCATACTGCTCGTTGATACTGGGTACTACCCGGTTTACATTTTCGGTATGCTGCGCGGTCTATACAAATGATACCGAGCGTTGAACTGGAATCAACTGTTCACCGTGTGGTAAACGAGATGGACCTTTGTAGTTGGTAACAATATAACCTTTGTTATAATTTTTTATTTTGTTATACAATCTATGCGTTAACATTATTAACTAATCATATCATGGAATCGTAAATCATGATCCAGTGGTCGATGTTTTTAACCATGTATGAACCGCAGTCAAACAATGTTTACAAAATGTGTGCATGGACAATGCACGGAACATGGTTCACGGTGTATTTACGCGTGTACATTTTTTTTTTTTCATGATTTTCTAACGGCAGACCGATCGTTTTCGATCGATTAACAGCAGCATCATCACCGCAAAAATATTTTATATTAAGCTTAAATACCATCACAATGATTAGCAGATTTTTATGATAACTATAAAAAAGAAATATAAGTAATCAATTTATACATGTATATAGATGTAGGATATATTTAAATAATATTTCATATTTCAACATGGGTAATTTAGGACATGTCTTAAATATTATATTACTGTCTTGCATAACCTGAAATTTATTGTTATGAGTTCTTGACGATGTTCGGCGGTGGTTTTAAGTAGGTTTCGAGTATAGATTGACGTTATTCTTCGAAATCTTATGAGATTAAAGTATCGTTATCTACTTCTTATTATTCAATATTAAAACCTGATTTGTAAACTCACGGTGGAAAATTATCCAAAGCATTTCTCGGTTTGTTGATCACTGGATTGTAAAGTCATCAGCCACAAAGTAGGTAATACAACTTTCCAGTTTCAAGATCTTTGTACATGAATAAGCTGGAGTTGTTTTTCTTGAAATTAAATTTATTTTTATTACGAGATTGAAGGTATTTCACTCTCAAATTTATTTAGTTATTTTGTTTGAAATTCATGTTGTAGTAATTCGGCAACCGTGTGATAGTAATTTTTTACATTTCGGAGTCTGTAAGCGTTTTATGTGTCAATTAAATATCATCCACGCTATTATACTTGCATATAAAAAATGAATTATGACTTATTTAGAGACAAATCAGTCATATTATAATATTAAATTATGTTTTCTGTTTATATCAAATCAGCTTTTTTATTTAGCTTGGGGTAAGAACCTAATTTTCACCGAATATATTTACATAAATAAATAATATATATAAACGTAATATTCTGCACATGTTATGCTACAAGTATCTTATAACTGTCCTCCCCTGTTTTGCCTAATAGGGTGAAAATGCGATAAAATATATATATAATAATTAGAAGTTAGTTATTGTAGTAAATGGGTACTCGTTAACTACTGGTACGTGTGCACGCATACACACACACATATATCGTCTAACCCGAGGTCTAACCTTTGGAACGCCATAAACGACGTTGTCTATAGTATATCGCGCGTTATTTTGTTTCCGAACAACATTGAGGTAACTCTGGTCTCTGACTATATTATATGGTCTATGACAACGTGCGCTCGGAGTTTATCCTAGTTTTTTTGCCGAAAATATTGGATCGAACTTGATCCTAAATTTATAAACATTTTATTATAAAAAAATATTCCGTAAAAACTAATAGTGAACAGCATGCTTAGGTATAATATAGTTATTAAATATTATTTATGTGGTAGGTGCTGAGGTGCGCAAAAATCAGAATTTTATTTTTTATGTCGACGATGATGATAAAACAATATGAATATTGTGTAGATTGATTATTCGACGTAATCGATTGTCTGAAAATATTTTTAGTTTTATATTTGTGTACAGGTATACTGCACATAATAACCCATGCAGTCATATTATGTGATTTTTTCATTTTTTGTAATCTCGTTAATTTAATGAAACACGTCATAGATATATCTTGATAGTGACAGTAAATAATTACTATTACAAAATAAACCAATCTAGTGTATAGTAATAAAATGTACCTGTTTTTAAACTATTATGTATTTTAACTATATTAAGTATATCTACCTACACAAAAATCTTAAATTTCGATAAGACTATTACACCTTTATTTATCACAACATCACATGGTTATTTTCATATCTATTTATGATTTTCATTGACAAGATCTTTAAAATAACGTTTATTTTATTGAGCTATCATATTCTATTATCACATCATAATCTGTTGTATGACCTCGAATGTTAGAATTCTAAGCTGTATAGCAATATGTATGATGTAATTTTTTAATCTGTAGAATACTTGAACCGTAGGTATAATTAAGTATGTTTATTTTCTATAGATATATAATACATATGTCATAATATACTAAAATCAATATTCAATAAACATATTATATGTGGTATAAATAATTCTTTTTCAAAAACAAAGAATAATTTCAAACGAATATTCTGTTATAGAAATAAACATCTCAAATGGCTTAAACCGTATTTAATATAAAATGTATACATATTTGATATGTATCAGAATTTTAAGTCGTATACTCTAGTACAATTTAAGTATATGGTATATGTAGATACGTTAAAATAATACTTCCAAATAACCCGATTCGTCTTGTAATCAATGTCAAGAGGTTATGCTTTTCAATGTTTTAATTTATCATACTTTGAAATTTGAGCGTATCTAAAAGTCCGAAAGTGTAAGACCAAGAGTTGTATCATTCATTATAAATCGACTTAATCTACGTGAAATATGTGACGTATATTACCGATTGTTTGTTTTCCAATAGTAAAGAACATATTATAAAAAAAAAAAATGTTATAAGTGAAAACAGTATTAATTGTATATAAATATTACATGTTTATTATTTAAATTCGACCTAATTAATACCATTATGAACTATACTTAGCCACATATGAGTAGGTACAAAATGAACAATATCGGAATTTTTCTGCCAGATGTGATTGGACTGCTACAGATTAATAGATAAGCTAGATGTATATTTTATAATAATATAATATAAAATAATATATCATGTATTTTGCTTTCCGCGTAACTCAACTATGTACAATAATTTGATTTGTGAGTTAAACTCGAGCGTTTATAATAGTTGATTGAATTGTTATGATATTGCATAAAATAACTGAGTTTTTTTATCTATATAAGCTGTTATAGTACTTATAGTGCTTATACCAAGGCCAATAAAATTACAACGGTTATCTGATCTATTTATGTGTTTTTTAATTTTCAATAATTATGGATTATAATATTTGATAGGTATGTTTCATTTTTATAAATTATAATATTTTATTGGAGGACATATAGTATGCATATTTTATTATTTAAATTAAGATATTTCTTATTGTTGGCTTAAGATCTATATTCTGTATATATATGTATAATAGTATGTCCTGACTGACTTGATACGCTAGAGTATCATTTTACTTTTCAATCGTACCATTTAATTATATTAAATGGAATTTTGAACGATAAGATAATGAAAGTTTAAATCCAAATAGTGCTTACTTAGTATACTAATTTGATTAAAATAAACATTTTATTTACCTCACATCAATAGTTATAAAAAAATTTAATTCTCTATAGCTGTTTAAATATAATAGTATATAGTTGTATTTAATAATAGTATAGATTGTTTTTTCTTAATATGCTAACGGTAAGGGTTGATTTGAATATGCAGTATAATATTGTATTCTAAATTTTTTGTTCTACATCTGGTATACCTACATCCATTCGATTATGAATATCCACTGAGGAATATTTACTCCACAAACGGACATTTCTACTTTCCGTTCATTGTATAATTAAAAATAACACAGTACATCGTAGGGTGTACTAAAGCCAATTGGCACCTGTTTCCTTATTCCTACATATTTTATTTTTTTTGTACACCTATCGTGTAGGTAAAGCTTAATATTTTGAAAAAATGTTATTTTCGAAAAGTCTACCTACTCGACATATTTGGGTAGGTATTTATTTAAATGAGACACAAAGGTTCATTAAGAATAGCATTGCAAAGTTTTCGTGTGCTATGATATGAATATAATTATTATTTTATTTTGTGTTGTGTTGTTGACTTTTTTGTTCGCTTACTTATACCTATAAAGATATTTTAAAAACGTTCTTTACGGCTATAATACTATCACTTTTTTCATGCAAAGTTATAAATGTATAGTAAATGTATTTATATTTACATATTCTATAGCTTATTTAATCTTGAAATATTTTACTAATATAGAAATGAAAACCTGTAATAATTTTTTATGAAAACAATTAATAAGTCGTGGAGTACAAACATTTATAATAGATATAGGATGTACATAGTATGTGAACGAGGTAATACTTGACACATTGATCGGTGCGATAAGCATGAAAGTTTTGTTTTATCTCGAAATTGTTTTTTCTATTTCGATGTTATTCCGTCAAACAGGTCAAAACTGAATTTTATAGTTTATCGACAAACTCGATTATAACATATTTTTTATACACGCATATTATATCTGTGAACATTCAAAACTTTTTTATCATTTTCATTATGATTACCTAGTCACGTAGAATTTTTTTTTTCTCTGGGTAACAAAATTAAAAAATAAATAAACAAAATAATAAATCTGATGTAAAAGGTTTCTTTTTTTCGTTTTGTTCAAACCTACATTAGTTTTTATATCCTTAATTTAAAATAATTCTTTGTATTATTTGAAAAAGTTTTTATTGAGTGATTCTGGAACAATAAATAATGTTTTCATTTGGTTACACTCTCAATGATATAATAAGGGAATTATTTACAATGAACTATGCAATATTAATATGAATAAATCATATATACATACATACGATGAAGTTATTCTTAAAGTTTTTTTTTTCAATTACATCGGTTAAACCATTTGTAACTGATAAATTAAAAATTAAATATTTGAGTTGTCTTTTTTTAAAACGTATTTGATAAATAAATAAATATCATGAAATTCATTTTTATTTTACAACTATGCAAGAAAAACACTATATACATAATATAATTAAAACTATAGAGTAAAGATTTGTCGTTTTATATAGAAAAATATTTTGCCTTTTTATATTTTCAACTATTTTCGTTTCTCTAATAATACTTACTGGATTTTTCTATTATCAAAAATTAATATTTTAATAAATTAATTTTACATAATTAACTATTATCTCAGCCAGAACCATATGGATCATTTTTGAATGATATAAGTTTTGTAATTAAAAGTAAGAGATATTATCGATATTGAGTAATACAAACTTACATCAAAACTATATATTTTAAAACACCAAAAAAGTCCCACCATTTAATTTAATACAATAAAGTAAATAGTCATTAGTGTTTTACGAACTCATGGAAGTTATAAATTAGGTTAATTACTATAAACATATAAACAAAGAATTTTATTTTACTCTTTCATCTGAATATTTCATACACACATACATATTACTATATTATGTAGGTATATTAAAATATCCCTTATGTTGTAATATTTACATGATAAAAATTCCATACAATATGATAGTCGATATGTTAAGGTAAACACAAATACGAAGTAAACATGTTAGACATCGAATGCATTTTTTACACATATCCTATTTTACAATATTAACTTATACTATATAATACATATAGACTGTATAAAGGTTAAAGTGCATTATTATTATGTTTTGAGTGTGTTTAGAGCTTTGGTTTTCAACGACACTTTGTGTATTGATGAAACAAACAAAATAACGAACCCATAAATTCCAAACCGGCAATACTTCCGTTATACTTCCGAGACGGTAAAAAATAAATAAACAAACAATTGAAATCCGGTTGGTCGTCGTCTTATGTTGTTGGTGTCCCTTTCTTCTTTGGACTATGCACGCGTATATACTAGCGTTTTACAAACAGGCGTGTACGTGCGCGTTTGTATCAGTTGTATATCTAACTGCATAACTGTCAACCTTAAATACTTTACATCGGTTTGATTCATCGACCCATAAACGTATACATAGTAATCGCAGAGGATTCCGATGGAAAGTTTCTTTTTCTTTCTCCAATCTCCCCCCCCCCCCCTCGTACATGTACTATTTTTTTTCTCTCCACTGCAAGCCGACTACTGGCAACTGCGCCAACGTATAGACGGGGGTGCTAGCGAAAACTTTACGTCGCACCCATTTTCGGGCTGCTCGATTTTTCAAGCGGTTTCTTTTTCCTTTTTGTTATTGTTCTTCTCCTTCTCGTTCTTCTTTTCTTTTCTTTTTCCCGTATCCGTCGCCTTTACGTCGTTGCCTTTGCAACGCTTTGCGCTACGTGCAGACGCGTGGTTATATATGGCGAGGCTTCATCAGTCCTTTCTGCCGCCGCCGCCGCTATCGCCACCACCACCGCCACCACCACGCAGTCACACCCTTTGTAATGGTAACACGACTATCCCGGAGATTCGATTTAACGTTTTTGTCGCACACGCAAGTCCATCAATCTGCGTGTGTCTTTTGAACTGCACTGTGCGTATATGCGACACAGCAAGGCTCTGTAATCGCATTCATCGATTCCGGCAATAAGTAAATTTGTGCAATATATTATTATTATACAATGCATATATTCGATAACGTAATATTATATAGAAATCTGATACAGTTGTAAAAATAGAACGTATACACGAATATACGACGTACTGCGGGATGCTTGTGTGATTTCGAATCAGGTCATGAAAAGAACTCCGGGTTAATACTTGAAGAAATTTTAGAGTTTCTTTTCTTCTTTTACATTTTTTTACGGTGAACGCATTCGCGGTGCTTTGCCGATTAAAACTTATATAACGTTGACCTATCCACAAAGTCTTGGCATCAAAAAGATGTATATTATGCAAAGTTGTCGTGTATGTTTCTCGATTTTCGTTTATTAAAAATAAATACAATACGAGCTTTGGGTTAATTTTTTCATGTACACGTACAACTATATAATTCTATACACCGCGGGAATAAACCATATGAATTCTTTTTTTCTTACGCGTACAATTTTTTTTCTCGGCAAAGGAAATAAAAAACATACAGTCCATAAAAATATACACAACAAGTGTAGAAATAGTTCCTATGTAATTTATATACGGGATTTAAATTTCACATAGTTGCACTCGAAAGTATGGTCAAGTGTGTTATATAGCATACCAAAAAAACTATATCATTTATTTTTTCAATATTCTTTTGATGTTATACTGCCATTCATCTCCGTTGTGAAGAATTTAGGAAACTAACCAAATGTTTTGACAATTTGGCACCTCCACGTATCAGAAATTGTTTTGTTTTACTGGGCATTGTTTAATTTTCATCTACTCCAATACCACACCTGTACCTCGTAAACATAACTATTAGTGTTGGGCGGTAGCCTGATTTTCCCTTTTTTTCCTTACATTTATATTCATTTTTCTTGTGTATTTACCTCATAAGAGATAAATAAGTTATAATAAAGTTTTTTGGTCTAAATTTTTTTTGTTTATCATTTTTATATGTAGCACTCCAAGAATAAATCTTTGTCATTATGTTGTACAAAACAATATTTAATAATAATTTTTAATTCTTATTAGTTTAAAATTTTAATTTTCTACTCGGATATACATCATACGGTATGTATGAATGTAAATTTTTACAACAATTTATAGTTTTAAATTATTATTGTTTATGGATAACGTTTTTTAGACATTTCTTAAACGAATTATTAAGACATTAAAAGCATGCATTTATTCATCTTAATTAAAATATGTAGTATTCACTGTAAAGTAAATACAATTTTTACATTAATATACATACAATTTAGCTCAAAGCTTAGTATTTTCAATGACTCGATTATTTTACGCCAAAATTATAAAATTAATAACCATTATAGTTTAAAGAAAACTGTGCGTTATTCATAAATACCTGATTATTTTTTATTATACATATTTGTATATGACTCAAAATATACTATTGAAGCTATGTTCAAAAATTGATATTTAATACAAAATTAATTTGCCAATTATATTTATTTTTCTTAATCCTCTTCGATGGTCTAAAATTAAAAAGAAACTTTATTTTTTATACTATCCATAACTGTTATTATTAGGTACCGTATAAAAGTTGTGGGTTGTCATTAAGTTCTAAAAACCTCTGTGTTAGACTATAATTTATAATACTTGAAGTTTTTATAACCATGGGATTTTAAATCGGTAAATATTTTTTCACAAGTAATAGTTATAGCAATTTGGAATAACAAAGTAAAATAAATAAAATAATATAAACCAAAATTAAATAAATTGAATATATTGAATTTGCAAATATGTGCGAAGGAATCATTCATAGTATGGGGTAACTCCCAGGATTTCGTTATACAATTTATCTCTGTACCTTATAAAAACAAATGTGCATGAATCACGAAGTTTATTTTTAATATTACTGTTTAGAACAAAATATGGTAGATAATGAATGAAAAATTACATTAAATATACTTATTATTAGCAGTCATCTGAATCTCTCACACGTACAACACTCGGAATCGTTCTTTGAATACGATAATTATTTACAGCTTCTATAAAAATAAAATAATACAACAAAACAAACGTTTTGACCTCTACGTTTTAATAGAATCTTTTAATATGATCGTATATTAGTACTTTGAATATAATTTATTAATTGTTAAACTCAAAAACTTTCGAAATCAGATTCTTTTATTTCTTATTCTATTTAGGGAAGACATGCATAGAGTCATAGAGAATAGAAATAGTGATATATTGTTACAATATATATCTGTGTACAAAATTATATTATATACTTATAAACTTATTTATGATCCGATAATCTCATCATCATTGCATATACATGCATTATACGCAGATATACTATGCTCATGTTGTGTGTGTGTGTGTATGTGTGTGTGTGTGTATGTACTATAATGTAAAATAATTACAATACGTATACCAACAACCACTGAAACACATGTATGTTACTATACATACGAGTATTATATGCTGATATTGCACCGCGTACGTTGTGTTTTTTTTTTCTCAGCCGCCGTCATCTTAACGCGTGTATATTTAATACCATATGTAATATATGTATACGAGCGTGTATGTGATTTGTGTGTGTGTGTGTGTGTGTGTGTGTGTGTGTGTGTCTGTGTGTATCTGTGTTTGTGTGTCTGTGTTTGTGTGTCTGTGTGTGTATGTGTGTGTGCGCGCGCACGTATATTATATTTCATCATAACTTATATCCTACACACACGAATATAATAATAATAATAATAATAATAATATAATATCAACGTTTTGGCTCGAGGCCTTTTTTTATCGAGTGTGCGGACGTGTATACGCGTTTAAACGGTCGGAAACGATACGGTCGGGCGCGCAACGAGCAAGGGGGTTTATAATTAGCGGCATAACCGAGGAAAAATTGCGTGCCGGCCGACGGAGGAGCAGTCCGAGTCACGAGAATGAGCATAAAAATCCCTCGGTGGAAGTGCATATTATGTGACCGAAGACGATTTCGATTTTCGGCGGGCGGCAGTGGCGACTATGATGACGATGACGACGACGCCAGTCCCGCCGCACACACCCATTCGAGTTTATTTCTGTTTTCCGCTTTGGCACCGACCCAAATCTCTCTCTATTTCTTGTCATCGCCACCACCGCGGATTCTTCTCCGGCGTTATGATTATTATACACAATTCTGTTTTTGCCCATCGTCGCCGCCTCCGTCCGAACGATTTTACACCACGTCGTATCTATATGTGCGTTACGATATCCTAATGGCGGACCATTGTGTACGTTTCCAGCTTTGATAAATTAGTATACTTTTTTTAGATCGATATAATCAGAACTTAAAAATGATTAGAAAAAAAAATTGGAGTGACTTACCATTACCATTTTGAACATGTCATTTACTTATATCTGTATAGCTATTACGGATACAAATATTATACACATGCACGTATAATAAAAACGGATGAGACACAGAAACGGTTGAACTTGAATTACTGTAATCATTACTCTTGAAAAAATTATTCTGAGTGAAAGAGGTGGGTGAATTAATTGATTTTCTTAATAATGGTTGTTATAGTAGTAGAACTAAATTTCTTTATAAGGTAGGTTTGACTTATAATCGAAAATGTCTAACGCTTATAAACAGTAAAACAGCACAAATTTGAAATTTTATTAAATCATGAAATATTTATAAAATCCTTATATAAGTTATATTATATTATAAGTACTCTACAGTCTACACAGTCTAAAAGAATAGTGCGTTATACAATTTTAGACGAAGGCGATTATTTTGACCAACAGACAAAATAGTTGTGTATTCCAGTGAACTTTGTAAGCACTGTGATAGGTAGATTGTCCTCTTGTCCTCAAGTCCTCTTGCCCCCCTCTTTCACTTTAAGCCTGGGTTATAATATTATATACATGTCACAAACGCGAATATTTTTCGCCGGTGGCGATTAAACGCATGCGCGCTCATATTTGTAATAGTATTATACCTCGCTTGCACTCGACTATTGCGGCCGCCAATGTTTATGGGTTCGTAAAGAGTCCGTTCAGTTGTGTATACCACTTTCGTCCATTTCACGCCCTCCTTACTAATCTATATTTATATACATATTATATATAAAATGCGGGTATAACGCGCATGTATTTATAGGAATAATGTGTCGTGATAGCTCATATACTCCGGCCACGTATATACCGTATACGTTCAATTCTTTGGATACTTTAAAGGCGTTCGCGGTATAAACATTTCGTATTATCCACTCTGACAGTTGGACGTGTGGAAATTTGAAAGCAGGCGTGAAAATTATACTGTTGTATACTTTATAGAATCACTTCTCGACTGACATTCGTTCTCGCCACAGATAGGTACATCGCAAGTCGATTAGGTACGTCGAAAACCACTTAAGCCGTCTATAAAATAAAAACCATCAATAGGCGCACATAATATTGTCTCTGTGCTGTTGATTTTTATCTTTTGGCATTTTAAATTGATGTATGTGTGTATATAGTACCATTTTTTTCCACTATCAATATTAATTAGTATTTTAGATTTTCATTTATCTATTACATTCCTGGCCCATATTACATCAATTGAATAGGTATTGGGTTAAAAATATTAAAATACTAATTTGTATTCTAAATGCTCTTAGGTTTTATTGTTCTGTAGATACTTACCTACAGTTACAAAGTTTTATACAAATGATATATTAAATCAACACACCTGGTATATTGCAATACATGTATATCAACAACTTTTATTTGTGTTTTTATATTTAATATTTTCACCTTTCAATATTTAAGTAAAATTTGCATAACCTTAGTAATATAAAACTGTTATACACACTACCTATAATACTTACAATTTGGTTTACAATTATTAATTTTTAAATTCTTAGATTTTTTTATATCTATCATATTTATGTTGTAAATGTTAGTATTTCTTCTCTCTTGTTAGGAGGGATAAATATATGCCAAGTATTTTCAATGTCTTCTTTTTGAATCGGTAATTTTATCTAATTGGTACATTTGTATTTTTGAAACTCGAAAATATAATACAAGTTCATTAATTTAATAAGTTATTTGAAATATAATAAAAAAATCTCAAACATGTCCCTATAAATTATTCTTTAAAGTAATTTTAAATTTTGAATTTTACAACTTTTACTTTTAAGGCCTATGAATTGTATATAACAACTTATTGATATACGATATTATTATTTATATAGTTGTCTTTAATAAAACAAGTTGATAGATATTTATATGTTTTAAAACTTGAAATTTGAATAAGAAGTAAATAATTAATATTACTGGTTACTATATACTTAAACATTCATCTTAGTCACCTGTTCGAGATATGAAGTACGTCATATCCTCTTGCATGCTCTTAATTATTATTCTGTTGGAGAAATAAAGTGATGAAAGACAAACATTTAATGTTTCTGTTGGCTTTTTTTATTTAATATTTTTTGGTTTTTAAAAGTATTGCCTTACAATTAACTGATTAGTTATAAAGACAAATTAATATTATGGTGTAGAATGATTTTCTATAATTATGAATGTTATGATGTATTTTTATTTCCTTGGTGTAAATAAAATGATAGTATAACATAGACATAATTAAATATTTTTTACAGTCTTCGTATAACAAAATTAAGATGACAAACTAATTTTTTAGATTAATTAAATGTAGGTACATTACGTAAACATAATATGTATTTATTATTATTTCTTTCTGGAATTTAAATATTCCAAAGTAAAACAAATTTATTCGTTTACACACGCTTTTTCGATGTTAAAAATAAACAACTACCTACGATACATTCATGTTAAGTAAAAATATAATAAATAAATCATCGTTTGTGTACATTTTTAAACATTTATTAATGAAGTTGTTTAATGTGGTAATGCGTATACGTTAATAAAGTAACAGACGTAAGGTTGACAGGTAAAAATGTAATTATCGTACTCCAAATTATAAAACACTATAACGTTTATTTCACTTATAAGAGCAATTTAAATTTCGTATTTATGCGTTTAATTTAAATTTGTAATAGCACTATGAGTATATTGACTGAAAATATTATAAAATATAAAATATAACATAATATTTTCTTTCTATACTTATTTCATATTTGTGCTAAAGAAAATTTACAATCGATAATTAGTTTTGGAAAATAATTTAACTTGTACAGCTGTATATTATAGTGAAAAGAAAAATATCCTTCGAATAAATGTAATAACAAACGTAGTTTTTGTTTTGCACAAACAATTCATTAGGTTATTGCGAATTTAATTATTCGTGAGAAATAATTCATTTGAACTATCTTAATGAGGATGGTCAATGTTAATGTTACAAAATAGAATTCTCATAAAACATTCTTTACCGCTGTAGAGTTTATACCTGCTTCATATAGGTATTTCCGTTTTTTTTTTTTTTTAATTTTGTATATGAATGCCAGAGCGAATGAAGGTAAAAAAATATACCATCGAAAATTGTTGTAATAATTTTGGACTCGAGGAAGGTATTTATATTAAACTTAATAACCTAAAAGAATTTGAAAATAACTCCGTTACATGAATTGTATTTTATAACCAATGGAAGTAATCTACGAAAATTTACAATACCTACTTGAAATTCTTTAATATCAACGTTACGTAATGTAGATTTTAATATTATGAAACACCAAAAATCGAAAAAAAGAACATATTAACATTAATGGTCACAGTAATATAATATTATATATTCCCATATGTCTTCATCATTCTTTATCTTTTACAGATTAAATTTACGGTTTTTATTATTAAGTTTTCTCTTATTAATTTTTTTTTCTTTTGCTAATAAATAAATTAAAGATATTTTCTTATCATAATTCTGCTGAAGGATAAGTTTGACGTACGAAAAAGCTCATTCGTTTTTTCCCTTGTGTATAAACAGGTTTTATATCAATCATGATGATTTTGATGGTTTTTGTAGACTTTGCAAATTTTTAAACTATCTTCTAATACTTTCAACCGTTAATATCCAATAATATGTTTCGGTGTTATTTTAATTGGTTTTTAGGTTTTTCGTTAAAAAAAAATTCAATATATATTTCGGAATATAATTTTTTTGTTGACCATAAACATAATAATAATTTTTATATGGTGTTTGTGAACCGAGAAACAACTACGCACTAAACATGGTACGATCCACTTAGTGGATTTAATATTATCTCCACATACACGGTATATATGATAATTCACGTGAAACAATGTACAAATAAGCCCAAGATAAATACTATAGGTAAAATATATACCTACTAAAAAATACACTTTATGGTTATCGTATTAAACCGCATGTCACAATAAAATGAAATATATTATAATAAAAATACGCTAGTAGCCCAGCATTCGAGCATTCGAGTAATTGCGCGCACATGATAGTAAAACATATATAACAATAACAAAAATAATATCGCTGTGGCGTGGCGTGAAAAGGAATAATAATAATACCGTTGAAAAAACTTATTTTCAAAAAAAAAAAGGAATCAAAACAAAACAAAAAACGACACGATTTGTTATTTTTACAGAATGTATCGAATTATAATCCAACAACTATTCTCATAGAGTATACTTATCGCAAGTATCTTTTTTTTACTTACGTATTGTTCTTATTAATTTTATTTCAATCCGATTAGGGATGAACATTGAACAGCATCATCTATACAAAGATGACTTATATCACGACACTGCAAACGAGTTGAATAGTATATATTGAATTGTGTGTATATATAATATTATATTAGTATGGGGGGAGGGAAACTCTTTGGAAATGTTTCCCGCCACACCCGCACCACGTGGCATGTATGTACTAATATATCATGCCGAATACTGCAGAGGACGTAGTGATAGTATGCGCGCGTGAGTGTGAGTGTACTAGAAAGTGAAAGAACGAGAGAGACAGAAAGAATGAGAGAGATTGAGTGGATATGCGTGTGTCGCGCGTATACATAATAATATATACTACTGTCGCATGTACCGAAATAATGAAAACAAACAGCCCGTGAGACAGACGATGGAGATGAAATAACAATTTAAACGAATCACAAATGGATTAAAAGGGAAGACACGTACCTATATAATATATTATACATTTATATGCTTAAAGTACGACGATACGGTTGACGAACGCGTTGTGTTGATAAAGTTACTGCAGCGCCGTGTGATATTATGTACCTGTCGCCACGGCGTACCGCGAACGCGTCCGGCGGCATTTCGTCACCCTTTCCGGTTTAAAAAAACACCACTTGTTTCCGAATAATTGACATTTTACGCGTTGTCGTCAGTCGCCGGTGGCAAGTGACCTCTGTCGCAGGAATTCACCCTGAGGCCTACGTACATGAGCGTGCACATACAGGAATCGCATCTGCAGCCGGCACCAACAATATTATAACGACAGCTTTCCAAAAATGGTGCAGTGTCGTAGATATAATTTTTGAATTGTGACGTGGGGAAATCTGTGATAAAAAAAAAAAAAAATCATTGCCAATATGCGGATATGCAGGTACCTGCACACAAATACGTGAACTATAAGAAATAGTGCAAATAAATACAATAAATAATGTTTACGATATTATACTTGGTTGTGTTGGTAATGGAAAATAGTTCATAATAAAAGTATTAAAATACAAACTTTTCATATGTTTATAAAAACAAGTAGACTAGTTTGTCTTCATTATATTGATGTACAATGTCATAATGATCGTTGATGTAAAATCATACAAAACTGCAAAAAGCATCAATGATTTAACCTTCAAGTTTTCTTTGCGAGGCTCTCGTTGGCCTCTAAAGGCTATCGTTGTGTTTTATTTATCGTTCCCATTCATAAGATATAGTACCTATACGCATTCTAACGCAAAACGACTATTCTACCAACATAGCTAAAATGATTTGATTGAAGGAAAAAAAAATAGTCTATACCTACCTTATTCGTCCGTCTAATAATCGTCGATGTCCTAAATCAAATTTATTTATTATTAACGTATTTCAGAAAGATTCAGATGGTATGACTGTACCCTTTTAGACCAAAACAATATCTTATATTGTTATCTTGTATCTTAATTACTTATATACAGTTGTGGTGCGTGAATAAAATTTATGGGGAGACTTAATTTTTGTGTAAATGAATGAAAATCATTGTCCAATAATTCATCCAATGTACAATGTTTTGATTCCATTATTTCAATATTGGATCAAAAACGCTACAAGATCTAATGTACAAGATAACGCACTACTCAAATATACGTAATGAATAACGTATCGCCCGTTAGAACTTTGGCAGAGACTAGTCTCACGGACTCCGTACAGTAACCATTATTGATGCGATTACCCCCCGGAACTTTTATTTACTTCCTATCTATTAGAATTGAGACTGTCGTTCGACCGTCTCATTCGTTTCATGACGGCAGGCGTAGTCCAACATTATCGCTAAATCCAAAAATAGCTCAAAATGTATTTTCATCGAGTCATACGTATTCACCCCACGATGGACATAATATTATAATACACACACACACATATTTATAGTAAATATAGTTGACAACAGTATATTATTTACACATATAGATTACACAAATACTTGAAAGTAGTTTAAAAAAAAATTAAAACAAATTTTTTTTTTCCAATGTTATAATTATTGGGGGACGCCGTCTCAAAGTCTCCCCTGGCGCACCACCACTGCTTATATATTGGGTTATATCTATTTTATATCTTATGTCAATTAAATTTTTCTATAGTATTTGAAGATTTGATTATTTACAATCAAACTTCACTACAATTATTAAAATGATTAGATACCGTTTAATATTATAGAAAAATAATGAAAATACGCTTCTTGTATATAATATTTAGTTTTAGATTTAAGTATGAATGTATGTGATATTTATATTATAGTAAGCGGATAGTGGTGATAGAAACATGAGTTTTTATTATTTTATACCATTTTTTTCCTTTTTTATTGGCGCTAACGTAGTTTTTGGTCATTTTGAAATGTGCGTACACGTGCATATTAACATCGGAGCAAACACTTCTCGGATAAAGGTTAGGTTGGCTGTTGTCCAAGTAGCCACGGGTTCTTTAAAGAAAGTGTGCTACTGAGAATTTCACGCTTTTATAAGTGCTTGGCTTGAATTTAGGCATTTCAGCAGACTATATACTTATCCCGTTATCTTACGACAAGCATTATACGTGATCGTTTAGTGGTAAAAGTCATGTTTCGTGAAATATCAAAACATTCAAAAATTTATAGAAAGTGACAGACAGTATTGCAATTACATCAAAGTTTTGACTCTTTATTTATTGTATATTATATCGATTGTTCCCGTTCATCGTTGGTTTTTTTTCTCATAACATATACAAATATTCAATTTATTACCTCCGACCTCAAAGCAAATCGAAATACATCACATTTCATAATTCATGCTACATATATACGCACAATACAGAAAATATTATCAATTTCTCTTATTTACAAAAGATCAATACTACCTTTTGACTAACAAATAATATTTATTTATTACACAACTGCATGGGCTTTAACATATACCTATACAATATACATAATATCAGTATTGAGTAGTGTTCAATTATCTAATGCATATCTATGCGAACATTTAAATGTTTAGAAGGTAAAAAAATAAATTCAAGATTTGTTTGTACTATTATTATTATTATTATTATTTGTATTATTTTTGACGTCATATGCACACGATATTATGGCAGATAAAATTTTAAATGTAAATCTTTACCCAACGTAGACTGTAAGTTCGATTTAATAAAAATTATTATATTGAAAATACAACATATTACCAAATGATATACTTCTTCGTAGTTCGTAATCAACTCTTTTATCGTTTCACGTGTATGTTTCCTGCAAGGAGACTACTTATCAACCTACATCTATACAACTTCTAGTTATCTTGGTTGTACATTGAATGTTCAATGTTAAGTTAAATTTTAAGTGAGGATGGTTGTTTAAATTGTTCTGAAAGCGTATTCGCAGAACATATGCATGGAGTGAGGATTGTGTTCGGGTTTGAATATGTAATTTATTAATGTGAACGCTTACGTATGCACTATGCATATTTAATGGTATATGTATATATATATATATATATATATATATACTTCTATTATGATATCGTGATTTTATTCATCTGTATTGCTTAAACGTTTTGTGGAATACGGGAAAATTCAAAGACAGAAAATATACGCAGCTTTTTAAAGACGATTAGACGAAAAAGAAGAAAAACGCTTCTCGAGTTTTAATGTTATAATTCGGTCAGAGGGGGGAGGGTCGGTCGGCTGACCACAGTTTACAACTGCTAGATATTTTTAAGTCGATGTTTGTGTCTACTGCACTCACTTTTATCGTATAGGTAAAAATACACATTACACGTGTAAATAAAAAACAAAAGACCACTTATATTTACGATGATAATATGATAATATTGTTTTGATACGATGTCGCTGGGATAAGGGCTGTTATCTGTTGTTTGCAGCGGTGATGGTCACGAGAAGCTTCTTTCTCTACTACTATATTTATCTACTATATCCATATAGTTATGCCCACCGTCATTGGAGGATTTTTAACATTTTCTTGGGAGGGGGTCCTGAAAATTATATGTATTCCTAACGTATACCACGTACCACGTGTCAAATACTCAAAATTATAATCATGGAGACATGGGATACAATCCGTATAATATACAGCTATCGTCCTCCGATCATTGTTATTATGATACAATTGAAATAAGACTAAATATATGTAAGATTACATCAGCGTCTGGAAGGGGCCAGACCCCATAGACCCCCCCCCCGTAAATCCACCACTGCTCACCGTCACGACTGCAACTTTAATTATATCGGCCATATCGCGTATATATCGCAGTACGACAAAGGTAAATTGATTCGCCGGAACTCGAGGATATCATAATATCATATAATATCATAAGACTACGGCCGGGTGTGGTGGCTGGTGGCTGGTGAGGTAGAGGTAGCGATGGGATCATAATTATTTATTGCTGCAGATGGGCCGCAAGCGACTGGGCCAAAGGGTGCGTACGGCTACAGAGACCCGATGACATTTCCTAGCCCTTTACCCCGTCCGAAAAACTGACTGCTCCATTAGGTAGTTTATACTGAAGCCGTAGTCCGGAGACGGTAGCACGATCGGTTCCGGATGAAACGCGGCCGATTCAAGTCTCGCGGAGCAAATATAGGTTTTAACGATGTTCGAACCACACCGCACTCTGTTTCTCTACCGCTTCTGATGCTCCCACAACAGTCGTATTATACGTACCCTTTCAGATAAATAATATATATATATTATTATATTCACCGATTTTCCGGCCTCGTGCTATAGTATTATTATTATTATTATTATTATTATTATTATTATTATTATTATTATTATTATACTGCGACGCACTACGCGTACAGTGAATGCTTTACCCGAAACGGTATACTGCAGCCTGACCCTTTCCTCGACTGAAATCTCGCAGATCCCCTTCATGGCCTCCTTCCGAATCCTGTGGTAGCCATCGTCACCTAAACCGCGACCGACTCCCTTTAGTGGTGGTTTTACTCCCATATTATGTATATAATAACGAGCTCTAGATATAATGTCGCGTAAACATCTGTATGAACATTTGTGTACGTGTGCGTATACGAGTATATATATTGTACGTGTGTATGCGTGTGTGCTTGTGTATATTCCGAAGGGACTATAAATATTAACCGTGGATGTGAGGAAAATAGGAAGGGGTTGTTTCAAAAGTCCCATCCACGCGTCTATGGTCTGGAATTCTCTGAAACGGTCGCACAGACTTCTTCGACGCTCTTGTTTATAATACGAAGCCAACAGTTGCCGAAAATGAACGATTTAACTCCACGTGCGGTATAAGATAGGCGCGATTAGTTTAGACCGGGGTTATTACTGAAATATTATACTACACCAATTTTCTCTGAATCACCCATCGTAAATCCTTTTGTGACTTCTGGGCTATTGACTTGATTCTAAATCCCGTTTTATTCTTTGGAAGTGCCCGACGTAGACAGACCGAGAAATATTAATGTAATACATACGCGTTCAATTGATTTCGCTCACTACAGCGTGTTGCAGTTGTTTCCATTATTCCAGTTTTGTTTACAATATTTAACTTATTTTCATCACACGACATTCGACATCGACAAATAACGTTGTTCTGTGATGACCTAACCACTGCGATTATATGGTACAACACGAATAAAAGGGTAAATTATTATGGTTTTCAAAAATATTACTTATGTCGTTACTATTTTTATAATGTCTCGAGTGACCAGTACTACAATAATAGCAGCAGTGGTAGGTAGTATAGCATATAAGTAGTTGTTTAGTAATAATAGTTTTATGTCGAGCATGATCATAAATGTACTTCACCTTTGTAAGGTAATAACTTTGAAATACGTGACAACAACATGAAATAAACATATCATAAAACCGAGACGTTGTATACAATGAATTGTACCATTTACGACTGTAGCACATGTATAATATGTACTTACATGTAAAATGTTCCATGGTGATTTTAGTTTGATTTCTTTTTACCTATAATATAATATCAATAATCAATAATATGGAAAATCTTTTTGGTATGAAACCTACTGCTGATCCAACAAAATGCTCGTCGTTATATGAGTATGACTAGTATGAGTAGGTATGTATATTATATGAGTGTAAATTATTATTATGATCATTGATGAGAAACAGTTTTTGTTTTTCATCGTATAAGATAATATTTGGCATTAACGTAAAACTGATTTACCTATTAAAAATGAAAAATTATATAAAACTAAGACTTAACCTTACAAAGTAAAAGAAACCGTAAAACATCGATTTTATTAACACATTTTCATGGAATAAATATAACAATTAACAATCAAAATATTTTTATTTTTAATAAATTAAAACTCATACTTTAACAAAAACCACAATGATAAATACAAAAATTATAGAATCGACATTAGAAAGAGAACAAATTATATTTTATACTGAAATCTGATATTTACTACATTTATATTGATACCATCCACGCATATAGGGTTGATTTTATAATACAAGTCCTATTCATTCTATCCTATTTACTATTGAATAGTAAAAAAATATTTTTATATGAATATTGTAACTTATACGTTGTAAAATTGAGCAAATTTAACATTAAACAAATTAAGTCAATATATACAAAAAAAAAAAAAATTTAGCAATTTAAGTTTTATTTAAATTTGTTATCCTTTTTGTCTTGTAAAGATTTCTTGTACCATCAATATAAACAATTAAAAAAACTATAGGTATTTAAAATGTAACTGTCATATATCTGTGTACGGAAAATATCATTAAATTACATTTTAAGAAAATTTTAAGTTTTAAAAAAAAAAAAAAATTAAAATTAAAAAATTAAAATTAAAATTTTAAATTTTACATTTTAAGTTAAATTTTAATAAATATTAAAATTTAACTCATAAAGTAAGGTATTTATGTCACTTGGATAATTTAAAATTTTTATCACGTGAATTCCTATTAAACAATATTGACTTAAAAATTACATTGACTGTTAAAATAACGTTATGTTTGCAAAAGAATATACTCAGATAGAGGTGAGTCTCATACTCTTTTATGATGCTTCCTTATCAATTTTGTTTAGGTACATATCACGGACATAACTTACTTCACCCTACATTTTATTGATTTCACTAAAACTTCAAAAAGTCCTTTTTATTGTAATTGCTAACATGAAAGACATGTTATCACACTATATATTGTGATAACTATTACATGAGTTATGCCATGAGTATTAAATTTAAGGTACTATTAAGTTTAAATTTTTTTATCCTTATCAATATTATGTTTGAAATGTTATCAATCTTCATTGAACTTAATTTTTGATTTATTCGCATGTCGTTTAAATGACAATATTGCATGTTGTACGAAACAACAAATTAATCCTCTGGCCTTATCCAAATCTTCACCGTGAAAAGTTTTAAATTCTGTATTTCACTTTGTTTTTCTTTCTCTTTATGCAGTAGAAATTGAAATGAATACTTTTTTTTATCGATTTAATTAAACGTTTTCTCCCCTGAATAACCGTCATCATTTAATTTGTCTCTTTTACGATAAGAAGTAATAGCATACGGCACGTGGAGAATGGTAAAAAAAACTATTTCAATTAAAATTCATTGCTATATCACAAAATAGGGATAGAATAAAATAAGTCAGAAAACAAAAAATATTTATACATACCTATATATATATTTGAACAAATAAGCGCTATGAATACAAACGAGTTTAAAAAGAAAAAAAAAACTTTTGTATCCCACAGTCTTGCTATGACCTTATGTGTAGGTAATTTTAGTTTTTCAACAACAACAACAACAACTACAACATCGGGCAAACTGATAATTTTTATCGAGAACATACGCGACTTTTTGAGTTTTTTCCGAATTAATAATAATAATAATAAAAAAAAACTTTTTCCCTTATTTTTTACGACTCGTACGTGACCAGTTCTTGAAACGTCTTTTGCACAAAAGAAGAAAAAATGCATCAACCATACATTATTATTAGGACACGGAACATTTCGATTGTATCGTGAAAACGTACGAAGCTGCCTATGTGGACATTTTGTCAATACATAATATATTATATATGTATGTACAAAAACGATTTATATGTACAAACAGTACAAACGTTTCCAAACTTTCCAGACAATCTATATATTATGTTTATATGGCATGCCTGAAATATATGAAAACCACAACGAATAACATGTAAAAGTTGCCATACTTTTTGGACATGTTGAAGTAGTAGACTATATTGTATTATATATTATGTGCTGCGTTCAACGCATATTTCAAAAATGATTTGGAAATAACATTGCAATCCGATAGCGACCGAAGAAGATCGCAAATTATATCCTATACACATTTTACGCATTAAAATTCATGTTAGTTCAATATTATATATTTATACTCGATGGAATTCGAATTGGTCAATAGGATGATAACTATAATATTATTATAATAGGCATTGTTTTCAAATTGCTCCGATAAAAATTATATGATAATATTATTATTGTACACAACGATTTATTACGTAACGAGTTAAAATTAATTAAACAACGGTCCCAAATATTTAACGAGTTTACAACAGTTTACGTGTATAAGGTATAATCGTATGGATTTCACACGAACAACTTAACCTATATCACCAATGATATATTATATTGGCCATCGAACGATTCCATTAGGTTGTTTACTCTTGAAAGGTTCCAATGCAGCGGTGAATTGAAGTAATTATTTTCGTGAATCATTATATTATTTTGATTATAAATTACCGAAGGAAATTAGCTTTACCTCTGCTATTGTATCGGGGTGACAATAAAGACTATATAATATGTAATCCTTTAAATTACAACTCAGCTGTGCGAATATAAATACATATTATTAGGCGTAGAAAAATATAAAAAAGGGAACCAAACGTGCATTATAATTATGGGTAACGTAAAATTAGATTTGATTAAAAATTAAAGTATATTAAGAGGGAACGAAAGTCCAATGTGCATGATGTACGCGCTTGTTTGAACAATATAATCTACTTGAAATCGTTTTATTGTTTAGTGAATTTATTTTGGACTATAAAATGTATTATGTTAGGATGAAACCTGCTCTTGAAATGCTTCGCTCGAACTATAATATATACGTTTAATATCTGCCGTCATCCGAGTAAAAAGTACGTACTGCGTGTATAATATATATTTTCATCTCCCACTGTTCACGCAGTTGCCTTTCAAACGGCCACCACAACCATGGTACCTTTTAAAAAGTACTTTTAAGGTTATTATTATAATAAGGTATTTGTATAGTAGTATGATGAGATCGTTTTTGGTGGCCAATTATCTATATTAGTTAGAGGATTTATGTTCACTTGACTTTCTATAACTCGTATCTTTTTGATATCCGAAACAATAGGTTTGAGGTTACATATAGAAATGATTCAGTTATTACTTTCGTTTTCGTTCGTATACGCACTTTTTGAAACGTTGCGCATCTCCAGAATACCACGCAATACTTGTGTCATATTTACACTGCGTCACTGCTTAAACGGATCTTTTGTTTTGCGAGTCTTGTACAAAATGTTTCATTGTTCGCGTTCGGGTAAAATGCAGTTTCGTACTCTGCAGTATAGCGGTATATGAATATAATTTTCGCTATCCGCTGAAGTTTATCACATTTCCCTCGAATTTCATGATCCTTATTATAGTACATAATTTGACTAAACACGTAAAGTCAAGTGTGGTACACAGTAATATAAAAGTTTATTTCCACTATATCCGTTTGTATAACAGTATATATAACATAGTGGAAATCTGTTAAATTTGCAATGCCATTTTATAGTATTATGCGTTTACACTGTTATTTTTCGAGATTTGTATTATATTATTTTAAGTATCTTGTAGCAATATAGCATTTTCCGTCAGAAATCTGACAACGTTAAACGCATTTTATTTTTAAACACTGGCCATTTTTCATAATTCTATACGCTTTACGGTATATACGCGTGTATACAAATACATATTATATTAAAGCATTACACATTTTATTTTTATTTACGGTGTGGTAAAATCAACATAATATGCTGATCGCTTTCATTAAAATGAAATAATATAATAAAACAAACACTCTGCGTTTGAATTAATTTTTTTAGTTTGAAAATAATAATTTGGATACGTACATAAAATAATATTTTATCTAGAAACTTTTTGAATTGGAATAGAAATATTGTAATAGAAAATAACGAATTTTTAAGTAAACATTTAAAAATACATTTATTACGGGTTGTGTTTGTTGAGCATACTTTATAAAAACAAGTAAATTCCAAGCCAACTTTTTTTTTCATACTCTGAAATTACTAAATTATTATGAAATCGTATTAAATATTGAAATTCATATATAAGTACGTTAAGAACACTCGTAAAGCTCGAATTGACAATTATTTCTACCACTCGACCCATTGAAAAATGTCAATTTAGGGTTATCATTTATGCTTACAAGTTTTTACCATTTAATTAAACCCACAATTTTCGATTTCAATTCATTTCAATCCAGACATGGTTTTTGCTCCGCTCACGTCTTACTATTATTTTCTCAAAATCTACTTGTCAACTGCTTTTCGATTTATCACAACATGATTGCATTTTTAAACATTCCTTTCTAGGGTATGTCATTTGCCAAAGATATTATTGTTAATAACGTTCATTATGCAAACGTGAAGCAATCAAGCGGCCCAGAATATTTTCACAACTAAAATATAATAATAATAATTATTATTATTTTAATACTTTCAGACAAACTTCTTCTACAGCTTCGCATTACTTGTTTTTCATGGCGTACGCTAATTAACGTCCAAGAATTTCCCTTACTATTACATTTTCACCTTAATTATTACTGTGCCACCAAAGCAAACAAATTTCTTTTAATAATTAAAACTCTCCAAGAAATATTTATTTTTCTGTATATTTGTTCAACTCGTCCAAACATCTTATTATTCTTGAATTTGAATTTTAAAAATGTTCGAGATGGTCGTGTAAAAAAAAAATCTAATCAAAGCAAAATATTATTACTCTCAACACAAGATATTTTTTACAAAAACTAAAAATGTTGGAAATCTACCTATTTACTATAACAAATTTACGCTATAAATAATATCAATCTTAAATCCTCATAATTAAAGTACTGACATAAGTCCGGTGCCTCAAATTCACATTTTATTTGTTTTTTATACCTACCTCCAAATGTATTGTGGTCTACACATACTTAACGTATATATTTCCAATATTTCTTTTACTTAGACATGTTATTCGAATTTTTTTTTATAACTACATTGAAATTGTACAGTTTATGGGACGGCAAAACAAATAGTCCACACTTAAATATAGGTATCTAGCCAAGGTTCAATCATTTCTACATGTATATAGACGAAGCGTATGAACGATATTGCAGTGTAGTGGTAGTGTATTGGTTTTTATTTTTACTACAATTTATACAATATACATTTATATTTATATGTAAAAATCAATAATCGTGGACTTGAACCCACCCTCAATTTATCCGAATGCAACTTCACAATAATGAGACCCTTCAATTATTTTTGGATGTTGTTATGGAATGAAAATAATAATACACCTATAACAGTCTCTACTATTTTTACTCACTTACCGTGCACTGTTTTAATATACGTTTTATTAGATTCTGTGGGATGATTCGAAACAGAAAAAAAACACGGGAGTATTTTTTGTTATTCTTTTATATTGCTTTTTCGTAATTTAAAAATAATGAAAACGCCAAAAATTGATATAACCTGCTGTCACCGTTAAGCCCCCTTAGCCCTTATCGACAACCAAAGTTTTCGGAAAAATGTATAATATAGCGTCTTACACACCATTTTATATATACAAGGAATAATGAATAATATTCAAATATTAAACGTACAGAAATAATAAAAACAACTATCCCACTAAAATATAATCAACAAATATTGTTTCAAATTTAATATTTAATGTATCTACTCGATTATTTTCTAAACTTTTTTTTTCCTTTTAACAAGTATTTAAGTCAGTAAATAAAAAAATGTTTTAATAATATTTCTTTAATAGTGAACTCTTTTTTAGGTTTTATGATTTCTTTTCTATCTCCCATTAGAATTTAGTTTGATACTTAGAATCAGAATTTTTTGTTTTTGGAGATGTTTTACATAGATATAGAATATTTAACTGATAATTTAATATTGATAATTTATACATACATGGATCAACTTTTGGTGTATAGTACGCTTCAAGCTTTATCTTGTAAGTAGAAAGTTAAATTACATAATAATTTTAAACTCAATCGATCATTTAATATGTTTAACATAAAATACCTATTATAATTTATGTACCTGAAAAATTAGTTATATTGTATTTGCATTATTTGCATAATTTTATATTTTCGAATATAAAATCGAGAACTTAATTTCTATTTCAGTATTAAACTGACCAAATCAAATCTGCTTTTACACATTTAAGTTTTTTTAATGAATATAATACCATGTATTTAAGCTTGCATTATATTTTAAACAATAGAATACAAAATTGTTTCTTTTATCAAATAAGAAACTACGAGTAAATATAAGCATATGCTGGATAAATTTACTATCATTTCTAAACAATATATTTTTATTACCTATATCTAAAAAATTAAAAATTTCACTCCCCTCCTAAAGTAACAGGCAATGACCGATCAAATTTAATGCTGTATACGAAATCATTGCAAAACCAAAAAATTCTTCTTTGACTTAAAATTTAAGTATGAATTATTTATAACTCCGTTTTAATTGATTTAAACTATAAAATAAAATACTTTTCAAAAGTAATTACTAATTAATCATATTATGATATTTTGCCACTTATTTTGCGAAAAATATTTTTAGTTTATTCTTTTTGTATTACTTATTATTTTTCTTTAAAATTACCGATTGATGCATGTTACGAATTATCATTTTTATTCTGTGTTAAATGTATATTTTTAAAACATAAAATCTTTAGTAGTATATAATAAACAACTGCGTGTCACATTAGGTACGTTGACCACGGGTTCATCAGACCTGTCCAATGATAATTTACTCGCTCTTTGGCCGTCATATAAATCTCATCACTTGTGTTGAATACAAGGAAACGAATTTGATTGTCGTTGTTCGATCGATAAGGTGTCACAAATCAATCGAGTGAAACAGATTATCAAATTGTGCAGAGTGTGCAAATTGACATAGCAACGCATGTGTGTGTGTGTATGTGTGTGTGTGTGTGTGTGTGTGTGTGTGTGTGTGTGTGTGTGTGTGTGTGTGTGTGTGTAGAATATATACATACGTATTTAATTCGCATAAATTATAGACAACGACGCTGTCAGCCCCACAGATGTGGAGACGACATGCGACGTATACTGGAAGCAGAACGGTCACTCACGTCATCCCTTCACATTTCCCCAGCCTGTTTCTGTCAGTACCTCGCCCGAGGGGATTAAAACCAAGTACTGATTCGTCTTTGGCGATAAGCTTCGGCCAGTTTAACGGCAATACCAGCCTCTAAATATTATATATATAATACACAGTCCTTCATGTGTGTGATGTACACTTATAAGCTCCGCACCGATGGCACTATATATAATATGTCATTATATATTAAATTCGGAAAGGACAACTGCTGGAAGAGCGAGGTAGGGGGTCGACGATGATGATGGACGCGTGTACTGGGGAATAATGGCCAAGGGAGGAGTGACGACCTAAAACTTCCGGAAACGTCGGACAATTGACAGGAATAATGCATGTGCATTTTCCCAGTGCGTGCGTGCGTATGTGAGTGTGTGCGCACGCACGCGCGTAGAGGTAACGACCACTACGGAGGTAATGGTAGTAATGACGATGGTGGTGGTGGGTATGAGCCCGTCAGGCATACATTTAATGGGCAAAAATCAACGGACGTGAGCTTTTGTGTTAATGGTACACGAAAACCGCATTTGCTCCAGACGGCACGTGACCGAATTTCGTATTAAGATTATTATTATTATTATTATTATTATTATTGAGAAAATGACGTGTTTTCTATGGTTAATTTTTTAAAGATTTACACTACTATCGATTTAATTTGATTTAATTTTGTGGAACTTTATAAGCTCATTATTATTTTGTTAATTTATATGAATTTTTATTTTCCTCTTAATCTAATACAATACTACCTCATTGACCTCCAAGTCAAATAGTTTCTTATTTTTCAATGATTTATGTTACCTATTCTATTTATTAAAAATGTACTTATTTAATCATTTTAAAGTTGCTTATTTATTTTACAAATTTATTTTAATTTCAAAAATATTTTCATCCTACACGTATTTTGGCACAATACATTTGAATATATTTCTATATTGAAATTTTAATACGTTTATATATTTTTTGACGATAATAAAGCATCCCCATAATAATGACTATAATAGGTACAACTTTTTTCAGTTTTATTATTTAAGGTAATAAAAAGAAGATATACCGTTAAATGGGTTAGGTGTATCTATATTTAAATTAATTTTATTAATAATATAATTGAATTACTGTAGCCGTTCAAATGAAAATAATTAATTGCTAGTTTGCTACATAATATTATATATACTTGATTGATTTCCAGTCGAATATTATTATACGAGTGAGCGGCCGCATTTTGTTGAGAATGAGAAATTGATTGTTTATTAACCTCTTCAGATGTATGGGTTAAACATTTAATCACAGTCTAATTATAACAGTCACAAAAACGGTTTTCATTGATTTTACGAAAAAATATATTTATTTTAATATTTCAATGTCTCTATTAAGTAACTTTTAAAAGGAAAAATTGATTTCACCTTGTATAATTAATCATATACTATATTTTTTATATTATATTAATAATTATTTAAAGTGTACACGTCCTGTGAAAAAATATGTTTTAGCCCTTCGATTTTCGTGATTATCCTATTAGGCAATTAATCAAAAAGGCAGTTCATCAGAAACATGGAAATAATAATACAATTATCTTAAAAACCAATTCTTCAATAAAAATAAAAAATAATAAAAATATTTAGCATAATATGTACTCAGCTAGATAAATACACAGTTCCAAATGGACATTGAATTATTTACGAGTATCATACTTATTAAATGCAATCATAACATCGGCAAATTTTTAATTTTTAATTAAAATATGTTAGAAGAAAAAAAAATACCTATCAAAAACATATATTGTTTCATTTTAGTTAAATTTTTTCGTGTTATCCGGGTGAAAGTAAGTAAAAAACTATTAAACAACAAATTAATTTCGTCGTCAGTAAATGATAATAATTAAAGAGAAAACCCCTAAACCAATTTTGTGCTGGCTGATTACGCATAATAATTAATTTAACTGAATTATATTATATGTACCTGTATATAATACGTGACGGGTTCGCTGGAATAACAAAGATATACAAGTATACGTGTTATGAATATACTCTACATTACGAAGGTACCATCTATACGATCAAATATTAATTAGATACATAGAAACATTAGAAACGTAGCATATTATAATGTTATTATTATTATTCGCACGTAAAAATGCATTTGAAATTCGAGTTTATAAAATGTATTAAGTAAATAAATACATTTTGGTTTTCCTTTTGATTGATTGACTCTACAAAGAATACATAAAATAATTGTTGTGTGCATTGTAAATTTACAGTTACACAACGACGAAGTAGTGTAGAAATAAAAATTGATACTGTCTTGATTTTTATTTTCTATTTTCCTCCATTTTTGGAAAAAGTTAATAAAGACAATAAGTATATGGACATCATGATGATAATATGATTGATAATAAGTATAATTTTATCAAAGTGACATAACGATCGGGTGCGCCACGTAAGCGTTATTATAATAATATGTAGTGTAATAAAAAATGTACTCCAAAGAACAACAATAGATATAATTTTGCGTGTACGCGATCATACCGCTTCTCTAAATAGTATTTCTCCCTCCATCTTGCTCTCTTGCTTTTTCTTTCCCCATATGCATAGTTATTATTTTCTCTTTCCCTCCACACCTATGCTTACATTATTTAGATTTGCTCTTGTTGGGTGATAGTATATTATGCATTTTTAATAAGATATACAGGTTTCAGAATGACTCGACAAATGCAATAACATTTGAGTCATACATAATTTTTATTATATATATTTTTTTTTTTAATAAATATAATACTGCACTAAAATAAAGTCGTATTAAAATAATTTTTTCACTTTTAGAGCTTAAATTTGTAAATCTAAAATTTTATTTTATCATTAATAAAAAAAATTTAAAAACAAAAAATAGCTATTTTGTAAACCATTTTTTAAAAAAAATTATAGTATTTAAATATCTTATTAAATTTTAGTCATTAATTTAATATGATTTTTAAACTTTGAAAATTTTAAGTTAATAATTAAGATTATTGTATAATTATTGTATGTTTTATCAATATTAGATTAGATTAGATAAATTATAAAATAATTAATGATGCTATACAATATTATGTGATACAATTATGTAACACACTGTAATATTGTTAAATTTTTCACAAACTTTAAAAAGTCGCTGAAAATTAACGGATAAACCTTTATTAGGATTTTAAACACCAACATTTTTCTAAAAAACCATGATAAAAAATTGGTATTTTGAATCATTTTTTTAAACAGTAGAACAAAACATTTTCAAACAAACAATTTATCGAACAAAAAGTTAAAAAAATGAATAAAACAAAAGTTTTTGCATTTCTCGAATAATTTCGAAACACCCTGCAACAGAATAATTATCATACCGTGGTTTCCGCATGGCATGCTTAAAGTGGTCTGAAATGATTTTCATCCGTGTAATTTATTTATCTACTTGTTGTTATAACTACGCGTATATGTTTCTGTCTTGAGTAAACCTATAGTCGGACTGTGTAGGATAGCGCTAAAATATCTGTCCCTACGGAACCACGAATTGCCGTGTTGATCATAGATTTACGGTAGGGAGGAGGGCTGACGGTGAAAAACCCATGTCGATTGTTATAATATTATACAAATACATTATATATGTGCTTGGATTATGGACTGACAATACCATATTATTATTATAACCTCAAAGTCACGATTTTATAAAGTTCTTATTGGATGTTTATGTTTATCTATAGAGTTAATAATGATCGCTTCAGAAAAATAGATAGTCAGGGAAATATTTGAAGAAAAGCTACATATATCGGCGCACAAAACGGGTTCTGAAAATTACATCTTCTAACCTCTATTTAATCGTATAATTTTTAATAATTATTCCTTTTTAGTCTCTTGATCTCCTTGTACTAAACAGACAGAAACATCAAATTTCACTTAGTTTAAGTATTGAAAATGTAGTTGTTAACATTTTGCCCTTAGACACTGTTGTTAAAAAAAAATATTTTGTTAACTTAAAGTTTTATTTTAGAATTCTTTTTTAATCTACCTTATATTATATTATAATAGGGTGTTTTATTAAAAATTTAATATCTTTATAATCAATTTTTCATTGATTTCAAAATAAAAAATCATAAATTTAACATTATTTAGAAAAGGCACTTGAAACGCAGGTATCAAGGGACTCTGAAATAAAAATAAAATATCTCTAAAGAGGATACAAATAACTTAACATACAACGTAACGATAAGTCACCATCCTTGTCAATTAAATTATTTACTTCTTATAATATCAGCATTGCTGTGTTTCAATGATTGTACAATAGTTATTTTATTGTTATTATTATCTGATTAAGTATTGACTGTAATGTTTACCGTGTACTACTTCTATAATCATCCAGCTGAGTTCACTGCAATCAATTTGTACGAATCTAGTAATATAATAGTATATACTCTATGTATATATTGTACTACTAACATTAAATATAATAAATAAAGCGGTATTAATAATCAACTATGGTTTATTTAGACCTTTTAGCCTTTTATTTTATTACGTAGTTTTCGACCCATTCTGCAGCTTTGAGTCCTGTAGGATTCGGCGTTGAGCAATAAAGGTTGAATTAGGGTTTGAAATTATAATGATGTAGAACGATGCAATATATATACATTATAATTATAACACCACAGGAATTTATTTTGATACATACTAAATAAAATTTAAACTTATATCTAAATTATTTGCTGGGAAGGATATGAGAGTTGAATTGGTAAGGAGCACCATATCCGTAGGTTACCTTCAGGCGTAGAGGATGAAGATCCCAGGTATTAACGGTTCTTTTTGTATATATGTGCGGGAATTTCAACGTTTGCCCAGGAGGAACAAAAGGGTACTCGTATAAGCAAGTAGGTACACCCCCACAAGGCCACAACCTCTTTGTTTCCGGAACGAATAATTACAACAATGACGACGATAATGCCAAAATGAATTCATGTAGTATGCACGACGAACTCTTGGCCTCTATTATCGTAAACGTTATGCATTTAGTTCTCTCATGTTACCGGCGCACTGTTACCACACTCATGATGGTAAAGTCGTCGCAATCGAAATACAGCTCTCACCACCTAGCCATTATGTACATATAGATATATGAAAAAATAATATATATTCATTCAAATAAGATAGTCGCTATTAAATTATGATTGTTATATTATTAATATAATTTTATTATCATTCGGCAGAAAACAAACTTTTAATTTTTGGTATCTGCTTCCAATGAAAAAAATTATAATTAAAAAAAAATCAATTAATAAGCAATTAGTAGTAGACTGTGAAAAGACCCTCAGTTTCAACAATAAAGTATATATAACATAATATACATAAAATTAGATAAGATAAAATGAGATTATTGGGGGGACTAAGTGGTATAAAACTAGGTACATATGTCATGTATATGGTAAATCGTATATTATGTGCAAGTATTTAGAAATAAGTTTATTATAAGTTACAACTAAGAATAACTGCTAATGATAACAATGATATTATAATTTTTCATTTTATAAAATAATATGATGGTACCTAGGTATTTAAAATTATGAGGGAATAAATATGGTTGAGTTTAGTTTATTTAAAACTATTGTTAGTAACTTCATCAATGGATTTTTCAATAAAGATTTTTAAGATGTTTAAGACTTCACTATTAAGTTTGACTAAACTATAAAATGAACTACAGACTGGTGGCTGATGAGATGCGGCATCAACGTAGGTACGAGTATGGTTAGTGCTACAGAAAGTCTTAGACTGTGCAAGCTTCGCTGGTCTTGGGATAGAAGCCAAAGATTATAAACTAGGTTTAGGTATCAACACAAAAACAAAAGTTTCCTTGGAACATCTTTTTGTTTTCTGAAAAATATGACTACTATCACTATTGTTATTATTATTATTATCATCATCATCATCATCATCATAATAGTATGAATTATTGCGCTAAAAAAGGTACTGTTTTGGAACTTACGTTTTGGATGAGGTGGTTGGTCGGGAAAGTGACGACGGCGACGATTTTTTCTCCTCGGACGCTTTAAGCGAAACCGTGCGTTATAACACGGTTATATCCGCCTTATCCACTAAGTTATAGCACATAGTTATTAACGTTTATTTATGAAAATGTAAAACGAGAGCTCTCATCGACTATAATAAAACAATACTCTTTTAATTAACTGCTATAATTTTGAGATGTGTTTTTTTATTTCTTTATTTTTTATCTTGAATGACCGACAATTTATACATAATTCGTTCCGCTGCATATAATGAAACGCGAGCGGGCGTTTAGCCCCAACACAAATTCCAACAATGTACTGTAAATCATTGAAATTTGAATAAATCTAAAAGTTTACACCGAGAAAAAAAATACCACTGACTCGTTGTTAACGTAATTGCTGGTATACGACCTCTATTTATAAAAACTACTTTAATTTTAGCGAGTATTATAAACAATGTCATCGTAAAACTTATTTGTCACATTAAATCCGGACAGATTACGTTTTAATTTGTATGTTAATAATTGAACAATTATGAAAATACGCTGTGACCTAATCCTACGACGTCACATTGATAATACGCATAATCCTAATGTTGGGGGAAAAATAATTATATGCGAAGCGAATATAAAAGATCCAAATGAAAGAGGGTGGGATTTTTTTTTTTTTAATAATAGTATCGTGATGAAAAATAATTCGTTTATCAAAATTCAAAGTTAATCATAAATTATAAATTACGTCTCTCGGATAAAATATAAATCAATGCACTCGGTCATCAAACGTAAACGATGAGCTATTATTAATACTGATTTTATTATTATTATTATTAGATATTAATTTCAGATTATTTATTTTTAAGCCATCATAAACGACATCATCGTTCATATGAGCTATGTCCTATGTGTTGTTTTACGCTAACACGCGCAGTATTTTCACGTACACTAGACAAATTGTCCACTTTCCTTGTATACATCATGAAGAATTGACCATTGGCTAAAGCCCGCGCTGACATCAAAAATGATGGTAATAGATCAAATAGGATATATACCTGTAAACCAGTTTCTGCGTATAAAATGCATTTTTATATTTTCTTCCCCATATGCATTATACATACAGTATTACACAGTCAATTCTTTGTCATAAATCATTACTTAATTGTTGATATAATAAAAACAATTTTTAGCATAAATGTATTTTAGGCGTTAGTGCATATTTTTAATTATTGAGACGCATTTTCCTATATATTATGGGTATCAAAAGTTATTTAATCGCTTACAATTTTGAATCCATTAATCTCAAACTAGCACACAGTCATAATTTCCGACACCCTCCCTCGCTGTCTATTGAAGTTGAGGTATTTTAGATTGAAACTAGATAATCATAAAATTATAACTGAATCTTGTCAAATGGATTCTTTCGCTGGATAGCTTCTTTATACTCATTTTCTCCTAAGAAATTTTTTTTCCAGTTTTATGTCAACGAATTTGCTTATTTTATTTTTTTATCTTATATACAGATTATAGATTTTATATCTTACACCAGAAAATAAAATAAAAATTAAAAAAAAATAATTTAAAAATATACTAAATATTAAACTAAAACACGTGTTGCACATTTTTACCTTTATAAGTGTATATTTAATAATGGTAAGTGCATGAAAATCCAATTTTATAAACTATAGGGTAGGCAAATAACTCTTTTGCTCAAGCACATCACTACATCGTCACTATGTACTTAGATATCATGATATGGCATTTGATTTTAGCACACCGCCACGCGGGTTTTATGTATTTTTATGGGATAATATTTTCAAACGATTTTTAAGTACGACAAAAATTATTGTGCATTTATTTATGTGTAAATTTCTCAATGGAACAATGAGTAAGGTTTTAAAACAAAAATACGGTAGAAAAACAGTTAAGTAATATTTCACGTGTATAAGTTCAACTCGATCTCAATTTGCCATTATAGAATAAACTAAAGTGGCATTTTTAATAAACATATGAAAACCCCTTTCGTATAAGGTATAAATAATAAAGCAGTTCATTATGAACGCACGTTTCGTATCATTACAATATCAGCCACCAACGTATTATATATGCGTTGCGGTCGGTCTGTTTAATAAATAATAAATCACAAACAACCGTGCATACTTCACATGAAAAATTGTGTTTCGTTTTTCATTTAAAACAAATATTCTGAATAATATGATGTTCGTAACCATACAACAGCTGCTATAAATAACAAAACGTATTAATATTATTTATCCCAGAACGGCTAAAACAATGTGCACTGCAATAAAAACAGTAAATTCTACGGTAGATATCTACACACGGTGAACACGTTTTTATAATAACACACTCGTTTAAAGTTAAACGTTAAACGTTATACCAATCTCGTGATTAATTTTCCAATCGACAAATCAAGGTTGTATATTTTGCCTCTATATTTTACGTACCTACTCGTATATTCAGTGACGCGGTACGGGTACCAATATAGTTGTTCTGTTAAATTTTAATTTATGTTTATTTTTTTCTGCATAGTGCAAGGTATGTGCAGTAATTACTTGGGTATTTTACATGAGTGTCAAAAACGAAAATTAGAATTTTTTTTTTTTTTTTTATATACTTTATATTCTTTTTCTTTTTCGTTTTTCAAGGATCGGTTAATTTTTGCTCTTATCTTCCAGAAGAACGAAAAGTTAGACCATCGTTATTTTATGCTATGACACAATATAGAACAAAAATAATTCTACAAAAAACATAAAAATTGCTTTCTCTTATTTGATACGATTTAACAGTTGTAGGGAATAATTAAAATTACACTTCGTCTTACATGTCATACTCTCGTATTCGTATAAACAAGTATAAAAACGAGTATTGCAACTATTGAATTTAAACAACTTTATACAATTATTACAATAGAGGTGATTTCCAATGAAATGTTTACTATCAAAGGTAATCGTCAAATTGCTTATATTGTTGAAGAACACGTACCTTTAAGTACTATGTTTTTTTTTCAATCTATATACTATATACACTATATACAAACGTGAGAAAATATTGGCTATTTGGATACAATAATTATAAATAGCATAAGAGGGAGGCCATTCAATATTATAAAATACATATTGTAATGATTTTTTTGAACTTAATTTTAATAATTATTTTTAATTTTTAATTTTCTTTTATTTTAAAGAAGATTTCGAAATAATTTTTGATTTAATCGACACGCCAGTTTAAAAACATTACCTTTCAAGTACATTTTTGTTGTGGTTCATAAATCTTCGGTCGAATGAAAGAAGCACAATAGTAATATGAACATGTATGAACAGTAACCACGGTACGCAGATACGCAGTATATTAAAATACACGTATGAACCCAGTAACCATATCACGTTTCCATTGGAGAAGCGAAAAACGTATCGAAATCACGATAACTCGAGGTGCACTGTGATATAGTGTCACTATGATTTAAAAAATTCGACCGGCTGTCAACTTGTCGATTACCACATATTTTCGTTTTATTTCGTTTGGAAATTATGTTTGTGTGTGTGTGTGTGTGTATGTGTGTAAATATTGTATTTAAATAAATGTATATTAATATTTTAATATGAAATTCACCACACACACACTTCTCACAGCAGAGGTATATTGTTATAATTCTCCGCGCACACAATATATTATTAATTTAGTTTTATTCGTCCGCTCATTACGAGGCGTTCATGCATATGCAATTTCGGTACTCGTGCGTGTACGGGCCAGATAAGGACGCGAGGGCGGCGCACAATACTACGCGATAGTGGATAGCAACAGAGAGACTGCAGGTCCCCGCGACGTTGCAGCGGTCCATTGTGTGCCCGCGTTTTCTGTTTCCGCATACGCGTGTGGGGCCCGTCTTCTGCCTCGTATCTGCACGCCCGTCGCGCGTACATCGGTCCGTCCGTCCGTCCGCGGCAAGTCCCATCGTTACCACGGTTACCCTCGCCGCGCGGTGTAGTCATCGCGTCCAGTGGTAGGCATAACGGCGGTTGTCGAGACGACGCACGACGGACCCGCGAAATCTGTCCGACCGTATATTATTATAATGTAATCATTTTATAATAATGTTATTACAATAATGATATCATCATCGTGTCGTATTATTATATCGAACACAAAATGTTGTGGTATCAATTCTGGACCACGTCCCCTCCCACCCATGCTCCGATGCTAGTAAACGTGTCTCGTTTTAATCGTGATTAAAACACCCGCATGTGTATTGTCTCCGCCTTACGAACGAACAACGTAGCAAATTCGCGTTCAGTACGATTTAGCTTTAATATTAGCGTAAACTTACCTATTATAAAACTTATTGGAAAGCACATTACTTGAGGTTTCTTTTTAGATATTTTAATTTTCAAGCGAGTTACAAGTACGTGAAATATAACGTTTTTAAAAAACTCATAGCCCGTTTAAAATATGGTAAAAACCACCTAACAAAACAAATGTTCTTCCCGATATTTATTTATTTATTTATTTATTTATACTTTGACGGGCTATGCCTTTTTTTACAAAATTATAATAACTATTGTAACATTAATAACACATGTCTAAAGACAAGTATATAAAATTATTAATTTATCTTATCGCAATAAATATTATTATAATAATTTTATTAATTCTAAAGCCTTATATCTAAATATGTTACGAGGAAGTACAAAAAACTCTAATTCGGTTGAAATCTTATTGGCCAAAACGAAAGTTCGTGAAAAGAATGTATTATTTCCACTATTGGTATTATATACTTAGGCGTTACGAAAAGATCTAAGTTCCTTGTGTCTCTACATGGTACACGAAAACCAATTTCGGATAGTACAGGTCAAGACAGTCGACGAAGTTGTTTAAAGTATCATAAACTAACATAATATCTGCAATTTGGCATCTTGTATTAAGTGAGTCTAGGCTCAAAAAGTTTTCAATAACATTAACGGTATCTCTATTGAAATATATATTTTAGTGACAAGATATTCTTTTTAAAAATTCATTTTGTACAATATCAAGTTAATTTATATATTTTGAGTAATTACAAGACTAAATAAGTTAACCAATTTTAAGGTTAGATCTTATTAATGATGGGGTTTCCGAATTCTTTTGTACTTCTATTTATAAAACTTAATATTTTATATGATTTATTTTTAATTTCGATATAATTTAGCTTAAGCGATAAATAATTTTCAAAGTAGATACCCAAATCTTCGATAGATTTAACTCAATCTAAAGAATGATTATTAATTTGATAATGAAATATGATAGGATTTTATTTGTGTGTAAAAGATATTACTTGGAATTTATTAATATTTAGTCGAAGAAGAAAATTGTTCACTCTATAAAAAAATTTATTGAGATTGGATTTTGAACTATTTGTATCATAAATAGATTTAATATCAAAGTGTAATTTTGCATCATCAAATAATGGAAGATCCAATATGTTCAGTTTACGCTGATATTAAAGCTTCCAACAGTATCAGCACTACATCATTTAAACTACCAAACGCAAATTTGCCATGTTGTACGTTTGTAACTTGTAAAACAGAGACAATACATGCGGGTGTCGCGTACTCTTAATGTATAGAATCATATTATATTCCATTGCCATTAGACCACGTATTTCTGGCACTACATTTTAAGTTTCGTATTAAATGCGTATTATGCACGCGTATATGTCTACAATATGACATTTATCGTCACACATCGTTTAAGCTCCGCGTCTCCTTGATTTATTCTCTCCTTGTCTCGGAATATCGCGATCGAATATTCCTATGCAGTATGCGCACAGATGGCTTATTATCGTAATCAATCCTTTCCCTGGATACATCGAATTTGACAAGCAGCGAGTTGCTAGTCGTTTTACACGTATTGTTTTTAATTTAGACCGGAAAAGAGTATACCCAATTATTATACGCCGCATCGTAATAATTAATCTAATGTGCCTTTTACGCGTGTCTGAAGTGCATGAGATCACGATAGTGCTGTTTCCGAGTGAAAGAAAAATCAACCCCCCCTCCTGCACACCCGATCACACAAAAGGAAACCTCAAAACATATTATTATAATACACGACTACGGTTTCGGACGTTTCGGATCGAAATGTTATCATAATATGCTAGTATAAAAAGGCGGTTGCGGTCGATATGAACACAAATATACGTTCATGATGGAAATACAAATAAATGTGCGTCACGTTATTAATCTCTTTTCTTTTTTCCCCTTTTTTTTTTTTTTTTTGATGCACACACGTCATCGTTTTTGTCCCGATGGTTTTTATTACATCGTAAAATATCGAATAATAGGAATAATATAATACGTAATGTTGGATGGATTTAACCGGATCAGGTGACATTCGGTTGCCGTATATAGTGCTCGCCGATTGATTAGCTACGCGCGATACTACTATACATACGTAAGCCCATCCTGTACAACAGTCGTTGTCGAAAATCTCATCATAAGCCTCTTTGCGATTGAACGTGATGTGGACCGTCTTTATCGTCGGCCCAACGACCAATCTCCTCGAAGGTTACCTGGAGATACAGTTTTCGGTAAATCTCGCCTTTTTTTAAAGATTAAATCTCGTACAAGACTATAACGCTGCTTTTGCTTATAAAAGTAAAAAAAGTTATTACCTACTTTCAATACTGCAGTAAATATTATAAATTCATAATATTGATTATAATAGTATTTTACTTACATGGTGTCTTGCATTAATATCAGAAAATTTCCCCACGGTACTCTCAGTGATCTATTATAAGAAATTTACCCTAGGGACAGTATTTCTTGAATACGAAATCATATACTCGTATAAGTGACAACGCCCTCAACTAGTAAAATATTGAAATTATCTTTAATTATAAATATTATAATTCTCCCCACTCCATCAACAAAACAAATATTAATTAAAATATGCTTATTATTGTGTATCAATATAATATGACATAATTGTACGATACGTAATATATTTATTTTATCATATCCAATAAATAATATAAAATAATGAGCATATTTTAGTTGAATTGGTATAATTGTAACATGTCTACAGCGAAAAAAAAATCACTCATCAGCGGCAATTTTATCTGAAAAAAAATAAGTCTAATATATTATAATTAAGGCGTTTATATATGATTTTAAAAATCGCATGCCATTAGTTGTAGTGATATATATATATATATTTATAATTACCTACGTGGCCACAATTTAAAATTTTTCTGTAGGTAACAATGAAAACCGTTTGACAACCTGTAATTATATCGTTATTTTCATTAATTTTATTCATCAGCGATACTGAAATGGTTGTACCTACCCCCTGCGCGTCTACGGCCGACGGTACCAGTGAAACGGAACAACCCGAACCAGATTATATTAAAATGTTCGTGGGCCAGATACCGAGGGCGATGAACGAACAGGACCTGACTGACATGTTTGGCGAATTCGGCCGCGTGTACCAGTTGAACTTGCTCAGGGACAAATTCACGGGCGTCAGTAAAGGTAAGATTACTAGATATATTTATTAGGTACTTTTAGCGTATTCTTATGTATGCATAACATGTTATGCGGATATAACTATTTCTGTACACTTTTGTACGCAAAAATAACGTGAAGAGTAAAAATATACAATTAATATTGATCCTTAAACTTTGGATTGGTATGGCTGCAAGATCGTCCAACCTAAATCCAAAAATCCCGACGAATACTCAAGTAATTTATGAACGAACATAATAGATTTCCATTCGTTGAGTCGAGGAATTTGTCGCGTGTACTGACTACACTATATAACATGCATAATACTTGCGCGTGGTTATGTGAACAAAATAACGTCGTTCCAATCTGCCGACGACTGTTTGTTTTACATTCCGTCTCGTTCTCGGTGTAACCGTATAATAAGAAAAAAAAAATTAAAACGAATATTGCCGCAAAGTTTTTGCTTAATTGCCGCCAAAATTATGGAAGTTTTCAAATTAGTACTATAATTATGTGTACAAAACAGTACCAGGGACTTAATTATTGCAAACGACACGACATATTCTTCGACGTCGAGACGGTTTCTCTAACTCAGCGTAGCGGGTATATTATAATTCATAATGTCATAAAATATGAATATAATAATATTATTGTGACTGTAAACGACAGTGCCTGAAACTGTAGTGTATAATATTGTCATGATGACACAAAATGTGCTCGCATTATCCGAATTCCAAACGGTGTTCCTTGCCTAATAACCCTAAAGTAATCGCACGACATTTTAATCATGTAGCGTAGATGTATCTAAAGATGTTAACGAAAACTAATTATCGTCGTCGCTTATCAATTTAGCTCAATGTTGGAGTGTAATGCAGTATTGTCAGCGTGGTATACAATTATTTTATTTTTTTTTAATCCGTAGATTGATCTATAATAATACTCCAATTTTCCGTTCTTGTCGATTCCTCGCCTTCTGTTTAAGTTATCCATTAATGTCGTTTTACTCCTTCATCACTTTTAGTTTTTCCTAAGTATTGAGAAAGTCATGCAGTTCTATTTCCTTCTATCATGATATAATACGCCTTCAATAAGTATTTCAAGTAACTCTTCTGGGAGTCTATAGGAATATCTAACCGTTTTCCTACGCCGTGCTCTAATTTACGTTTTTCATTAATATTTTACAGTACTTATCTCTTCGTTTATTTTCCACGTGATACCCAACTTCCTTTACAATCCTATTACAATTCTTTCCATACGGCTCCAACACAACGTCTCAAAATATTTTTATTCTAGATTTATTTTAGTGCTAAAAATTCTTCCATATATTTTTAATGACAACGTTTAAATTTTTTTGATATTTTTCAATTTATCCATTCCAAACCGATCGGCACTGCATATTAATGCACGCACTATATGCGTACGTATATGTAATGGGTATTTTGCTGGCGCGACGTTTTTGTACACGTCGTTTTGTAATTATAATGTATGGCAAACGGCGGTGATTAAGAGCCCGTCGCTAGCAGTGTTTACTGGCAATTAATATATGTATCTCAACACCTAAATCTGAGTCGTAAAACCGTCGGCCGGCGAAGGTGCTTGGTATTTTAATCGACTTTATATTACCGCGTGCCGACTACGACGACGACGTGGACAAGTGTTCGGAATTGGAACGAAAATAATGTCGTCGTCGACTCGGTTTCTTTTCTTCTTATTTCATGTACATATATATAAATACTATTGTTTGTCTGTTGTTGATGTGTTTTGTTGTGCGGATAGTTCAGTGAATCTGAATCTTAGGTGTTATAGTTATATATGCGCAAAGTGAACGGCAAAGTATCACAAGTATGAAGATACCAAAAATACTTAACCTAACCGGAGTGTGGCCGGTGGTTTCAGTACACACCCACCCTCGCGCGAAATTCGTCTGCAATTAATTTTTAAGTACGAAAGAACGTCTTTTCCAGATCTCGTAATTAAAAAAATGAAAAGAAAAAAAACTTTTGAGTTCAAATCTAGTCACAAATGAGGTACTGTAAAGATTTGTCTAAAAGTTTTCAAAAAATCTTCTTTGCTTTTCAGTTGTCACTTTTAACGACTTCTTCAATACAGGCAAACTCTGTTCTTCTTCATTTATTATGACCGAAAGTCAAAAGTACTGAAAACATAATATACATTACAGACTGAGCGTTATTTAGATATTAACATTGAAATAAGTGTTACCGCAGCAGAATAAGCCACTAAGGTATAGTTTTTATTGTTATATTATATTTTGTGAATGCGCGTATATTTTCTCGCGACGAGTTATACATTTTTTTTCTTTTTTCTTTTTTCTTTTTTCGTTGTAAGTTTAACGCTTATGGAAAATATGACTGTAAACTGTTGGTTAGCTGCCATAAATATATATATATATATATTGTGGCAATCGTATTTGTTTTGTTTATAACAATAATACCGTTGATATCGTATTGTACATTTGTCTGGATTAAATTGTGCTTGCATTATTGAAATCCTCAATTTATAATATATACATCATGTATACATGTATAATATTATGTATATATCGTTGTGTGTAGGTATATAAACTTTGAAGCGAAATAACGTTTTCTTTGAAGAAAATATCATGGTCTGGGGCGTAACGGTGTACGGGAGGATAAAAACTTTGATCAGCTAGTGATTTATTTTCGTTGCACACGCCTATATGTACACATATATATATATATATATATATATATATACTTCAAGGCCATGATCCTTGGTTATGCGCTCAAGGATCTTGTAAACGGATGTGTTCAAACAGTCCGTATTGATGGAATCATGTACCCCGATTATCATCGAATCCCTATGCGTATAAAATTGTTTTTAAAGCCTGGTGTTACGTCCGCGGTGGTGTGGGAACACGAGCGGACGATCGAGAACGGGGGAGACGTGCTGATCCCCGCCGATGACGACATGGTACTAAAACAGTTGTTTTTGTAGATAGGTACGATCCGTTTTTCCTTTAAGACGATCGGCGTGGCGTGTTTAGCTCGACACCTTAAGCCAGCGGATTACTCCGGTATAAAATATGGCCGATTCGGATTTTAATTTGCAAAAGTGAACTTCACCGAACATTAAAAACACGTTTGGCGATAATAAATTGGACGGGCTTCTCTATCAATGTCCTTCGTGTTGCACAGCAGTGCAGGTTCGTCAAACAAATTATTACCGCCGCGAGTTCACTACGTCAGTCCGACTACGCGTTTCTGCGTTTATAAATCGATATTTATGTATCATACGACCATATACGCGTATAATATACTTTCAACCAAAAATTTAACATATACATAGGTATGCAAAAAAAAACGTACGTATAATATTGCCTGCCGGTAGATAGGTCATCGCTAAAATAAGATATTATTGTCTCATCCGTGAAACCGTGACAGTATAAACGTTTCTCGTCAATCATCTCTTGTAAGAAAATAATATTATATTCGATACTATTTTCGCTGTCAAGAATACTTGTGATTGTAATACAATCCATGAGACGTGTTATACTTTATATTATTGACTGCAATATAACGCGAAACGTATAAATGTCACTTGATGAATTCCTCAAACATTCTTTCTAAGTGACAGTTATATGTTCAATTCCTTCCCACCGCTGTCGTAACATCAATCTTCCAAACGCTTACTTAGATTATTATCATTTTATTATTTAATAACATTTTATATTAAAAACATTCCGACATATTTTTCATGTTTTCCTGTTTACTTTGTGTAATAAAATTGTTCTATTATCACAATATTATAAAATTAATGTTTAATTAAAAAAAAAAAAAACCGGACGGGCCTCCAGTTTACTCTATATTAATAATAATTAACTTACAAAATTATTAATATTGTATTTATTTTTTTAATTCATGCATTTTTTTTTTCATTTTTTTATTTAGTACTAATACTATTTTACCTGATGTGGTATTGTCGTAAAATAATATGTTGAGATTATAATATATCAACTAGTGTATGAGGTCGAAGGGAACTTGTACATGTTGCCCTAAGTAGTTAGGGGCATTGATTCAAAAAAAATATACACTTGAGGGCAACTGGTCTATGCCCCAAACATTTTATAATATCCAATTAAATCCAAATTATTAAATGTTTTTGTATTAAAGTTTGTTACATTCAAACTGTATAATATTTTAGGTTTAAATTTCAAAAATATTTCCAAATAAATAATGTAAAAAACTATAAAATATGCAAAATTTAATTTCGTAGACAAAAAAAAATGTATTATAGTCATAAAATATATTTTGATATTTTTTTTACCAACTAAATGAAAAATGCAAGTACAAATAAATTTTGCTCCAGTAATGGTTAAGAATAGTTTTACAAACAATTTTGATTTACAAAAAATATTTAAAATTCAAACATTTAAAGTTAAAAATCAATTATTTAATGCTATTTTAAATATTCTGAAGTGCGTTTAAATTTGTGTTATAAATAACATCAACTGAATTTTATAAATTATTTTGAAAATGTGTTTGTGCTGAACCAATTAATTTTTAATTAATCAAGTATAACTTAAAATTCTAAAACATTACGCTTTAACTGTGTGTTGCCGTGAAAATGGTCAGCTATATAATAAATATTGGTAACATTTCAAAATATAATTTTAGGAAGTCATATTTTATTTTACTACCCATTTTTAAAATAAAAATAATTTATATTGAAATATATTATGAACTCTCTCTCCCTCTTCCTTTTCTTCTGTTATTAATATCGGAATTGAACTTTGATCTGATACCATTCCCATATAGGATATTTTGTACAGAAAACGCACAATTTGTTTATTCAGAAATGTATACAAATAACAGCGAAAAAAAAATTAAAACCTTTTGAAACCCAACAACAAAAAAACATTGATTGTCCCCAACAGGTGTTGCGGGGTGTCATTGATCTGCAAAAAGAGTCACTGCAACTAATATAAACGTCAACCTAATGAGAGTAGATATATATAACCTGTCAGGACGAGGAGGTATTATGACCAAATGATATTTCAATTAATCGGTGACTGCGTGGTGACCTGCTGCTGTATGCTATTTTATAGTGCCAGTATAATAATAGATTGCATGATAAAAACTATCTAGAAATCCCTCTCGTAGCTGAACATTAATTAGGCGTACCTGGTGGAAGATACAATAATATACAAGTGAAATAGTGGCAGTGTTTTTATCCACATTATATTATAATACAACAATTTATTTGTGTACTGCGGACATCACCGAGGCTTGTATGTCGTTGCATGCACCAATTATAAATTATAACGTATTACTTATATTATTATTATTATTATTATTATTCAATTTAGTTATAATTTATAATATTTTCTGTACTTGGCGCACACTCATGTTTGATCATATAGCCATTTGTAAACCATAAGAGCTATGTCTAATAATACAGCAAGCTCAGTAAAAAAAAAGAAGCGCAGCATCAGGACCATGTATACAGAAACTCTATACAAATCATGTACATATATGTGAACCAAAACATTCCTATTCAAACCATGTAAATATTTTGGTTTCCTTTCGTAAAAGCTTATAGGCCTGATGAACGAATTAAATTGTTCGAATGTGATCAATTGGTAAAGTCACAGACTACGTGCTTTGGTAATTATCAATGCGATTAGTTGAAATATGTTTCAGTAATAAAATAAGTGAAAATCTGGTAAACTTTTAACTATCATTTTATATTGTTATGACTCCCGTGATCAATTATATTGCAGAAGTATAGATATGACAACGATACGTTCTATGTTCTCCGTATACCAGTTACGAACATAGCTCAGTTGGTATAAGTATCAGCTTATCAATGTATTTTAATTTAATAAGATTATATGTTATTTGATCATGCTGAAATTAATAAATAAAATAAATACATCGATTAATCGAAAAAATCCCATTTCTATATTTCTTACTATATTACTACTACACTTCGTAATATTATTGACATGTAGTTAAGCATCAAAAAAAAAAAAAAAAAAAAAAATGGGTAAGATTAATAATAAAAATCCTAATATTTAAATAATTAAATCTTATAACAAATAATATCCTAACTTCGTCAACCCCGTGTAAAAATGCTAAGTAAAAAAAAACTTTAAAAAGCTTTTATAAAATAGATGATATAAGTAATTTGAGGTAGGATAAGTAAAAAGTCTAATGAATAATATTTGTACAATAGTGAATTATCTAAATTTAATAAAAATTAATTATTTATATTTATTTATTTCATAAATATTATTTCAAATGAAATTATTACAAATATAGTTACAGTTTATTTAAACAGTATCTGCAGTTCTGCACTATTTATTAATTACATTACATATTAGTTACTGGCTAAATCTGCCGGCCGAGTAAACTAAATTTGTAATAATTTCAATTGAAATAAAAATAAATAAATATAAATAATAATTATAACATAATATCAAATTTGGATTAGTCACTATTGCACGAATGTTATACACATTATAAGTTTTACTTAGATTCTACCTCATATCAATTATCTATTTTAAGGTTGTTTCACTTTTTTTTTTTTATTTATCATTTTTTATTTTTTATATACATGTAAACAGAATTCAATGAGTGTTTTTTGTTGGGTAATAATATTACAAACCACGAAAATTGAAATTATTTTTATTATATAACATGGTAAAACGCGGGACGGCGAATTTGAATATAGGAACACGAACGAAAGACGGATAAATGTAATACTCTTATGCATTTACTGTTGCGTTCTACAGGTTTTACAGGCACTCTAAAAAGGAAACGCACACTTGGTCCGATATGAATAATATACACGGGATGGCAGTGGTGACGGTCCTTTTCCGACAAACGTTCTCATTCCATCGTACATTCCAATATTTAATTCAAATATTTACATTCAACTCCAAGTAGTTACGTACGTACGACGGCTTTAAAGAGTAGGTACCTATACGGCAGTAAAAACAAAATTCACAACAAACTATGTGTATATAAATATTTCCTCGATGCAACTACTGCAGTTAACATTGCAAATACATTATAATTTCAAATCTAAATTTTAATTTTTACTAAATTCAATTAACACAGAACTTTCTGTATTAGCTACAATATAATTGGCACTCGATATTTTTAATAAAATATTTATTATATCATTTGAGTATACCGAACATTTTAAAGCATACCTAGTTGTAAATCGCAAGAGAACATTTATTTTTACCGTCGGGGAATGAAGTTGCGTATATTATTCAACGACCATCGAGTGACTTTTTACTATTATTACACCAATCGGTCATGTTTCCTTGCGTTGAATAACGCTGATTGTCATTGGACGGAGTATAACAAAAAAAAAAAAACATCTAAAATCAATAATTCGGTTAGCAGAAATCATGGGAAATGAACACACGTAATAACGTTCCTAAATAGTTATACTGTGCCATCTGAGGCGGCAAGTCAATCACTATTGAAATTAGGCTATGTTTGGAAAAATTAATAATTTCTGTATTGATGTGTTGTATTAACGTTTGAAGAAACGAAGTGGAGTTGGGGGGAGGGGTTGAAGAAACACACGAATAACTCATAGGAGGCCTTTTGGATGTGTATGTGTGTGTTGTGCATGCGGACATAAGGTTCTTTAGAGCGCTGCAAAAGTCGACACGCACGCGATCCAATTTAACAAATTCCGACAATGGCCACCACTATGACCGACAGATAAAAATCCTCGGGGAAACATGATCGATGGATATATCGAGAATCGGATTAGCAGCACGTTTGTACAGCGGAAAAACCTCTGCCTTATAAATTTTCAAAAAACCTGACGGTATAATGTCACGCGATATAAAAACGAATGGTTAATGAAAGCAATGATTCTTTTTTTTTATTTAACAAAATATATTTACAAAAAAATATCTAATAATTGGTCAAAAGATTTTTTTTCCCAACATTATCATTGGCAACAGATACCCTAAATAAAGGACAGGTACCTCATGCATATAATTTCCGTTTGACGTTGAATAATCAGAAAATCGTCAAAATATTTTTTTGTTGACCGCAGGATTCAAATTTCAGACACTATTAAGTAGCTTCTTTGATCAGCTCACGAGACATGCCTTAAGACTTATTAATTTCAATTTTTTTTATAAGACATACATAATACGTAGACCGTTGACAGTATACGATAAATCCATAAATGTTTCTCGGATAAATATAATACAAATACACCAGGCCAACTACTTATTTGCATTCGCCGCGTTGGTTTTCTAGTAACATTTGAAAAACAGCAAAAGGCTCTGCATTGTGCGTTAGTTATGAACTTAATGTATATTATTACTCTTTCCTCGACAATGTCGACGATTATTATCATCATTATTGTTATTCAAAGCCGCATTAATGCGTACGGGTAACCAATAGTTTCGTACCTAGTACCTACCGCAACGCACGTAAATTAATTCTAATTTTCTGTACTTGGAGTTTTGATAAACATTGAAAATGATGTATTATAGAAATAACAGGGTCGCGTGTTTGAATTTGTCACAAATATCAATCTTCTGCGGTGCCTCACCTCTCATCGAACTACTTAGTAAAATAATATGTGCTTGATTGAAATAATAATTAATGAACGTATACGCCGACGTATAATAATAATATTATTATGATTATAATTCTACATTGATACAACATATTTATTAGCGTTCACTGGATAAAACCGAAAACCGTTTCACGCAATGACTTATATCATCTTGGAGTGATATGAGACCTCGGTTAGCAGTGAAATTACAGTGGTATTAATATAGTGGTGATATTTCGGAGATGATTAAACTGTTTTTAATCTTAGATAAGATAATGATTTTTGTCTTTACACTTCCTTGAGGAATCTCAGATTTATATAAAGGAAAATTTCATTTAAATATGCCTATTTTATTAGTTCATGTAATCTCATTAAATGCAAATAATTGTCTTAAATCAAACATACGAATTATGATTTTCCAATTAATAAAACAGGAATATTACACACAAGTATAAAATTTGATAAATACTTTTGAAAAATTCAAACTATTTAGCGGCTCTGGTGGTGTTCATTTGAAAACTGGTGATACTCGATCATCCTCAAGTACTCCTAGTCGAACAACTGTGAGTGAGGACGAGATATGATTTATTGAAGTATTATATCACACCGTATTTCATGTATGTATGTGTAAAACGGTATACCTTTTGCGTAGGTATTCTGACCTCCACGAGAATAGTTTTAGAATGAATTTCCTTCAATATTCAACGCAAAAGTTTAACAACCAAGAAAATAATAACGGCGACACTAATTAATCTACACGTTTTAATTATTTCTCGTTGTGTTATATTACAACATGCAATGCGGAGGTGCCAAAACACTGTGTGAAGTGCATAAATTTGACTGTACATTTCACTCCAAATTATATAAAATAATAATAATAATTAATAATAATGATAATAGTAATAGTAATACTATGATGATGATGAATGACGTTGGCAAAAAAGGTAGATCGAAAATTAGAACGATAATAGTTACATTACGGCAGTAAATAATATATAATAATATGCAAAGCGACGACGAGTATTATTCATTAGGAAGTTTTTTTGTATCGCTTTTATTTATTTTATTATTATAAAAGCTATAAATTATGTTTAATACAACGCGGTGCACTGTTTGGTGTATTTACACAACAATAAGATGCGACATTAGGGCAATATCACAGAAACAATAACGTGCGAAACACACGAATGGGAAAGTCGAAAGTGCCATAACGATGTATTGTAATTTATATAGTATACTGTAATATCCATCCAATATTGTTGATTTAAGTCAGACGTGTTAATTTAACGCATGGACAGACGACAACAACGGTCCAGTACAGTTCGATCGTAAATATTTTACTTCATATACCTATCGCGTTTCTGTAAATACATACTTTAGCGTTTCATATTTTAGATTCTGAACGGAGTGATGGAATCTATTGATTTTAAAATGATGTGTGTTTTTTTTTTGTGTCTGTCATCACATTTTGGGGTAGTAAAAATGCTTCGATTTTCTTAAACAGCAACTTTTCTGAAAGAAAAGTGAATGCAGATGGTATTAGGGCGAGTCAAAAATCCAAGTTTTTTAATACGATTTGAAAAAATCGAAAAAAACGAAAAAAAAATTACGAAAAAACAGGAATTTTTATGCAAAACCACGTTTTGGCAAACTAAATTTTCTCTTAAATGTTCCAACTCGAAAACGAAAACCACAGACACTTGAAATTTTCACCAATTCTTTATATTGGTGTTCTCTATACATGATTAAATTTTCAAAATATTTTTACATATTTTGACTTATTTATAGACAATTTAAATTTTCGATTTTTGTAAGTTTTTTTTTGTTTAAATATCTATCAAAAATTTTTGGCCGTCCGAAAACTCTTGTAAATATATTAAAGGATTAATTATAAGTTATACTAATTGTAACTAAAAAATATCGGAGATGGTTTCACTCGAATTTTTTTTATAAGCCCATAAAGTTCAAATTTGTATAAAATATGTTAAAATCACGATAATTTGCAAGTTATTTTGTAGTTGAAAATTCATAAAAATTTTTCTGTTTATACTTAAGGTTTAAAATTTTAACACTAGGTTATCCATAAGCTAATCTTCAAAAACATATAAAAAAATTTCTACCGGACTTAAAAGAAAAAATTTTATGACTGTTTTAAATTGAAATTTTTACGAAATTTCATTATAATTCAATTTAAATATAAAATACTATATTATTATATACACATTTTAGACAAACATATTAACTCCATTCAGAATCGTTATTCGTATACAATGATATCTATCATTGTATTCAAATTTAAAAAATCTATTGTAATAATGACCTATCCTATAAACGAGGTTCACTCCACCCCCAACTGTACAGCAAAGCGAGGCATATCCGTTCTTTTTTATTTTTATCTCGCACTTTTCTGTCTGAGATCTAGAACTTTATTTGATGTACTTAATTTATTGAGATCATTATCTTTGTTTAAGGCAAATATTGTCATTTCTTATTTATTTATTTTTTTATCTCTTCATAAAGTCGCTCAACTGTTCCGGCGTCTGATCTTTTGCGCTTTGATCGTGAACGGCCACGTAGATATTGTCGTCATTAAATTTATGAATTAATGAACCAAGAGACGTAGTTTATTTTCTCTTTGAAAACACTCTTGTGCAAATTTAATTTATTTATATCAAATACGTTACGGTTAATTAAAAACTACGTCGGAAAATAAATAATATCATTTCACATTGTTCTCGGGTGGCATAATATTTTCTTTTTTGACGTTATTTGGAATATTGTTTGTTGATGATTTACATAATAATTTTCATAAACAATTTTTACAATCCTTTTTAAATTTAATTCACATTGGGACATTAAATTAGTTTACTTTTACTTTTACTAACTAAGCGTAATGCCCAAAGTATCGTTAATTGATTTAATCAAATTAAATCATTTTGTTTCCACGATAAAAATCGTACCTACGTATAATATTTAACCAATTTATAACGAAAAACATTCCATCAATTAATTTTAATATTTTTCCTCTAGAAGTCACCCAAGCGAGTTGAAAAAAATTGCGTTTACTTTAATCATAATAAATCTATTATGAAATTAAATTCATTATTTCATTAATAATACCCAATTTCAATTTGTAACCCTTTGAGAACGTTTACAAAATTGATATCTAAAAACGTAAAAAAAAAAAAAAATAGTTTTATTACTTCGAAAATAGGCGAAAAAATTACAACCGTCGTTGTTGAAGGATTACAAATTCAAAGTGGTAGAAATACCAGTGATAAAGCGTGTTTATTTTCATCTTTATCGTATTTGAGCAATGGTCACATTTCAATGGCTACTCAAATTATAGCCGATATAAGTCACGACTAACGTGTATCAAAGATTTAGAACTTAGATGTTTCATTATGGATCGGACTGGTTTTTTATAGTATGGAACACCTCTATTTCGCTGATATGGGTAAGCCACATACTTATGGGACAACTTGCGAACTTAAGATAGCCGAGGAAATATTTCCGTTTCAGTTTCAAATTATTATATCGTTATTATCGCAACAGTACCAAACTTAAACTTGAATATATTATCAAATATATTTAGATATTATTAATGTATTTTTACTTTAAGCCAGTATCCCCACTTGGTCTATTTTTTAAATGTTTTGTCTGAGGTGCGGAGAGTTTGTATGTAAGAAATTGTTTGAAAAATCCATGGAAAAATTCAGAAATTGGGATGATATTCATCATGGTATAAATCTCAGTTATACGCATTGAATATTGATATTTTGTGAAACAATTTGATATACACAAATGCACACAGATTCGATTAGATGAATCACTTCTTGGAAAACTATTTCAAGAAAAGTTATATGTATATTACCTATGCGATTTCCACTGGGATTTTAGAATAATTATTTCTAAGCATTATTAGTCTACTATGCAAACAAATATATTTAAATATATATAAATTTGAATTATATATTACTCAAATCTATATAGTCTTATAACTTTTCTTATTTCTTATGAAACATCATATTTTAAAAAAAGTGGTACCGCTCGTACGAGTAATTCAATTTGAAATATTTTTCGTAACACATCTGCTATCTGCACACGGGTGAAGCCGAGTAATACCTACAGTATTAGTGTAGAACGTAATTTAATGGCCTATACAAGTTGTCGTGAATTTCAAACTATTGGAATATTTAGTTCTTTATATTAATACTGTATTAGTCTTCATAATCTGTACATTCATATTGGTAAATTTCGTAATTTGTTGCACTCTGTGGTTTTTATTTTATTTTTATTCTAATAATTCTATTGTAGTTTGCAAACTAAAATAAAGCCCAATGTTTATGATGTGTTTTTTCTTGAATTTTTTTCTATTTTCCACATGACAAAATATCTGTTTAAATAATTATAGATCTTTTGTAATAAATTATACGTATCTATATGTACTGTTATGCTTATCGAAGTTGACTACCAGCATTTAGTATAATAATCCCATAGTACATGGCAAATAGAAAACACCATGACTCGTTTTATGCATATAATCGGTACACGTAATTGCTAATTTTCGAACCGAATGCGGAAACTCTCCGAGTAGTGATATTGCTGGCCGTACACATAATTGTGCACCCACATACTTATTATATGAACGACGTTTGTGCAGTTTGCCAATTTCGTGACCTAAAGTACTTGTGGATGATTAAGTGTACGTGTGCGTGTGCGCGCGTGTGTGTGAGTATTGCGTTATGTATCGAATAAACTCGTCGTCGTCTTCCCCTGCCGACCTAGAACGTCACCGTCCTCGAGTGATCGATAAATAAACTATTATATAGAGTTAGCCGTATAGGTATATTATAATATTATTGTTATTATTGTTATTATTATTTTTATTATAATCATTATTACATAACATATTATTGTTATATTGCACTACAATAATCGTAGTGAGATCATAATGTTAGGAATCCTAAATCATCCCATTTTACCAAAAAAATCAGCTAACATCCTTAATTGAATTTCAATACTTTGGATATTTTGTTTTAAAGACCCGTTGTGAGGACTTGAAAAAACATTTTACAGTCCATATTAGAAGAAAGATAATTGGTAAATTATATACTTTGCGCAACCAAAGCAAGGGATTTTTTTTAAAGAATACAGCTATTCAATGACACATGTTGTATGGGATGGGGGCTATGAGTCCCTGTTGGAGCTTTATAGGTATTAGAAAATGTATCGAGTAATACTTATACTTGTAACAGAGAAATATAGAGGACAATAAAATAATGTATAAAGGTTAGGCCAAACTTTCAGTTGTATTTACGCGTATTTTAATAACATATATTTTAATTTCTTTCCGGAAAAACTTAATATTTGTTATTGAAAAGAATGCGTGGTTGCCAATATTCTGCTTCGGTCACCCTTTTTACTTTGGAGTGCGTTGGCTTGTTAACGCGACTTGGCTAAAACTCCTGGGGGAGAGCTGCACCCTCAGCCGAAATAAATTACATTTTAAATGATTTTCTCAATGTTAAAAAACAAATTAATTTAAAATAAAAACAAAAGTAAGAACATCACATGGCGGTACTCATATTATGTTTATGTAATGTAGGTTTTATTAATAATTTATATCGCACAAATGTCTAATAGAATATTTTAAAATGGAAGGGGGTGGGTGTATAATTCAGTGCCGGCCGAGGGCTAAATCCCTTTTAGTCCTTCCCCTTCTAGCCGAGCGTCTATTTTTATTATACGTTGCTGTTATTATTTTTTGTTTTGCAACGAACGACATTTTTAGATGTAAAATATCGTCCAACAAAATGTTCATCGCCATTGTTTTGGTATTTTATACACATCGTAGTCGCGTTTATTATTTTAATCAATACATAAATATTGCAGTTGACGGCATATAGGTAGTGAATCTCCATACCTATATAGCGTAACCCATAATCGACTTTACTATCGATTAGAGAACAAGCATAGGCCGTAGGTACAATGTAATATTGGATTACCGCGTATACGATTATTAATTATCACGTATATTATCCGAGTATAAGGTATAACAGTTCATAACAGTGCACGGAAATCATCGCAAAGATAAACAATATATAATATTATTATGTGTTATGTGTTATATACGGTCAAAAATCGATTAACTCTTCACATTTACACAGACTTTTAGCTTTTAAAAAATACTTAAAACATTGAGCTGAATTAGAAATACTAATTATCTTACTAGTTTACAAATATTTTTGATTAATAGTATAAATACAAATACCTACTCAAAATATATTTATTAAATTCGAGAACATAATCTTATTTTTTTTTTTCATAATACAATTTGACCGCAACTATATAATATATATATATATGCTTAAATTGAATTGATTGTCATAGAGTACGATGAGAAGTCTTTATTGTTTTTTTAATTGACCATAAATTAATAAAGAAAAATATGAAAATAATGATTTTATCACAATGGTTTTTTATTCTCTCGATACTTTATTAATGTGATGAGTTCCCTTTGTCACCTCGAAATGTTTAAATGAAAGTTTTGAATTTTATATACCAATCATAATAAATAGTATTTTAAATGCTGATATTTAATTTAAAAATCGTTAAAGTAGGTATTCAACTATTTATATGACTACTCAGACTATTTAATTTAGTTATATATTATATTTTTGTTTAGTTATTACTTGTAAATCGTTAACAAATAAATATTCATTGATCGATGGACAATTTTATTTTTCAATCATCCATTTCTCTAACTAGTAACTACTATAGGAGTAAATTTAACTTTCAGCTACATACCGGTGTGATTTTTAAAATAAAACCTTTTCAGACCTCCACACCACTTATTCTTTATACCTACTTTAATTGTTTTCTTGAATCATTTTAGAAAACATTTATATTTTATAATGGTATTCCATGATGTATTTATAACCGATTTAAAAATTTTAATTTAATCAATTTTATTTTCATATTACATATTATTAAGTATGTCCTTTCAAATATTTTAAAATGTATTTATTAATATTGTCGTTTTTAAAATGTTTATTACAAAAAACAATAAAAATATATTAATTCGCAAAGGCTATAAAAACTTTTACGTATTTTGACTTAGAGATTAATTGTAATGAATTATTAATATATTAGTATATATAACTTTATTTTGAACGATCGCGGATAAAGATAATTGAAATTTGAAATGCATAGTGTAACGAACGCCTCCACCAGTTGAGGCGAACGATCTCCGTTGTAGGCACTCTATGTGTGCGTACTTATTTATTTAACGAGGTCCTAAGAGATCTGACCTCGGTGTTATGGTACTCTAACTATTACTGACTCATAAAGGATTTATAATATTTACATAATTTACAAATTGATATAAATACGAGTAGGTATATTATAAAGAGCCGAATAAATATTATGGACCTGATGTCGTCGACTTTTCGAAGTGTTCGTCGTGTAGACGAGGTAGTTCGCCAATCCCGTTCTCAGAACTTCGTTATTGAACACCCATCACCGACTTGCACTCCGTGGACTGCTTGCCTGCTGGTTGTGTCTTCTTCGCTTGTTGAATCCACTCCCTTGCCGAACGTGTACTCTACACTACTGCATGTGTATTCGTACTGTCTCTTTTCGGTCCGTGCGATTGTCCGAGCGGCCGCTATCATAGACTCCTTCGTCAGCATATTTCGCGTGTCAGTCCCACTTGCCATTTTACACACTCAACATATTAGCCGTATAATATTACTTAAGAAGTGATGTACGATGTCAATTTATGACCATCGTTACAATAGGTTCAATAAAATAATAAATAAAATTAGATCAACGCATTTAGTGTAGATAGTAAAATATTATAATTTTAATGAGAATTTTTAATAGGTAGTTTTAAAAAATCATCCTAATTACTGATTATATTATACGGTCTTAAGCCATATATCATCATTTGGCACTACTGTGACACTTAACGTACGACAAAATATAAATTATAATAATGATTAAAATTCATAATTGCTTAATTTTCTTTCCGTTATCCGCGGAAATCGTATAATATTATAAACGGTTTAAACAAATAAATTAAATTTATACCGAAAATAGTTATATTATTTTTCACATCTACTACAAAGTTTTATAATTTATAATTACGATTATAATTAATCGTAGGTACCTACGATAATATTATGATACATAATGTATTATTATTTTAATAAACGCAGTATTGGATTTTTTGTCGCAGATTGAGCGCATAGGGCGAGTAAACAAACGATGCAAAATAATATCGTACTGGTCGAACAAGATGTGTTATATATTATTTTATATCTCATTAATGCAGTGTTAATGGAAAAATAACAATACCGTTGAAAAAGTGACCTCACAATAAAACGAATCGTCTATTGTTGTGCAGCTTACCATTTTATACAACCGTCTTATACGCATATAATATGTTGCTTGTCGAATTAAAACCAAAATATTATATAGTAATCAATTAATTAATACAATAAATTCTATAAGCCTTGGTGATATATTTACACAAGTATTATCTCTATGTAGGTACATATTATGTAGTTAATGCTTTTATAACATTTTATGTTTGAAAGTCGTTACGATCGCTGGCGATGTAATACAATTACCTACTTGTAAAAAGTGAAATAAATAAATATACAACGACAATGAAATTATCGTTTTATTACAAAAACGTTGTTGAATATGTATTATATTAAAATAAGTGAATTGTTTTTACACAGAGATTAAGTTGATTCTTTGCGAAAAATATAATTTGGTTAAAAAATTGCAATCACTATATTCACATTAATGAATTTTCAAATAAATGTATCAACGCTAAACTCACAAAAATTAATTTGACAAATAATAATATAATAATTGCAATTGAAAAAACTTTGCAACAGTTTAAACAATAATATGGAAATTAATAATACGTCTATAAATACTTTATATACAATAATATGTACTATTATTTATAGTATTTTCACATAAATCATTTGTTTCTCGTCCATTTATACTAATAGCGTAAAACACTCCATGTAAGTGTATGTAGTATGTTAACCGACACACACACACACACAATTATTATCACAAATAATGCGGAGAGAACACTATATATCGTGGTATAAATATGTAGGGCTGCAAAGTGATTTCAAAATTATGGCTTTAAGATTTATGTGATGCACGCGCGTGTTGGCTTTAGCGTTAAGATTTGTTGTCGTCGACGGATATTATACTGACAACGACACACAGCAATAATAATTTATTTCGCGGTCTATCCCAGACAAATATCTCTGTCTGCACGCGTGAATGCGTGAGTTTCCGTGCGGAGGCGTGTGTGTGTGTGTGTGTGTGTGTGTGTGTGTGTGTGTGTGTGTGTGTGTGTGTGTGTGTGTGTCTGTGTGTGTGTGTGTCTGTGTGTGTGTGTGTCTGTGTGTCTGTGTGTCTGTGACTGTGTGTCTGTGTGACAGAGTATGTATTTGCATCGTGTAGAAACGATTTTCAAAATAAAATAAAATAATAACGATAATAAGAAACCGTTCGCTCGACTACATCTCACCATCGCCGCCGACCGCCATACCACTGAATCCGCCACAATCGATTTGTTTCCGCTCTCGCGTCGTCGTTTGCCCACGCGGACACAAGGCCGGTTTCGAAGTTTTATGGCTAAAGGGCGGCGGCATAGCAGGGTGGCCGACGCGTATGCAGGACGACGACGCGAGGGTTTGCAACACGTCACGTCACGTATTCCGCTTTCATCCCGGACGAGTGGTTTTGGGCAATTGTTTTTGCACAGAATGTTCGGCGAAGTACGTATACAGCGCGCACACTCGCACACACATTTCGCTGCTCGATCCCCACGAGGCACCTTCGACGCGTTCATCCCGTCCATACGCAGTGATGTGTGCTCAAGATTGCGGTAAACCTGCGGCGCTATGGTTGTACGTAATTTCGTCGCTATATGTATTTTTCATTCATACATGTATACCTACACCGATTACGTGTACGCGTGTTGCCACGACTCCTGTACAATATCATTAAGCGCGGATTCGTGTAGGAGGTGGCAATTACCCCTCTCATCACGATAATTTGAAAATTAATATATTAAAAATTCTTATAAACATTACTTTTATCAACAAAAAAATTTTTTTTACATACGATTGAGAAATTCAACTTAATTTAAAATGTCTTCTAAGTTGTAAGTAAATGATTGATAATTTTTAAACTCTAAACTTGGTCTCCATATCTAAAAATATCCAAAAATACAAAAATACTATAAGACGTATTGTTCTCAAAATGCAAATCTAGCTATCTACTACAAAAGTAAACTGTTTAAATTATAACATTTCATTTGATTACTCGTTTACCATCTACTCTACTACTCGTTTCATTATATATTATTTAATTAAATACAATATAAATAAATAATAATTTACACTTTTGTAATATATAATTTGAAATTTAAAATTTGGAGTTATATTAGTAAAAAAAGTATATAAAAAGTAAATATGAATCTTGTCACCCCCTCCCCCTCCCCATACTGGATCTGTTCCTAAATATCATTATTAAAATTATCACAGACCTATAGCGGAAACGGTGAGTTATATTTTAATTTTGTTTTTGGAATTTCTTGGACAATGAATTGTAATGATTCTCAGTAGCGTATATACGAGTGTGAATTTAAATATTTGTTTTTTTTATTTCTTTTTTGTTGGCCAATATTCTCAACGCATAATTAGGTAATTTTCAATTATTGCCTCTAACGACAAGAAAAATCCCGATAAAACTTAATATAACGACTATATAATGCTGGGTTGAGGGTATTCAATTTCGGATTCTAAATTTCCCTGAGTTTCTCAGGTTAGGTTACTTATAATATTATAATAATCCCAGTGTCCAAATCTCTGATGCTGCAGCCAATGCGTCGGTTCCGTACATTGCCAAGAGTCCGTATACTCGTCATAGAAATACGCACACGATGTATAGGTTCATCCGAGTTTATGAGTATAGTTGTCGTTTGGAATGGATTTTTTTTATGTACTTATACAATAAAGTCACTCGATGCATACGAACGCGCAAATAAATATATTTTTACAATATGTAACACAACCACTGTACGTACCCCCACGGCGTCGTGTCGCACCCGATCATTAAGAACTGCAGCAGTCCGCGTCCCTTCCGGACGACCGAGCCAAACGGTGGCGCCGTGGTAGTCCTGTTGTTCGGATTAATAAATCGATGAGGTCACACGCCGTCGCCTCCGCGGATGATCACGCAGAGAATTGGCTTCCGACCTCTGGCCACACTCGGTGGCGGTGTCTTTGGAATCGGTCCAACGCTAATGAGACTAGGTCGGCCTATCGATTAAAACACCGTTTGACTATATTGTTATACTTTTCGTTATTCACCTCGTTGTCGCTCGAGACACAATGACTTAAACAATGATGATGATGATGATAATAATAATAATAACGGTAACAACGAACGCTGCCGTTTTCCCAAATGCTCACCCACCTCGCCAATGTATACATTTATATTGTATAGGTAGTTCCGGTCACGAACTCTGTGAAAATCGCGCTTTTGTCTCTTTTATAGTGTATTATATTATAATATAGTATAGCTTCTCTTTTCTTTTTTAATATTATTCGTGTAACCAATCAAAGCCGAATTTTCTCCTGATTTTATCACCATTATAAGTATAAGCGACGTAAATATCTGTAAATATCTTAATAAATATGAATACATTCGTTTTGTATAGATATCTGATTCTCAGGCGAAAACTTTCAGAGTACAATCCATACCAAATGTCGCTTTTAAAAATACATTTGCTTATTATACTGCCGCGTACACGTGAATCTACTGTATGAAGGGTGTTCAACATTTTGAAAACTAATTATTTTTCCGTAATCGCTTTTCTTCCTCTCTTCGGACGTACATGTAATAAATGCAGCAGGAGTATACAAATACGATTTCAACTCGAATCACATTAAACTCGATAAATCACAAGGATACATTTTTGTTTCTTTACCCCTCTTATATTATTAATAACTTATTTATTTAATTATAAGATAATTTTATTTTACTTTATTATTATATAAATTTAAATGCTGTTTGTGTTTGTGTTTGTATTAGTTATATTATTATTATAATTCAAATATCTCTTAAGCTTATTGTACCACGAGTACAGATCGTTAAATGTTCTTAATAAAAAAAAAAAAAAAAAAGACATTATTATTAGATAAATATAATATTATAAATTATTATTATTATTATAATTATTATATAATATTTTGTATATATTTTAATAATATAATAAATTCAAAAATCAGATAGGTACTGCGAATAATGTATCGAACGTATAGGTACGAATATCGCATAACATCCGTGCGAGGTGCAACTATATCGTATATTATCGACTATTGCCCCGTGTTGCGTAGATAAACAATGTAGGTAGGTATCAAAAGTATAACGATGATGATGTGGTCGGGAAAAATAGAATAATAATTAACTCTCGCCCGTTTCGCGATTTGATGCGCACGCGTTTATTACGTTGAGGCGAGTGTTGCTATATACTGCTGTTGAATTTGTTTTTGTTTTATCCCGAACAATATGGACCGATTAAGGGCTTTATTCAGTATACGAATTAATATGATGCTTTGCGACCCCGTCATCGTATAATATATTATTATACATTGTTTTGTTTTTCGCACGGCTGCTGTCCGGCGTGCGCGTCAAGAACTCACTGTATACATTATAATATGCCTCAACGTCTATTAGCGCATATACAACCATTATATAATAGAGCCATATGTATATAAAGGAACATCATAAGTACCACGTTTCATATGCTTGGCAAATTACAGTAATAATAATCGAATGCAGACATACATATAGATAATATTATTATGACGGGCGACGCGTCCAATACGCTGCGGGGCGGTTACAGATTTCCGGACAATACGGGAAGTATATGTATTATATGGTTCCGGTACGGGGCGGCAAAGCGAAATTAAATCGAGGAAGGACGTGCACAATCATTATAAATAATTATCATAACACGAGTGTATGCTACACGAGAACCAAAACCATAGTGAATATTAACAACACCGCTATTATTATATGTAGACACAATTCGTTTTCTTGCGTTTTCAAATATTGTCGATGTAGTATTATTATTATTACCGTTCATTAGAACGTGCACATAATATAATAATATGAACAGGTATCGGATAAGACCCCCGATGAAAGTATTCAACAACGCATCTAAATGGATTACGTACTATTTTATAATAATTATAAAACAAGGAAAACAGTTAGAAAGGGTTTATGAATGCGGTGCAACACAATAATTGTGCCCGTTCTATAACTTTTTACACAAGAAAAATTGTCTACTTACACTATTTACAATTATTAATACGTACAAACAAATTTCGAAAGGGACAAAAAGGAAAATTGAAATGTATAATGCGAACTTGGAAAAAAATGTAATGATTATAAATAATTATACCAGAATATTTGAGAGAAACCATGACTATATACCAAAATTAATATTTTTCCTGGTGTATAATATATTCATCAGCCCCAGTTAAGTCTGAAACAATTTTTAACCAAGCCGACAATTTTATTTTGTTTGTAGTCTTTAAAATCTGTTTGTAAAATTACGAAGGAAAATTGTTTAAGAAGCGACACCTATATTTCATGGAGCGCAATATTGTGCTATTTTTAAGAGTGTAATCGTGTTGCGTTTTTCTCGTACAAAAAGATAGAATAGGTGGAATCGTGTTACACCCGATGAATGTAATCCGTTGTCGGTCGGGTTGTCGCGTATGTCGACTAAATGTTAAAAAATATACTTAGGTTAATAGATTTCACATTTTATTCTCACCTGCATGTAGTTTTTTTTTATTAATTTTCCTATAATACTTTTAAACAACCTCGTCTGCACTATCACATACGTACACGGTACACTTACTCGTGTCTTGAAAAAATACATTTCCACGCGAGCTTTGTTTTTCTCTTTTGAGCATTTTATTACATCAGCTACAAATTTTTTCAAACATACTTACATTATACTTATACTGCAAGACACACTCCTACAAATATTACTGACAATCTTTCAGTATTATTCCGATTTACGACAACTAGAATCATGATCAACCAATATTGTTCAACTGTAGCTAACGATACTACTATATCTCTTGTGTCTTTTTTATGTAATGTGATTTACTTTATCCTGTGTCATTATTTGTTTCGTCCAATTATTCCTACCTCATCTCGTTTTCCAATCCTGTACTTTAAGACTTCAAACCCTGTTTAAAATGTAAACTTTATTTCTGAATATGTTCTCTTAAGACACATTTGCTTTGATTTGAATTGAGTTGGTACATCACACATTAATACTATTCACAGCTGTCAGTATATTATATATTTAGTATACACGGCTGATCGGATTCACATAAAATAACCAAACCAGCTTAGGAAAACATTAAGTCTTCTAATGATTATGTAGTATATACTTGTAATTAATTCATTTATAAAATAAATAATTTAAAAATATTTACATTTAATGTAGCATACTCAACGAAATTAATTGAAAATAATTTTACACTCTGGTTAAGACTATTACTTCTTCATTTATCCTTTAAATATATTTCAATAAGCAATGTTAAAAATGTATAAAACTTTTTTACAATAGGGGAATAATAATGAATGATTCCCACACTTTTTGACTTTTTTAACAGGGTAAAACTTTGTTGAGCTTTTATCCAAAAAAATTTTTTTAGTTGCTATCATTTTGATCGCAAAGAAGCAACCGGAATTATATGATAAGTGATAACAAATATTTTAATTATTTCATAACACAGAACCTACTGGTGCAGTATACCGGCTAACAAAAGCTCCTAATTTTTCTGTAAGAAATACAATTAATTTAAACTCTTTTAAAAAAAAAGAGCTCTTGTAAAAAAGAGCTGTCTAATATGGAGTTATATGTACTCTACCCTATAACGTAGTAAAGTTCATTATTAATTTTTTCTTTAAATCTTCTTATATCGTATATGCTTATACATGCACAATAAAGACATACCCTATGTTTTGACCATGTACAAAATAGTATCTTTTGTTCCCACAAAACATTTATTTTATTTTTTTTATCATCAAATAAAAGATAAAATACACGTGCAGCTATATTATAATTTCCCTACGCATATATACTTTATTAATATTATATTGTATGGGCCCAACTATGGAAAATAAAATCGTATTTATATAGGTTAGCTGCAACGGGTAGTATTTTGATTTTTATAACTCAATTCATATTCAATTTAAATCTTGAAAGATTTTTGACTTCTAAAGAAAATCATAATTTGATTTGTGACCTTAAGAAAAGTTTGCGACGACTGAAAACAAAATCGTCAGCTCTTCCTAACCTAATATTAATTGTATCTATTTTTTCTGTTACTTATTGCAATACGCATTGAGACTAGTCCATCTTATTCATATTTAATATTTTTGAAATTTTTTTTTCAATGAAAATTACTTATTTTTGTAATTGTAATAATTATTGTAACTTTACTATATCTTACTTTAATATGACAATACATAGAAACGCGCTGAACTTGATAATTTGTTTTACGATTTTAATGATATAAAGCACAAGACACGTGCGTGTGTAACATGTTTAGTTTCTCAAAACCAATTAGTGCACTTTTTCCAAATAAAACTTCTAGGTTAACGGCGACTTTGGCGGCAAACGACTCGAAGTCGTCGGCACGCGTCGTTTAATGAAAACTGAATGATAATGGGTATAGAAAAAAGGGAAAATGACGTCTTTTCATCATCATACGACATCGACTCATTTAGACGTGTCTTGTTATGACCATTTAGTGCACTAATTCCATTTTAATGAGTATAAGAGCAACATTAACCCGTTGTGCCGTAACGTAAAACATACACTGCAAGCGAGGTTATGTATGGATGTGTGTATAGCACACTTAGATTGATGCATGCGCTATACATATAATATTATATGGCGTATATAAAGTACCTATAAATGTATAATATAGTGTAATACGTAATATATTATAATATAATATGGCTGTATGGGGCTGTACTATTGTATACATATATTTATATTTAGATTATAATTCAAAATCGCATTTAAGGAGCTTATAAGTAAATCATCATATTACTAGAGTGTGTGGAGTAAATCCTGCGCAATGGACTCGTCGAATTGCAAATACACTAATCGCGTATATAGTACATGTATATATGTTTAGGAGGACATTGATCTTTTTAAATGAATGTCTTTAGATAATTCTATTGAAACTCGCCGGCTTTAATTTTGATGAATAATAAATATAATAATAATATCTGCACACAAATTAAAACACGAATTCAAATGCTATTTAAATCGCCACTATTAGAGCGTCGGTTAAATATTAACGCGTTATTATGTTCAAATTGTGTAATGATTATTTTGAATACATAAAAGATGCATTAATCCCGTTTGACAGATTTATTTTCAATCGTGGCCGTTTTGAAGTATAAGTTATTACTTCGTGTCACACGTACGTGGTTCAGGAATTTAGTCACGTCCCGACTTCTTGTTCCAACGGGTCAGTACACATTCTGCATTGAATGAGTGCATCTGGTTGTACTCAACTAATGATATAGGTAGGTACGCATAAGCAGATATACTGTTTTCAAATGAACATTCTGAACCGAACCCGAGTAATAATTATTAGCGAATTATTACTTATGCATTTCATAATGTTTTTCGTTTTAGTGTAATCGGATCATGCTGAACCTCACTGGCGAGCAAACGGCGCAAAACCCCAGATTATACTGAAGTTCAAAGCAGCTTTGAAACTTTTATATCTCACCGTATGCCACCGTCGTCGGCTTCCTTTTTTCGTTCTTCCTATTCCCGTGTCGTTTCTAGTTTCTGATTTATTTATGGGCCATCCATGTTCCGCGCGCTCATTCCTAAAATAAAACACCTATAAAGGCAAGTGTTTCCGGTTGATCGACCTTTTCCTATGTGTATCGTCCTAACATACAACCGAATATTAAATGCACGTACAACACCCGCATCATCCACCGCTATAATGGAACGTACTACAATTGTTGTTTTCCTCTTTAGATTCGAAATAGAATTTGTACTTCGATACGTGCAGCAGTAGTATAATCTAGTAGCCCCCGTAAACATTGACTGAATACAAGTAGGTTTGTCACAAACTTTAACCAATATTTTATCCATTTAGAGCGTAACATTTTTTTTTCTGTTTATGGTTTTCTTATAACATTCATAAAAAGGATTCAACAACAAACGTTATAGAACTACCGTTAACTAACGCTATAACCGTACAGATATATTAATAAAATAAATTGTATTAACTAATTTCATTCAAAATTCTGTTAGTATTTATACTCAAAATTACATATACTATGTGGTCTATGTAATATATGTTTAAATTTTTGAAAACATTTTTAAATTGTCGTGCACGCGCGAGGATCAAATAGAAGGAGGAAGAAATAATAAGAATTAATTACGTCCGACTAGATTACTTCGCTGAAATGCAATAACCCATTTCAGCAATATAAAATCAACAAATTGTACAAATCGCACGGTTCACTAGCGTATAAAAAATTCATTCTATTTGTCCACACCAATTCTATGAGATTTGTATAGCATTAATCGATTAAATATCACAAAATTCCAATTAAGTCTATCCTAGGATTTTAGATTTTTCAATCCATACCAGTCATAGCATGTTATTTAATAAATATAGACATCCGTCAATAAATGTCTATGCGCTTAGCCTGTGGAGTACTTGGGGTTATGTCGCAACGTGAGAATATTAAATCTTATGTTTGAAGGAACATTGTATCCATCGGAATGCCTTAAAACTATTGGATGATTGCCTAATCCAATATCCACTTGAAAATTTATGATGAACCATATTTTGACGGTAGTATAGATTATAGGTTGGTTTGAAGGGAATTCTGATGAGGCTATATCGAGAAACCGGAAAATTACGAGAGACCTGTCATCTTATTGACGGTGTGCAATAAAAACGATTCCGGGGAAAATCGCTCTAGTAAACTTAAGCCGATTGTTGTGTATGCGCGTGTGTGTGAGGCATTTCGTTTTTGATAGCTGGCAGGTTCAATTTTTCACCGCTTAAGGGTGTCTTTTAAGGACCCTTGGAGATCCGTTTCCCTGTTCCTACATCCCCTTTCTCTTCCTCAAACTTCGACCACCTCCATCGCTTCCCTTCCTTTCTATTTCCCTTCCTCCTCTGTTTTCCCCATAAAAACTCATTACCGACATAACAATGTCATCATACAATGTACCATCGATACGTCATATGTGATTTAAAAATTACACGAAAAACACAACTGACAGACGGATACGACTTAACACAATAACACGCGATGAAAAATTAATTGAATCCTTTGTTACAATTGTTTTTGTTTTTCAACATGTCACCTATTATGTAACGTTCAAAAAAATATTATTAAAAAGTGATTATTTCTAGTTTCATACAATCTCAAATGTCACTATATACCACAAACGGTTTTAAATGCAGCTTTACTCATGCTACTTTTGAACGCAAACTACTGTATCTATTTGGGTTCATGTTGTTAATGTATTATTGTAAGTAAAGCTGATTTATAAAAAAATGCATTTTTTAAATCATTTTTTTTTTACACATTGGACGAATAATTAATTTAATTCATAACACTGTATGTATAGTGTATACAATACTACAATTAGTCGGCTTTCACAATGATTAACATTCATCATGAAATTATATAAGTAATTTGCCTTAAAATATATTATTTCTAGATAATTTAATTCTCAAAACGTGTTGAAGTAGGTACATGCTTTTTATATAAACAATACCATTTAATAAAAAATATAACTTATCTTTATGATGTCTGCTTACTACTATGTAAGATAAACTAATTGGATTATGTTATTCTTTTGTTTTTTATGTGAAATAAGAAAAATATCGCCTTTTAAAATGAAAAATATAAGTAAATTACTATTTTAAACAATTTAAACACATATTTTATATAAAACAGTTTTATAATACAAAAAATTATAGTTAAAATAACAATATAATATCTGTTTATCCAATAAATAATGGACACAAAAAAATCAATCTAAATAATTTAATAATTTAAAATCATTTTATCCTTTTAAGTTTGTCAATTTTACTTACATTGTATTCCATTAAAATTATAACTATATATTATGGTCTCCAACAGTAAATATTAATATCGAAATATCAAGTCAAAAACCATTATAATAACCTTAAAGTACACAAAAGTATTAACAGTCTTGGAATCAACGCAACATATCATAAATAAAGATAATATTATCGTTTCTTGGCATGTTCATCCCCAGAATAAATGTTAATCCATTAAACGAAACAGTGGTAAAAATGCATTAGATCGTTCTTATTGTTATTCTCTCTCTCCACCAAGTGGAACCCCGAACCAGCACTATGAAATTCAATTAAACATTAATTACAGTCATCGCATGTTCAATAACATAAAATAATGTGATGTGCTCTTTTTTTTCTTTTTTTGCGTCAAGTGCCCTAAAACTTTGAAAACAATGGTGCACTGGTGTTTCGAGTTGAGGCATAATGTTCCTTTTTTTTGTATTCTCCCTTGTGAAATAACGATATTATACGCGACAGGGAGCTTCCGATTACCGCAATAGCGACAAAGTTTTTTAGAAAAAAGAGAAGCGCACGGGAAAAAAGTAAAAAAAAAAAATACGACTTTCATTAGGGTCTGGGATCTATTTTGTAATATAATAAATCGTTCTTGTGGTCGTTTTTCTGTAATACAACTCTCAACAATACGGCTTTGCTCTTCAGGGGTAGAAAAATAGAATTGAGGTAAAATATTACGTTCTTTACTTCTTTGTACGAGAACCTTTAAATCTAAGAGAAAAAATATGAAAATACATTTCAACGAATAGTGTGACCAATCTGCCATCTGTTATTAACCTCTATCACTCTATAATATTATATTAAACTTTTTTTACAACCGTATTATAAAGTATATTGCATATTTTTATCTTTTTTTAACTCTTCTGGATTTTTTGAATACTCGAAGTTATTAAATGTATAGACTAAAATGTAAGTAGGTATTCTATGTTGAAACCTACAGTGGTAGAATAATTGAATCAATTTGAGATTAATTAAATTTATGATCTTAAAAATTATAGTTTATGAGTACAAAAAAGTAAAATCGTTTAATTAAAAATTTGTAGAATTTTAAAAATAAGTAATAGTTCATTCTAACATTAAACTTAAAATAAGTAAATAAGCTTAAAAATATAAAGAAAAAATGGCCAAATAAATATTTCTGAAAGTTTTTCATATAAATATTATTGGTGATAGTATAGTAACGTTTATGAGAGTAATAAATTAGAACCTATACATTGCAATGTAAAATAACGGGTGGAATGGATTCAAATAATTCTTCATAATGTATAATAATATACATTCTTACTTTTTACATATATTGTATTGTGCTACTTAAGTAAGCATTAAAGTGAGTCAAAAAATCTGTTTCAAACATTATGTTTTATCATTTTATTAAACCATCTAATTTTTAACTTCATCGATAATCAAAATTAACTATTTAGATTTAGAATGTGACATCAAATCTAAAAAAGAAACGGACTGGGGAACTCCCTCTGCTGTACAGTAAGGGGCATATAAAAAATGTTGTGACAATAATGTGTGAACAATTTTCAATTTTTAGATTCTGAACGAAGTGATGGAATCTATTGATTTTACAATTGTGTTTTTAGATTCTGAA
>JAIPRK010000047.1:70000-90584 GCA_025469195.1 Chaitophorus viminalis | reverse complement strand
TATTTGGGCAAGTCAAAAATCGAACTTTTTCAATACTTTTTTAAAATCGAAAAAAAAACGATAAAAAATTACGAAAAAACGGGAAATTTTACGCAAAATCACGTTTTTACAAAATACATTTTTTTTTTAAATGCTCTAACTAAAAAACCAAAAACCGCAACAACTTGAAATTTTCACCAAATCTTTATATTGACGTTCTCTATACATGGTTAAGTTTTCAAAATATTTTCACATATTTTGACTTATTTATAGACAATTTAAATTTTCGATTTTTGTAAAAAAATTTTTTTTAAACATCTATAAAATTAAATTGGCAGACCGAAAGCTCTTGAAAATTTAATACAAGATTTATAATAAGTTAAAACTATTGTTACTAAAAAATGTCGGAGATCGTTTCAATCAAATTTTTTTTATAAGCCCATAAATTTCAAATTTGTATAAAATATGTTAAAATCGCAATAATTTGCAAGTTATTTTGTAGTTGAAAATTCATAAAATTTTTTCTGTTTATACTTAAGGTTTAAAATTTTAACATTAGGTTGTCCATAAGCTAATCTTCAAAAACATATAAAAAAATTCCTACCGGACTTAAAGGAAAAAATTTTATGACTGTTTGAAATTTAAATTTTTACGAAATTGCATTATAATTCAATTTAAATATAAAATACTATATTATTATATACACATTTTAGACAAACATATTAACTCCGTTCAGAATCGTTATTCCTATACAATGATATTTATCATTGAATTCAAATTTAACAAATCCATTGTAATAATGACCTATCCTGTAAATGAGGTGAACTCCACCCCCAACTGTACAACAAAGCGAAGCCCATCCGTTCATTTTTTTAATTGCAATAAGTACAACGTATAATTAATCTTATATATCATTTTCAAGATTCTTTAGACAGCCAAATTTTTTTTTATCGATATTTAAAATAAGAATTATTAAAAAAAATAGAAAATTTCAACTGTCTTTAAATAGGTCAAAAAAAAATCAAAATACATTGAAATATTGTATACAATAATAGTGTTATAATACATTGTAAAATCGTTACATTCATCACTCCATTCAGAATATAAAAATATTTTAGTATTCCCAGAAAATACTGCATTCATCAACACTAATAACAACGTAAAAGTTACAATTAATACTCTTTTTCATTTTTAGAAATTTGAGTAAAACCATAATTAAGATGTATCATTTGTTTAAACTATTTATATTAGCACAATTAAAATTATGATAAATTAGCAAAATCTTTTTGCTCTTACACATGAGTGTACATTATACATAAGTATACAAATACGATGTTTTTTTTTTATGAATAGTATACTTTCATTTTGAGTATGCATAATAATTATGATTACAAGAATTTTATTTTACTATTTATTAAATTTTTGTACATTTTTCTATTTTGCAGATCGAGCCTAATTAATTGCATATTAAGTTTAATATGACGCACGAACCAACAGTAAATTACACTTCCAATTACGTTAATTTATTTTTATTGTACGAACAAGACAACTATTTTGTAGGCTTAGATTTCCAAATCTAATATCTTGAATCTCCAGTAAAACTAACCTGAGATTAAAACGATAATAGAAAAAGGAAAAAGCCCTTCACAGCAACTGGACACTTATGTACTAAAGGAACCTACCTTCTCGTTTATTCCTCGGTGTAAACAAGTTAACTACGAAACTATTTAATTAGGTGTTACGACTGTTGCGGTCAAATTTCAGTTTATATTCAATGCAATTTTCCACAGAGATCGTTAAAATCTAATTGGTCACGTTCACCGACGTTCAGTTTTGATGTTTTTCTATAATGTGTCCCCCTTCGCCTTCAGCTTCAAAATAAAATCAAAACACTTCGAGTCACGGAGATTTATGTATTTATGTATAATATAATATTATATACATGGTCGTTTTGTCGTCACGACAATAGACGTCAATACTAGAAACTTATGATTTCAACTTCAAACTTCCGACGTCGCCCTTATCGAACCTACAACATTATCGCAATATTTCGACTGAACAGTTCTGAATTCCGTGGCGTGTTATCGTCGCTGAAGCGCCTTATAGACGTGACAGGTTCTATAGTGTCCGGGAAGAGGCGTAGCGGACGTTAGCTGAGTGACGTGCGGGCTACCCCGTGGGTGAGTGAGCAGCACTGTACTGCCGCAATAGGGAGGAAATGGGTACACGTGCGCGACGGATGACGGAAGGAAGACGGCAAGACTTGTAGTTGGCGGTGGTGGTGGTGGTTTCGGCGTCGGGTGGTAGGCGGGGAACACTGTTTATTGGCGCTGGGGGGCTCATTTCGGCGGAAACTTTCATTGTCCAACTTCAACGAACATTTGTCTCGTTACACGATTTTAGTTTCCATAATATCTTTTGTTGTATATACACCGTCTTGTCTCCTCGTCCGCTCTAATCCGTACGTAGCTTTTATGGTCTATCAGTCTCCAACAAGTCTCTTAATCGCGTTGCATAAGATCCTATTACATTTTGTTGAAGTGTGCACACACGCACACGCACACACAGTACACACACTCTCACACACACACACAAACTCGCAGTATATCATCTGTATAATATTACACACACACACGCGCGCACACGTACACACACCAAAGAATATTTCTTGCTGTAGCATATCAGTCCCGCATTAAAATTGGTAGGGGGTGTACCGTTTTTACCGTTTATGATCATGTCCACTGACCTTGTACTATTACGTAATTGATACCGCACTTGGATTTGCATCGAAAATGTATGTTTTCCTTCGACAAAGGACAACAGAAAAGCTAAATAGAATCATTTATACATATATATATATTTGCAATGAGAAAAAAAATGACAAAAGCGGTATAGGATTAAACAAACGATTTAATCTGAATTGCTCTCCAGTGCTGAAAGCTTTTTTCCATTTCCCAGATTCTATTGGTACAATGGATTCGGTTAAAGTAAAAACATTTAAAAAACAAAACCAAAATTATGGTTTTAAACTGTCAAACTTTATTTTAATTTCTATTTAAATACAACATATTTGAAGAAATCAAATTTTCTCAAAGAAGGATTTCGCTCAAAATGAACAAACAATATAGGTAGGTAGATGTGTAGGTACTCATATATACAGAATAGGTTTATTTTCCACGGGTTACAATTAATAACAATAATAATAATAATAATAATTTATAACAATTATAAAACCAAGTTGATTTAATTAATTATCTTAGTTTATATGTTGGACAGTTTTGTGACAAAATCCGACCAATCAAGTGCATTAAAACAAGCAAATACACAAGAAATTACTTTCGAATATCTGATAAGCATGTTTTTAGATTCATTTGACTTCTCACGCGTATAATGTGCACAGAAAAAGTTTTTCGCTCACCAAATAGTAAATTGATCTTTGGAAGTTTATAAAGATTCGGAAAGTGTAACGATGTGTCTGAGTGTGCTACTGTCTTTGAGTCGGGAGAACATAATTCTATTGGAATGTGCGTGAGTTGATTAATTCAAAGTCTTTCGACGGCACATTTTACTATTACCAACGCACGCAAAATAATATGGAAATGCACAGCATTCTTTATGTTCTTCTTTTTCCTCTCCCTTTGTTCAATGCTCCCTATCTTGCCACCGTTCACTGCCATCGTATGGTTCTGGCCAAAGCGTCTCTCTCCCACCCCCTCCTCACGTGTAAAACAACCATGTGTATCCGGCAAATACTGTCGAACCTTGACTTCATAAATCACTGTACCGGTTACCCCGGCAACTGCTGCTACGTATTTCTTTTTGGAAGGGTAGTCTGCGCCGTAGTGTGGGAATACGATTTTTCATAAGGTCTCTTTTTCTTTTAGTAATAACAGAATTATTTTGAAGATTCGATTTAACTTTGTCACGCGTGGTGCCCCATCAATCTTAACACCTTTGAACTGTCTGTGATATCAAAATAGACCACCGAAAAATACCTCGCGTAATGTGTACATCTGACCAAGAAATTTCATAAGATTTTCGAATCGATTTTCTGCAATACGCCAAGAGAAATCATTTTTCTTATTTAAAAGTTAAAATATAGTCATATTCTCTAAATGCCTAATACAAAATTAACCATATTCACAAAGCACGAATACATAATTTGCTTTGAATAAAACAAAAATATATCGTTTACAATGCTAACTCAAATAAGTATACACATTATATAAAAAGTTATATTTATTCAATTATATCATAATTATCTACTAAGTTTTAATAATCATTGACATCGAAAACCTAATTAAATCATGTAATCATTATTGTGTTCTATTTTAACGTATGTGTTTTTAATACGATTTTAATGGGTAATTCGAAAGATATAAGTTACAACTATATTAACTACACTCACGAGGATATTGATCATGTGGTATTTTATACGGTTTGTGGTTGATCGTAGCTTATTATGATAAAGTGCCGAAATTTAATTTCGATCCATTCTAATATTCCTGAAATGCCTGCAGCTTAGATTATTCCAATTTGGTGCAGTAATTCAAAGGTAGACTCTTGCTCATAAATTCTAACATTCTAAGGAATATTTAAGTGTTATTAATATAATGTTGGTGTCTATCATTTAAACAAGAATGATTACATACTTGGTAATGATTAGCTTATCTGAGCGTTGATTACATGAAAAAAAAAATATATCTGTGCATAAAATTATAATGATATTTTCTTTATATTATATTCATAACTGTAAATTTCCCTAGGGAACGCAACTGACATATTTTATAATATAAAATGAAAACCTTAATGATTTGAAGTATAAAAAAAAACACTTGTGACGTAAAATACACTAAGATGAAGGTCAGAAAACTAAAAAATTTAGTTATATCGATTTTATATCATATTGTCTTTTAGTTACTTTCGGTTTAGACATCTTATTGAATTTAGTTTTAAATGACACGTAAAAACATATTATGCTATGCGTTTAAATTTTAAAACAGTTCTGTGAATACTTATACTATATATGTATAAACACATTCAAATTTATGTTTGACTTTTTAGAAATAATATAAACATAGAAAAAAGGGTTTGGCAATAATTCATTATGATTTATTCCCTACGAATTTTACCATGGATAAAAGTAGTAATAAGAAAAGTCAGCTGACCACGTAAAGGAAACGACACAGTTCGCTGATCTGCCGTTAAAGAGGTTACCAAGAGAATCAAACGAGGCGAAACGGAGGAAAATAAATACATTTAATGTGTAGTAGTAACGGTTGGAGAAAAATTTGTTAGAAGTTTGCCTTGTGACGTAAAGGGGAATAGTTTAAAAAACGATTCGAAAATGCGCACAGTCAATACTTATCTTAAGAAACGTAGTGATATTATAAATATACTGCCTACAAAATACCCATCATCGGTAAAATGTGATTTTTTATCAATCTTATGTACATCGAATACATCTATAACAAATAAGTACTACGCATTGTTTGCACCAACAAACTAAACAAACTATGTTGCTTGGAATTATCATACGTCTTCTATATTTTCTATATTTCTGATTTTCAGGCTCATTGTTCCTTATATACTATAAAAGTATCAAATTTAAAATTAAATCAATAATATCGTGACAGTGAATTTCGCACCACTATTGGTAAACATACACATTTTTATTACTTTTATTTGCAATATTTAACATACTTCGATGACTTAGTTGTAGTACCTATATTAGTATTATTAACATCTTTAAATTATGACTTATAAACACATGTGCGGCGGTATTTACAAATTTTGTATTGCGAAACGTATAAATTTACAAATATCATTAGTTGTGAACGAAATAGTTCCGTATCAAGTACACTATATAACTACACGTTATGAAATATTATTATAAAAGTGTTAATTTAAAACGTGATTAATTGCATTATCAAAGGCCGAGTAAACAGTGTAAATTATTGTCGTATTACATTGTAAACAATAAAGTAGGAATATAAACTTTATAAATGTTGTTTATCGACAGTATATTATCGTTCAACTAATCGTGTCGTTTTGTTTTTCAGGATGTTGTTTCGTAACGTATTTTACTAGAAAAGCCGCCCTCGACGCTCAAAACGCTTTACACAATATCAAAACGCTGCCTGGGGTAAGAATTATAGTATTACCGTTTTTACTTTTAACTCTCGTGTTTGTACGTTACCAAACAACCAACACTACTATATATGTATATATATATATATATATATATATATATATATGTAGGATATACACTTTTACTCTGGCCCAGAGAATGTCCATTCCTCCTTGTTTTATCCTTCTAATACACAACCAACATCGCCAGCACCGGTATTCTCGCCGGTATTGTTTATTTATTAAATTACCAGGTTTTTTTTTCCTCCCCGTTATTATTTTGCTCCGTCGTTAGATACACAAAAACGCTTTAATTTTGTCTATGTCCCTCCTAATTCCGCCGTTTTAAATCAATTAGAGTAAGATTAATTACTCCAGCGGTGGAAGTTTTCCACGCTCGCGCCAGGGGCATTCCGATGTACAGCATTCGCACTCCCACCCGTGCGCATGCCACCGTTAATACCACCAAGCTCGGTGATATTGTTTTTGTAATGCGGAAAGGCGTCCGGTGGTGGAATCCAACGGACCGAAAACACAAAAACCGTCGTCGTCGACGGCATCGTGCGGTGGGGTAGGCGAAAAAAGGACAAGATAAAAAAAAAAAAAAAAATCGCGCAGAACATAAAGGTATTCTATAATGGCCTCTTCCTCCTTGCCGTTCCTCGCCATACCTATATAATATCACCCTCTCCCTTACCCGTACCCCACCCGAACTTTAGTACACCTAAACGCCAAGTAAATCGTTCAAAAAAGGGAAAAATTTAATTTGCATATTATCATATAACTCGGTAATGTAGTTGGAACTTTCAGAGATATATTATACGTATATATACACCATTTAATGACCGTCGTACCTACACGTAAATTACCGTAGATGAAACGCATTCGTGTTTTCTCAACAACTTTCGTACAACTATTGCTACTACTGTTTTTGTTTTCCCCGTTGTATACCGACAACTCGCCTGTGTACCGGGTATAATGTATCGCATTATGTAACAACAATTGAGTAACGCAATAACGATATTTGTTTATATAATATTCTAAAAAAAATAAAACCGTATGGAAATTTAATTTGAAATAAAATGAAAGGATATTTTACAATCACTTACAACTTAAAATAAAATATTGGAATCAATAGCCTTTAAAAAAAGTAAAACGTATTATTGTTGTTCATTTTGATATAGTATCAATTAATTATTATTATTATTATTATTATTATTATTATTATTATTATTTTTTTTTTTTTAGAAATAATTTAAGTGCCTACCAACAACAATTTTGTTTGCTCTTGCTGTAGTAATCAATATTAAAAAAAAAAACTTTTGAATTTCACAACAGCAAAACAGTTAAGCCTTAAATTTGAAATTAAATTAATTATATAAAAAAGATGTTTATTACCTTTATATGACCTGCGTTTTTGGTATATTATTTACTTTCGATTGATGTTATATAGAGTTTGATAAGTCATATATTTAAATTCAATATATGTTCAATGTCCATTGAGCCTAAGCCAAAAAAAAGTCATTAGTCTTCATCCCACACGACTGAAGTAATGAAATATGTGGCGGGAAGAATGATCACTAGGCTTTCAAGAGGGAGAGTTCACACCTTAAAAGCATATAGGCTGACATGTATAGTTCCATTGAAATCTGAATAAGCCAATGTATAAAAAAGAAACACGCGACACGAATGTTTTACGTTGAATCATTGAAATCACATACAACTTAACGTCCAATAATACACTTTCGACTTGGTAAATTATGAACAAGAAAATGTCAAATACGTTTCAATTGAATTTTACATTAAATCCTTCTTTGGAATCCCATTCCAGTTCCTTAATGTCAATTTATTTAATCTACAAAAATTATTCAAGAACATAGTAGTTAATTGATTAGTTATGACGTAGCTCTAAACGTAAGTAGCTCAAGGTACTCAGTACTCACAACGGTTTGTTTACGAAAGCAAAATATAATTGTATATATTTTATACTTCATTAAATAATGTCAATCAAACTGTTGAGTACGCACATACATATAAATGTCTAAATGAACGGCTTAAAATGATTAAAGCGTTTTCTGTGTAGATACTTATGTATATAAGACGTAAGTATATATTATAGGTATTCAAATCTAAAGAGCTTATCTCAATTTATGAAGACAAGCTAAAACGCCAAATGAATTAACATTATTATTATTTCTTGTGAAACATATTAATGTTATGCGTATTTACCGTTGTGTCTTTTGTGTTATACATTATAATGATTCATTTTAATTCGAAGGCCCGTGGGGTATGTTTTGTATAAACATAGGGTACAGAAAATCCTCTGAAAGGACGCGTTAAGCGGAATTATTATTGTTTAAGAGCCGAGATTAAATGCCACAGAGGAAAACGATTAATGAATATATATTCAGCTGGTTTAAGTAAACGATTCTTATTAAGATAAATCGTTTATTAATTATTATTAATATTGTATGATCGCCGTCGACTTAGTACAATTCAAATTTAAAAATATTATAAGTTAAGCATTTTATTAAATATTAAACAAATTATACATAATATACCACAGTATACGATCACAAATTAATATTATATTTTATACATACATAAAACCAATATAAAATAGAAACGAAATTAAAATTGCACAACTTAAACATTTTTAACCTTTATTATATTGTTGGAGATAAATAATATTTATTTTAAAGGATCTCCTCCCAGTCCTCCCCAAAATACTCCTAGTATATAAATTACTTTGGTCACCGATATGTACTCAACGTCTCAACTTAACATTCTTGAAGAATTATATGAAGTAAATTTATTATTTAAATAATCCAAAAAAGATTTTAAGATGCACTTCTGAATTCGTTTCATTGTGATCATGGTGATTATAACATCCAATCTCTGTTTAAATCCAATCCGCAAACGATCAACGGAATTATGAATTTCAACGTCTAAAACTTTTTAACCATAAAATTACTCGTGTGTGTATTATATATTAAATGTGTGTGTGTGTGTGTGTGTGTGTGTACAAACATTTGGTCTTGGATAATATTCAGTTTTTTCTCTGCATATAATAAGTAACAAAATCCAGACCAGAAGTTTAGCCGCAAATTTCAATCTTTTATACTTTTTTTTTTATCATTATTATTTCTTTATCCGTATTCTTGCTTTCTTATTATCCTGTCGCAATTCAATTATTATACCGTCGGTTTCTTCGTTTCTTTTTTCATATATTTTTCGCGTTCGTGTATGTGTGTATGTGTGTGTGTACACTGTAAGTGTGTACTTTTGAATGTATATGCACGTGCGCGTGTATTCCCCCGAGAATCTTAGTTCTCTATGTCCAAGCGCATATGTTACCTATACTTTTTTTCCACGCAAAATAAGAACATATCAAATCCCCGGAGAAATGTCTTGTTTTTTGAAATATATACCATACAGTAAATTGTAAAAGTAATAATACTAAAATCAATATTATAAATTATACATTTTTGGTACTTACTACTTACTAATATACTTGTATACTTACCGTTTAAACCGGCGCGACGGCCGTAAATATAGCATATATACTACATATAAATACCGATTTTATTTATAGAAACAGTACAGTAGATTTATCACAGTTACCCCCATTCTGTTTAATAAAACGATTTATTTCCATTGTATTCTTATCTTTATCCATTTTGTTTTGAAGGAAATGCACTCTATACTTATACGATTGAAATGCAAAATGCTTTTGTATAATTTATTGGTTATTTCTTACGTCAATTAGCACAGATTGTACAATTTTCTATTATTTTTGTAATTAAAATCCTATATATTTCTTCACTATATAGTTAAAATGTTAAATAAACCTAATTCAAATAAGTCTCACTAATCAGTTGAAAATGTTCTGTCCTCAAGTTTATACACAAGTTAATATGGAAAATCTTTAAATTAATTTATTTTATTTATTTTTATAATTATACGTCCTGGATGGCATTTGGTTAATTAGAATATAATTAGCCTATAATATAAGTAAGTATTACAAACAACCAGCAATGACTCGCTTTAAATACATAAATATACAAATAATTAATTATAATAATTTGTAACACGGTTTGGTTTACGGATTTTGAGACATTTTTTATAAAAAGTTGTAGCATGATGTATGTAAATGAATTGAATATATTTTACCCTAATTTAAAATTATCTAATAATATATTCATAATTCATATATATATATATATACATCCGACGTATCTATGTGAATGATTAACTTGGTATGGGCGTAAGGTCATAAACATAACATAATATCATTACAACGTATAACTAATGTACCAGCTTGGTTTTTTTTTTTTAAAGGGGATAAAAACCCTGAAGCGAGGAAACAAAATATTATATTCCAACTGAAAACAAATCTGATAAAAGTGAAGTAGTAGTAAAGTATAAGCCAACACATAAGCGTTTCTAAGTTTAAAAGCCTTATGTTATAAGGATTCATATGCACGTCGAGAATAAAAATTATTAATTAATTGCATTATATTAAATTACAATATTAGGCTCAAACCGTTTAAACCATTTAAATCAAATATTAAATAAATTATTTTTTTTAAAATCTAACTAAAAATAATTAATGTGTTTTGTAAACAAGAATTTAAAATATATTAGTACGTAATCATGTAATTGGATATTAACATTATACTTATACTTATACATTATACAAAAATAATAATTCAAATGTTTTTACTTCACCTATACTTTACATCTTTACACCCCAGAAACAAAAAAACATTTTTTTTTTACCTTTACGATGTAATAACATATGAACATTTAAGGTTTGATCAAATTTGAATAAAAGTTTTAATTATAAAACGAACTGTAGTAAAATGGTTCATTCTATTTATTATACCTATAATATTAATATTCAATAATACTGTCACGACTAATATTTTTGACGATGACGAAATCTACTTATAATATTGATATAATACCTCAAAAACCAAAATAGTTTTAAATACCGATAAATAGCCTATAATATGACAAATCTATAACTAATAATTATTGTAATTTTTAGCTGTTAGAATAACAAATATTCAATAATTCCTGCAAAAAACGATTAGGTTTCTGCTAAAAGTAAAAACTCTAAGAATTGTTTTAAATGGAATAAGTAATTACTCATATCATTGCGGTGGAAATCAATGTATTTTGGTTTTATATATAGTTGCACTGTAGCATGAAAAAAAAAGAGGTCATATTACAATATTAATATAACAATATAACAATATTAATATTACAATATAACTCATATTACAATATTATATTGACGTGTGATTTGTGTATACTTCACTAAAAATGAATATGTTGTCCTGACTAAATCATAATAAAAACCAAATATTTTAGTTTGTAAATCATGCGTAGGTATACTTTTGATTTATTAACTAATTATTTATTAGCTCCAACTAGTCCAACAATTCATCTGTTTCATTGAATTGCATGTAGATTTGTCGGATTCACCGAGATAATTTAAATAAATAGTACTTGGACTTAGTATTTACTTATCTATAATATTTATATTGTTGGTTCTGTGATAATTTATATATATCATATGATATGCTTTACAGTCAGGTTTTTTTTTTATTAAGATTTGGTTTTTTCAGCTAGTATAATAAATTGTACTCCTCTTTAATCTATATATTACATTTAAATTCTGTTCATAGTATAATACGTTGTTTAACATAACCTTGTAATATTACGTAATAACATGCGATATCTATTGATATTTGAAATTATTGAATAAGTTTCTTAAAAAAAGTCGCTTTCTTTAGTTAGTGTGTATGATGTGTATGATTGTTTTTATTCAGAAATATTTCATTCGTTTATCAAAATTAAACGTTTGAGTATAATAATAAACAGTATGTTTTTCCCATAAACCAGTGAGAAAGCGAAATTTGCTTCTACGAAAAAGCCGAAAGGTCGTTCGGGCCGAATGCTACACGTTCTCCTCCATCACCAATGTGCAAATGTTGACTACTAATTAGTTATTTTTGCGACCTAGACTACAATGGACCACTATTCTATGATATTAAATGTTTATACTAAAGTGTTTTCTAAAGGTCAAAGAAATAAAGAAATAACCTTCCTTCCTCCCACCATTCTCATATATCATCTTACAAGTTAAATTTTTATTTTAAAACATAAGTTTTACAAATATTTTGGTAGGTATAGTTTAATTAAACTTCATTAATAAAAATTGCAGCAACATGTAGGTACCTACCTGATTTTTAATGTGTTACAGGTATTTTAGTTATTAATTTAATATTTATCAATTAACATCGCAAATTCTAAAGTATATCTCTTCAAGTCATACCTTCAAATATTTAAAAATTCCAGACCATGCATTATCGACCAAGTGACCTAGTTGAACTCATAGTAGCTCGGCAAGTCAACCCGGACCGGCTGTTGCATAAATTAATGTTCTCAAATTATTGTAGATAACAAAATACCGCAATGGCCAACAGCTCACACGCTACAGTTCACCGATATATTTTCCCGCCTGCTTCTAATGCCTAATCTATGTGCTATAACCTATAACTATCGACCCAGTTGGCCTTAGTACGACCTTCATTCTACTACTGTTTACCATGGTGACCCTGTAGTGTACCCTCATATTTATTATTATTTATTTATTATTGTACGCAACTTGAGAGAAAATACGGTGGAAACTATTTAAATATCTAATCGCATGGTAATATAATATATAATTCTGTACTGCCGTGGCCGCTACCCTTTGTCATTCACTATTTCTACTTGTTGATAATCGAAAATGCGATTGTAAATGCGGAAACAATTTCTTCGAGGTCATCGTTGCGAAAATAAACCAAAAGTCGACAAACAAAATCAATTCGATTATTCTTTGTGTTTGGCAGCACTTTCAGAAAAAAAAAGAATGGATGGGCCTCGCTCTGCTGTACAGTTGGAGTGCACCTCGATTATAGGATAGGTCATTATTACAATGGATTTATTAAATTTGAATGCAATGATAGGTATTATTGTATACGAATAACGATTCTGAACGGAGTTAATATGTTGGTCTAAAATGGGTATATAATAATATAGTATTTTATATTTAAATTGAAATATAATGCAATAGTATGCAATTTCGTAAAAACCTAAATTTCAAACAGTCATAAATTTTTTTCCTTTAAGTCCGGTAGAAATTGTTTTATATATTTTTGAAGATTAGCTTATGGACAACCTAGTGTTAAAATTTTAAACCTTAAGTATAAACGTAAAAATTTTATGAATTTTCAACTACAAAATAACTTGTAAACCATCGCGATTTTAACACATTATATACAAATTTGAAATTTATGGGCTTATAAAAAAATGTGAGTAAAACGATCTCAATATTTTTTAGTTACGATAAGTTTAACTTATTTTAAGCCTAGTATTAAATTTTCAAGAGTTTTCGGTCAGCTAATTAAATTTTATAGATGTTATAAAAAAAGAAATTTACAAAAATCGAAAATTTAAATTATCTATAAATAAGTCAAAATATGTCAAAATACTTTGAAAACTTAACCATCTATAGAGAACGCCAATATAAAGATTTGATGACAATTTCAGGTTGTTGCGGTTTTCAGTTTTCTAGTTAGAGCATTTTAAAAAAATGTATTTTGTAAAATCGTAATTTTGCGTAAAATTTGCCGTTTTTTGTAATTTTTTTATCATTTTTTTCGATATTTTTAAAAATTATTGAAAAAGTTGGATTTTTGACTTGCCCAAGTACCATCTATATTCACTTTCTTTTCAGAAAAGTTGCTGTTAAAGAAAATCAAAGCATTTTTACTACCACAAATCGTGTCCTCAGACAAAAAAAATAAAAAAATAAAAACACACATCATTGTAAAATCAATAGATTCCATCACTCCGTTCAGAATCTAAAAAATAATAATAAATTAATAATAATTTAAAAACTATAAGGCACATTCGTAATCGTATTACGAGTGTTATTATGAATCACATTCAAATTACATAATATATACGTAGAACATTTGATTAATTTAGATTATAAGTCGGCTTTTAAAAGTTGGTGCCTTATATTTTATTATACCTCATATACCTATACTAAGACACTAATAAGTACCTAATAATTAATTCCACGCCAACGTCCAATATTTGCATTTAAAAATGTCCCGTCCTGCCTTCTGTTCCAGGTCGAACATGTCGTAAGTTACCCGACCATTAGATCTGCCACTGAATGTTTAATGCATAATTTGTGCTTCGCAATCGTTAGCGCCAACTTGTATTTAATTTTCATTATGTACTACAATAAAATAGAAAACAATGTCCAACATAATAAATCGTTCAAAAAATAGTAGTTAGTGATACTGCAAATTCAAAAATATATATTCTGGATATTATTGATTACAAATAATATACAGTAATATACGAGTATAACTCATGATTTTTCAATGTTATTTTATTAATTTCTTATCAAATATAAAATAAAATCACGTAGTTAATAACCACTACTCGATCCGATCGCTTTCAGGGTTTAAAATGATTAAAATATTGAATTCCGTATTAATATTATTTATCTATTGATATTTCTCGTATAATTTTCATTATTTTGTTTTTCGATAAAACTTCACACGGCTCTTTTTCAAAAGCTATACATGTCTCCTCCCCTCCTTATTTATACCTAAAAGTGGAAAGTGCACCTTGCTAACAAGTAGGTATACTCGAACATTGTGTACCAATTAATTACCATATTCGATTATTAGATTATTGTATTTATTATCTATATTATGTTTACAGATGCATCATCCTATACAAATGAAACCTGCTGATAGCGAAAACCGAAGCGGTGAGTACTTTGAAAATATTTTAAATCTAATTAGGTTTGGCATGGCGGTGACTATTACGCGTTAATCTTACGTTGGTTTTTTTCGACGTCGCGGAATGGCCGTTTTTTCACCAACTTCGTTGACCTGGCATTGTCATCGGTCAAGTTCTTGGCTGGGGACAGCGGTACCAGAATATTTTTTTTGAATAAGTTTTCCAATTCATCGGGTTATTATTACTATAGTTTTATAACATATCATCATTAAAATGTAAGAGTAAGCCATAAAAATATTTTTACTAATGCAGTCGTATAGTAATACTATATTATAATAATATTTAGTAATGATCAAAAGCATATTCGAAAACGTGTTTTTGAACCAACAAATCAGTAATCACCCTAAGTGGTCCAATAGCGTACGTCGAATACGAAATCTAAAAATCTAACCGTACGTTGACAGGATGATAATAATAATAAATTAAATGCAAGGAGGCGTATATATTATAATGTATAAAAGTAGGGTTAGGTTAGGGGAGTATAAAATCATCAACATGCGGCCTGCGGGGAGTAATAATGATTTTAACGCGCTTTACAATCTAAATAAATGTTCACGTTTATGTTTTAATTCTTAAAAGCGCATAATATCCCACGTCCTTATTTTGAATAATTTACGTTCTGCACGGGTGTCTTATTGGGTCTCTATTCGAAGATTTATGTGGTGACCATTTGCTTCAGGGTGTTGTTTGATAACATGTCAACTGGGTCGAATCATTCGATTTATTCACAAATGGAATACGCATCACTTCGTTTCACTCGCGCCAAATCCAATACATTAATAATTTCACGAGGGAAACTGATTCCCCCTGTTTTTGTTGGTAATCGTAAAAACATTTTAATAATAATTCTTACTCCCAAAAATACCTGAACGGTCATACTATTACTAAGTAGTATAATGAAGCCATTACTTCGATTTGATTTTTTTATTTATTATAATCGATTTTCAACTATAGTTAGTCGTTTACCGTTTTACGCACTCCACGTCATAATCCGTCACCAAGATAATTTTTCTCGCTACTACTCATCGTACTTCTCTGAATTCTAGCCACATGCCCTTTAGGCACAAGCCACCATATTTCATAATATTCCTGATAAAAAGTCTTTCTCGGAGTTTAAAAAACGTTAAATTTAATTGTTGAATTCCTCCAGTATCCTCGTCGTGCGATATCGATGGGAATAAAAAATGAAATACTTTTAATAGAGCCTCTACACTAATTAGTACACGTCCATCACCTTGACGTCCGTTTTTCCACAGGCACTCAAAAACTCTTTAACTTCTTGACTAATTACCTCGATTTCGGCAAAAACGTATTCCTTATTTATTCCTTTAGCACCCAAATAGTTACAATCTCCAGTATCCCTACATTTTTTTTTTTTTATTCTCTTATATAAAATTAGATTGTTTTATATAAATTCAACATTCATTCATTCGGCTATTGAATGATCTCATTACATATATTTTTTTTAAAAATTACATATTAAATATAATGGTTAGTATAACTCAATTCAAATAATATGGCCTCAAAATATAATATTGTAACGCCATATAAGCAACGTCATGTATAAGTGTTTGCCTATTCAAAAATCCTAACAGTATTCAAATTAATATTAATGGATTCAATTTTTGGTCTGAAACAAAGACGTATGTTTTTGTTGTTTTCTATTTTTAATACGATTTGTAAAATGGGAAGAACTACAAAAAATATATTTATTAATAAGTAGGTATAATGTGTATATTACAAATATTGATGAAAATCATTTCAATCCATTATCGACACTTTTAAGTGAATGTTTAACGTGATTATATATCATACCTGTTAGATTAGCTACATCAAATTTCAAGATTTCTAAGTATAACATGGTTATCATCTTTATCTCTATTGATACGGATTGTTATCCTTCGTTTAAATCAAAATTAATCTAAATTTAAATCTAAATTAATCAGTTGCGTAGTCCGTAAAAAACGCTTAAAAATAGAATCAACACAATAGTAAACACAAGTGGTTGTGTTTGTAAAATACTGCAATGCTGAATTAAAATCGTAAACGTCATGGTAAAATTGAAATTGAATCGAAGATATATTACATAATCCCATAGCACCTATACACATAATTGATTATAATAATCATAGTAATAATAATTCAATTCATGTTATAACTACTATAATAAATTCAAACAATTATTTAACTGCGTCATTTTATCAAAATAATTGTATCCATTATTAAGTTCATTTTTAGCAGTAGCCAGCAGTGATGAATGTTATGATTTTTTTCATTTCAATGAGTACAATAATTCTAAAAATAATACATTCCTGAACTCTTATAAGTTTCAATAGGAAACGCAATGCTATTGCCTTACAGAAAATGCCAGCAGGCGGCAATAAAAGTCAATATTTAATACAAGCACTCGTTGTGTGTTTTATAAAATCTTCCAATCTTCAAAGTTTTTAAAAATATTCTTTTATTTACTTTCCCGTAAAGTTTATAATTCTTCAACTTGTTTAATTTGTACGTAATTTAATTGCTTGTTTTATTTCACTCTTCATTTCCCTTCTCGTTTGGCTGAAGACGTATTGCTCCAACAATTAATAATACTTGGATTTAAATCTAATATGAAAAAACTGGGTTTATTTTGATGAAAAACTGAAATCACACTGACAGAAATATAATTTATAATATAAAATTTAATGAAAAATAAAAATGTTGAGTTAAAAAAAATCTGATATTCATATTATTTCTAGTTTTTTATCGACTTGGGTACGAATGTTACGATAGTTGGATGCGTCATTTATTTGAACTGATAAAATATCCATTATCATACAAATTATAAGGAGCTCACCACAAAATGTGTAAAATAGTATAATAATGCACACGTCCGCTTATTATATAAAAAAAATGCAAACGCAAAATATACACCATATTTTATTATCCCACAGCAACAGCCAACAGTGCATTAATTTTTTTTCCTCGTACAAATTTCCACCCGATGTCTAATGGATTGTTTGTGACTTCCGAAAGATCGATACAAGATTCGTTTGGACATTATCAGATCCAATAATATAGGTAATATAATATATTTATGTACATAAATGTATTATATACATAACATATCGCCGTGTACGTTGTTGGAATTATGGATCATAATATCCGAAGCTAAATTTAATTCTCTGGGTAACGGGGTTCTAAACTGTGGAAAACGGGTCCAGCCCTACGGGACACGCATCGCGCCGTCTGTCGTGAATTTATTATTCGAGTATTATAGTCTTCTACATGTCTGTATATAATATCCACAAAAAAGTACTCCGAAGAAGTAAAAAAGGCTTTCTGTGTGTAAGTTGAAGCGATTGGGAGAAAAGATGGAATTTTGATGTTAATAAAGAAGTGAAATCAATCCCAAAATTCTGTGCCACAACTTGAAAAATATCGATTCACAAATCAAAAAAAAATTATCACAACACGGCGCAAATTACAGATTGTCAAAAAAATTCGAGTCAGACAGATTAACTCGTAAACAAGTCGACTAAACAACTCGTAAACAACTCCGATTTATGGCTAATTTCATCATTCATATGCGCCGTGCTGTGCTAATTTTTTTTTGTTTGTGAATTGATATTTTTCAAGTTGTGGCACAGAATTTTGGGACTGATATCACTTCTTTATTAACATCGAAATTCCATCTTTTCTCCCAATCGCTTCAACTTACGCACAGAAAGCCTTTTTTACTTCTCCGAAGTACTTTTTTCTGGATTTCAATTATTTTTCTGAAGCACGTTTTATAGTGACATCTTGGGACAATGTAATTATTTTGCTTCGAAAATCAAAATGGGAGCGTTTTTGGAATTCTAGGGCCATGTGAGTATTTCCGTGATTTGGTTGTATGTACCTAGTTGGTTTTGTCTTCCCTAATGAAAAATTTTGGGTGGTTGTTGGCCGGTGGTTATCGTTTATAGTTTTTTGAAAAAAATAAAATTATAAGATTATTAATAATTTAATAATTTATTATATATTATAATAGATAAATAGATAAATTGTCCATATTTTCCATCCTCGTTGCGCTGCATTTGCCAATAAATATAATTTCTAAAAGCTAAAAATTAGTTTTTTAATTATGAGTAAATAATACTATAAGATAGCACTAATAAGTAATAACCCGACTAAACTGATTTTTTTGTTAATTTATCACATTTGTGCATTGATGAGTGGGAGATTAGGTAGGTGGGTGGACTATTTTAGGCTTGCCACGGTTAAATAAAATTGTCAAACCACCACTGTTGTACACTGTACACTACCGATGAGGCGTTGACCCGGTGTCTACACTGTCTATAGCCAGCGGTCGACAGTCCTGAATAAGTAGTAGGTGTTTTTCACGGCGTTGCTTACCTGTCTTTATTACGATTACGAGTATATAATCAACAAAAAACAATCGATACTATAACCACGGCTACAGATACTATGTAGCCGTGGCTATAACATAAAGCGTGCGGTGCGCCGTGCGCATTGAACTATATTATGATAACTGGAATGCTCACCAGCCATAAGACCAATGTAAACATAACCGAAACGGCATGTTAGAAAAAGACATCAGATAAGAATGGTGCTGCTATCTTTTTTTTCACACATAACAATATGATTGCTTTGTGTTTACCAATAAATAATAATTAATAATATTGTTCGTTTAACTTTTTGTTCTGTTACTTAAGTTATAAACTCAAACTTAAATATTTATTGAGAAGTTTCCATGTTCATTTTATGAAGATATAATTTTAAATAAAGATATTTTTAGTAAGAATCATAACTATTCATTAATACTAGTAACAGATTATGTTTCTTTTACAAATTTTAAAAATCAAGGCAAACTGAAATTTGTTTCAATGTTTATTTTTGAAATAATAGTATTCACTGAAAAATTTTATCTAGCATATTCTTTAAACATAAAAAATAACAACTTTAAAAAAGATATTATAATAAAAATTCAAAGAAAGTTTTTGAATTGAGTAAAAAATGTATATCCTATTCATCCAGTTATTGATGCATGCACTTAAGAGTTAAGAATTACACGAAATAAAAATTGTAAAATTTATATCTTCATATTATTATACTTTAAGAATGCATACTCAGTGTAAACAATTAATACAACAAAAACAAGGTTCAAAGTCATCCCTTAGGCATAAATTAAACAAACTAATTTTATTTGATCATGTTTAATCTAAGTTATATAATATTGCCATTAATTATATTATAAATTATAATCAATGACGTTGGTAACATGTTCACAAAGTTATTTTGTGTGTTATAATAACCAGTTTATTTAATTAAACATTCAAATTTTATAATTATTCAATATTTTTATTTTTGTATAATAAAATACTATAGGTATGACCAGGCGCGCACCCAGGATTTTTGTTTAGGGACATTTTCCTATTTTCTTTACATACAAGTTAATAATTACCACAAATTATAAATGGTATTTTTTTACTATTATTATTATGTGTTATATTATATGTTTAATCAATCATCATTGTAGTACTATACTTGTGAAAATATGCTATAATAATGTATAATTTAGTGATAAATATAATTATTTTTTTTGGGGGGG
>JAIPRK010000047.1:0-67500 GCA_025469195.1 Chaitophorus viminalis | reverse complement strand
GGAAACTTTAGCAATTTTCTTAAAATTGAGACTCAATGTCTCAATGTCTTGATAGTTTAATATTGATCACGAGTGCCTAAAAATCATTATCTACATTTGTACTATTTGGTTACAACTATTGCAACATTAGCTATACTATATTCATATACTTATACATGTATGAAAATATCTATCATTACATTTAGCAGTCTTCTAATTCAACGTAATCATAATTTTGTTTCATTTAAAGCGGTAGTTATATTATATTTATTATTTATTATACTATTTATACTAAATATCGATACAGTAGGAAATGCTGTCAATGCTGATGGAAAATATGAACAGGGCTCTCAACAGTCAAAATCACAAAACAATAAAATGTAGGAATATTATCGACAAGCTAAAAATACGGCCATAACATCATGGAGTACAAATTAAAAAAGTACCCACAAATTTGAAGTATCCAAACCAAACTGAATAGGATCGTATTTAATTTTGGACAAATTATAATTATTGTAGTTATTATTGTTGTTCAAGTCCATGATTTTCTTTAAAACTGTTACTATGTATGAACAGAATTATATAAAAATACTTTATAATGAAATGAAATATTTTATTGACGATAGTAATCACTTGTACGATCATTTTGCTCAATTCAAAACTTACAATGAGAAAAAAAAACTGATAATGATATAAAGTTAATGATATAAAGAATCTAAATCCTAAATTTTATTTTGTATATATTTGCAAATTTACAATTTTAATTGTTTAGAATGTATTTTAGCAGTATGCAACCTCTAAGTGCTATAAAAAGTCATATTATATCATATTTACTTATATTATATCTTATATATTTTAAGCAACGTATTTATATATGCCGTGATTTTAAACATGTTTTTCGATTTACAGCGTTCAAATTCATAAGCACTGACCACTGATGTGTATAGCCTATGGAAATTATTATCGTATTTCCCGCGATACGGCTTGCATTTACCAACAATAAGATCAAATGATAAATATTTGTTTAATAATAAGGGCATAAGGCCCACAATTAGCATTGATTTTGAACAATAACTCTTGAATCATTCAAAACAGAATTTTTTTACGTAAATACCATAAACAATAATCAATCAAAAAAAAAAAAAAATTACAATAAATAAGTTAGTTTTTCAAAATCATACTTAAATCAAATCTTATCAACCAAATATCTTACCTACTAATTTTTCGGTAAAATAAAAAAATTATTTTAGTGCATAATTGTTTTTTTCTAAAGCATATTTGCATGATTTTTAGAGCTAAAAATTCTTAAGCCTAAATATCACTTATTACCAGTATTATTAAAAAATAATTTTAATTCAAAGTAATGTATTGATAAAAACCATTGATTTTGGATTAATGATAACACTAATTTACCAAAAATTTAAGCTATGGTCGTATTGGAATTGGATATTACATTTTGTCAAAATAATATTACATTATAGACATAAAATATTGATATAGATGTAACCGTAATCCACAAAATCTCTCCGAACGATTCATTATCATTTGAACACTGGCCAATTATTATTATTCTGCCGGATATGTTGTCCAATGCTTCGTATCCAATTATAGAAATGTGTATTGTGTATCCATTTTAATGTTATAGGATCATTAGTATTTAGACATTCAATTCGTAAACTGCAGTATTACAATATATTGTCGAACGCTTCAAACGGACATCCAGTATTCGTAAAAAAAATATAGACATCATATCTAATATTCTTTATATTCAAGATTCGTCTGTGTCGGTCGGAAATTGTACATGGCACATGCATAATATCGGGTTGAATGGTTGCCACTTTGCCAGTGCACTTCCTAAATAATTAGAATAAGAAAAATCCCATTTTACCAATTAAGTTTCATGCATGCTAGGTGGATTTCAAAAAGTATAACTGGAAAAACAATGATTTTGCAAAAAAATGTAATTTAATACTTTTAAACGTACTCTATGAAAAATCGTACATTTAAGGAGCGACTTCAAAATTAATAGGAAAATTATACTTAAAAAGTGAATGAAATGTTCGTAAAACTCATAACTCATTAGCTTAATTATGCAGGTAAACAGTAAATTTGTAATTTTATATGATATCATAAGATGATGGTTGATTAATACATTTTTTTTTTATTTTAAATAATATTGTATGTTTCATAAAAGTAGATATTCAAATTAATTTAATCAACAACGGCACATTGTGTTCCTATACTTACCTGTGGTAGTAGTGTTCAACTTGTTTTCTTCGTATTTACTACAAATATACAATATGATTTATTCTACATTATATATTTTGAAAAATACATACAAAAATACAATATACATGCACGCTTACTTGTATGTAGTAATGTTTTGAAGAATATGAAACTACGTTGTTAATGTAATAAGCAAAAGAAAAGTAATAGAAATAATATACTTCGAAAAATCTGATAGAAGAATCTATAGTACCTACTTTATTTTATTTTCATTTGTTAGATAGTGTGCTGAGATATTTTGAAAATTCGAGACTTCAATAACATATTTACGTTATGACAATAGTGAATAGACATTTTTCGACAACTCTTTTTTTTCCAATACACTGCATCACAATAACTACACATCATACACCTTTGTCATTTTTCACTGCAAATTCCTTTTCTAGACTTTTATTTTCTTGATACATTTTTTGTATTTCTTGTGCAGTAGTGTCTACAAAATCTAATCGTCATTCTCAATGTATATGAAAAAACCTTTTAATTAAATTAATGTGTGTACATTTTAACATATTTACTTGGACCATGTACGAATCAAAAGAAAAACTTAATAAATGTAAGTAAACATATATGTATATACAAACATCATAGTATAGATGCACATAATGCTGAGATATATACTAAAAATATACGTCTTGATTGATTCTATATTGAGAGGAAGAATATTTTACTTAATAAATATAAGTATTTGAGGCCCGTTGAGGGTGTCAATCTATATTATATAGGGGTATATCTATATTATATAGTATCTGCACTGCATCGTTTGCAACAGTGCAATAAATCGCTTTCAAAACCCAAACGATAAGATGCGTCATGTTTACTGTTACTTGGATCCTCATTCTTATAACTGGGTGATAATGGTTGGCTGCTTGAATTATGTTGCGTCGACAAGAGCATTTAAAGACGAGTGTGTTCGCGCGTCGATGATGTCAATGATGGGGACTAATGGGTTTCATCTCACTACGACATTTTAATAATTCAATTTAGCTTTAGTCATGTATCAAGAAAAATCACCATTTTCCAGTTGTTAGCGTTTTTTTAACTTTTAAAACTAAAGCTATGGGTTTTTTAAATCCTTGCTCGAAGGATAAATTGTTTACGATGAATTGATAACCAATATTGTTCTTATTGTGTTCGTTTGAATTCGTTGGTGCGCAAATAAAAATAATCCTTCGACGGTTCTTGTTGAAATGAATTAAAATTTAAAAACACCCTTTTCAAACTTCCAATTGAAAAAACAATAAAGAATATAGTTAATTAACGATAATTTATAACCCAAATATATTTATCATGGTTCATGTATTATTAAATATCTATGTAAATGTACAAGGAAAGATATTATTATTTTTTTTTTTTTTAAATTAATTTTTGCATAACGTTTTCTATTGTTTAGTTTTATAAGAATTAATTTCGAATTATTGATGTTTTGTTTTCGCTCGCTCCTATATTTATTAAAGGTATACTACCTTTATAATATGATTATAATCAGTGGTTGAATTGGAAAAAAAAAGTAAGGACGGACTGAATATAGTTGAACAATTACCCAGCATTTCAAAGCTCATGAATCTAAAACTATCCCGAATAAAATCATGCGATACACTATATTATGGAGGAAAATTGAAAAGTAGTTCCGCCCCCCTGCGTCGTCCCTCCTCCCATCAATTCAACTACTAAATTATGATAAAAATATTATATATCCTATGCGCCCTATGGGGTAATATTTTGAGTAATCGGAAATCTATTGTTATGAGTTATGACATGACTAATGAGTTATGACGAACACATTATTTTTCAATGTAACCGTGGTTTAATTTTGTTGATATCCTAGTTATTGGTACGGGTATTCGCTTTTGCCAAATAATCACTAAAAATGAAATTTTAGAGACGTATTTACCAGTAAGTTAAACACATAAATATAATATTAGGTAGGTATGTATAATTTTAGCAATAAAATGCTGCCAATGCATATGTCAATAATACTATCTATGATATACACAAATAATTACGAAATGAATAGATTTATTACTTTATTTATATGTTCTCATACTATATTTCTATTACAGCGTATTAGGTTTAAACTATTAAGAATACATATACTTCACGAGAATTATCTATTCGTTATTGTAGTAAGTACATGTTGTTTATAATTTTTAAGTGTGTAATAGTATAATTGTCACAACTCGTAAATTGTATTCCTGTTGAGACTTCTTGACCTTCTCTCCTTTATATACTTTGAACTCTTTAAAGTATCGTTTATTAGTTTACATATAGCCACTATTAAGTAATAGACAATAGTGCAAAAAAAAAACGCTAAGTATAATGAATTGGTATTTGGGGTAATGTTAACTGTAAACTGCTGTTGAATGTTTATATAAACATGATAGGTTCATAAATTGTGTATCTAGAATTTCGTTCTACATCGGAAAACTTAGAAAAATGATACTTCCATCTGTTCATGTTATTTAAAAATATGTTGTTTTTATATTGAAACTTTAGCGGGATTTGACCCAATAGTTAATACTTATTTTTATAAGGTTTTTTTATTGTTTTGAAAATAAAGATTTCAAATTCCTCGAAAAATTGTTATGGTTAGTACACTTGAAAACTGCTTATAAGTTATAGTATCATATCATATATAATCTATTAATCTAAATCTCATTGTTTCAGGATACGCAGTGACACAAAATCAATATAAATAATTTATATTCATTTTTAATACTTTAATATGTTTCCAATTTTCAGAATTAAACAATGCGCAAAACTATTGGTATACCTAGTATTATATTATTATTTAGAAAACCTAGTATAATTTTTATGAATTAATCACGATTTACGGGTTTTAAAATTATATTGATTATAAATTATTAAAACTCGTTTCATTTGTTGCGTTATTTAACACTTGAAAATTTGAATTTAAAATATTTAAAAATGTTTAGAATAAATACTTTGATAAGAGGTAGAGTAACTTCAGTTTTGCTTTGTGGAAAACTTGTATCTATAAACACTGTACAGTGTACTGTATACTTTGACTTTAAATGTTGGCTCATGTTAATGTCAGATTAAGTTTCAACGTCATCAGAGTCACCTGATAAATGTACCGACGGCTTGTCACTTTATACTTTCTGTTCTCAAACATTCTGGGCACTGACGTGATTTTATTTCCCGTATACCCCAAAAATATTTAATTTTTATATCACCATTCACAAAGGCAAAAATTAATATATTAAAATTATATCCAACTGGAAAATTATCAGTTACATAATAAACTAGTCGCTGTGAACAATTTTAATCTATTTTTAGTGAAAACATTTAAATTTTTTTATCAAATAATTGCTATTCAATGGTCGAAATTCGTAATAAATAACTAATAACTTATTAGTAATAATGAGAACAACCAATTTTAATATTCATAATGTCGATGATTATTTTTTTCAAAAGTATTTTGTGATTGTATACATTTTAAATTGTTTTCTTTAATTTTAATAATCATTTAAGTATAACATTTTTAAACTATTATTACTATACAAGTATATAAATATATAATGTATGTATGTTATAGACTATAGTTAAAATTATATTTATATTCTCTATTATTATATGTCATAAAACGGCTGAGTAAATATACAGAAAAATATGTTCTATGCTATACTGACTAGATTATTATGTTCAAACAAGGAACATATTAATGGAATTATTTTCACCTCCGATGTAAAAATGTGATGTATCTAAATTTCTAAATGCTTGAAAAACATTTAAAATTTCAATACAATTTGGTTAAACATTATGTCGTTCTCTCTAGTGTAGACATTAAGACATATTATTTCAAACGTAACTAAATAATTTATTACCAAATCGGACTGCTACATACATTACTGTATACATACATTATAATATATTTTAGATTTTTCAGTCGCATATTTAAAAGATATACATATCACATCACATAATATAATAATGGTTATAATTTCTTACAATTTAACCAGCATATTACTGTAATATATTCATGCAATAACGTATTCTTACGATACTTGATTTCCATAATGATCAAATTAACATAATTTTAACGCAGTATTGTTATAATCAACTACTGAACTACCTATTTAAACAAATGTCAAGTTTTTCATACAAGTATACAACATATTATTATAACATAGAATATAATTAGACATTTTACTTTTTAGTAATGTTATAACTTAAAGGGAATATTATGAAATAGTAGTCTTGTAAAAGATACTTTTTCAAAGTATTTAATAACAGATACTGGTATTCAAAAATAATTAAAAATATGTATTAGAATAATATTTTATCAATTATTGACAAAAAAAATTATTCATAGATAGGTACTTTCAGATAACTAAACAAATTTTAAGATGTCTATCTTATGAACATAAAAATAAAAAGTTATTTTAATTTTATTTTAATGGGATAGAAATAGAATTTAAATAAAACAATTTGTGAAAAATGCATTTGAAAATAGTATTTAATTTTAAATACAGATACTCTGGGAAAGTTTTTATGTCCAAGTATTTTTTCAAAAGTATATAAAATACGTATTTGAGTACTTAAAAAGTATTTAAATACTTTTACTCGAGTACTTTATAAGCTGTGAAATAGGTTATAGGTACAATCAGTGGCGTGGCGAAGTGAAATATTTTATCGGGCAATTCATTTTTGATTTTTCATTGACCTACCACCCACCCAGCGGCGTATTCAGGGGGCACAAGGGCCATGCCCCCCCCCTCATTGGCTACATTTTCTATTTTTGACAGTATTTTATATATATATTTTTTTATTATTTGCCATTTTTCTAAATGTTAAACAGTTATGTGCCTCCCCCCTAGAAAAAATTCTGTATATGCAACTGCTGATCCACCCTTTTACACAGTTCTTACCCATTGGCCATTTCAGAAATACCCATGTGGCATGTTCTAAATGCATAGCAAAAGCAAAAATGTATCTATTTATTTAAAATACTGTAATTGAATTATTAATTACCTACTATAAAAATTTACAACTAGTAATTATATTAAGGCCATGTAATAATATCTAAAAAATAAAAAATATACATATTTATCATAAACAACTTTTTTAACTGTATGCGTTTATTAGTTTTTAACTTTAATTAGTATACAACAACATAATATTTAGAATAAAAAATATATACATGAATAATATTTTGAATAAAATTGCTTATTTTTATTATTACTTATAACAAATATTACTTAAAGATTAAAGCTTTTTTTTGACACAGATGAAGTGTTTGCTAATGTATCGATTGCTTCTTCAATATTAATATTGCCATAATGATCTTTTTCACAAGATAGAAGCACTAAACTTTCTAATCTATCTTAAATATCAACTAAATGATTATGCTTTATATAGTCATGTTTGGGGTTGTTATTTACAATATCGTGATACTGTTCTACTGTGTATGTTATTATAGTTATTAATTATTATTGAAGTTATTATTCTTATTCTTATATCATATTCAAATGTATTATGTAGTTAGTTTTATACTACAATATTTCTCACTAAATCCAGAACTCACTGACTCACCCACCCCTTAAAATTATCGGGCAATTGCCCTTCAAAATTACGGTCAACATGCCACTGGGTACAATGTATATTATATCTAACATAGTAATAGAATCTGCTTTGACTTCTTACTTGCAAATAGATGTTCAATTTATTGAGCATAATGTAAAATTTCTAAACCTAATTATTGAATTACCGAATATTTGAAAATTTGTAATACAATGAAAAAAGTTTATGATGTAAATAAAATGGATCAGGGTCTTTTGAAGAAGTACGATACAAAAATACAAGTTGGGATTATATTATAATAATATTTGATATAATCCCTGCTATTATCGTCACGTACCATTCAACGGCTCTTATACGGATTAATAATTCAAATTTAAATTATTTGTCTCATTTTAATATTATAAGGGTATTATTTATTTTCATTTCTCTTGGTATAATTTTTAGTTATGAAAATAATATTATGAAACATCCATGATTAAACTCGAAGGTTTTTCTCCGAAGTCGACGATTTCATGTACGATTATAACGAATAATAAAATCATCATGATGGTATACAATCGAACACATTCACCGCCGTCGTCGTATGTTGTTATTGGATTCCTACGAATTCGAATGCAGACTTGTCCAAAAATAGCAAATAATAATAACGCGTGCGTCGGAAACACATTTAGAACGTGTGCCGAATCTCGCGTCTAAGAACCGGGAAAATAAAATCGATTACAAATAATTATTATGATAATATTACTTCTATATTATATTGTTGGTGTAGCGATTATTATGTCTAAATATAACCATTTAATAGTTGCGTTTCTGCGCGCGAACGTGGATGACCACCAGGTATGGTGGGGCGATGGGTGGCTCGACTTGTCGCAGCAGCAACTGGTCGTTGTTTAATGTTATATTTCGGTCCGTCAAAACACCCAATAAGAAATCGATTCATCAGAGGAAAAAAAAAACATTTCCATCACGCAACAACGGGGGGTTGTCCACATTAATTTTCTGTGCACACACATGTTAATAATTGTTTTGTCCTACGAGTCACGTCTCACGTTATTCACAGTGGTGCATGTCGATATAAATTGAATATTTTAACGGTCTAATCGATTGAGTGCGCTGTAAAACGTTCACCTCCGCACACACCCAAGTACCACCTACACTGATCCGTAATTATGCAGATTACGTATTTTCCGTGCAATCCGTTCAAAAATTGGCCACTATTGTTTCGTTTCAAAAATATTTCAAAAAGAGCCAACTAGCCAAGAGGGTGCGCATTGCGTCCGGCGTCGTCGTACGCACGCGCCGTATAATAATACATTTTCCGACGCAGCGGATTTTTTTCGTACAGCTGTTGCGTTTTTCAACTCGGCATGGCGCATACGATGATAATAATATGGTAACAAATGACGACAACGTTGCCCGTAGCCCATTAGCGCGAATCGGCTCTAATCGAAAATTGTCGAACGGTCGTCGCTGTATAATATTGTAATCGCGCGAACGTTTATAATTTATATCCTTCCACCGCACCGCCGTTGGTACACACGCGCGCGCGCGCCGCGCATCTCCGTGTATACGACGGTTTGTGCGTGCGTGTGCAACCGATAGTGCGTGCGTGTGCGTATATGCGTGCCGCTGCTGGGTATTGTTATTATTATCATCATCATTACTTCATTTACAGTCGTCAGTCCCGTGTGTCGTGTTACGTGTCCGTGTGTGTTCCGTCGTCGCTTCGATTTTTTTTTCTTCCGTTTTTTTTCCCTACTCGTCTGTGAGTGTGAGTCCCCACACTATCGTATATGTATGTGTGTGTGTGTGTGTGTATTTATATAATATGTGTGTGTGTGTGTGTGTTTTCGTATGATATGATATAATATATTAATATTATAAATAATATACGCGCGTTCGTAAAATATTATATTATTATTTGACGGATGTGTGTATTGTACGAATAATTGCACGTGTTAATTTCATCGTTTTTGCGCGGCTCCGTCGTTGCGCACAATTTCATACGCCATAATATCGTTATTACAGCGTACGTTGTTATACATACCTCGTTGTACATATCATTATATCCTATTATTATTATTATTATGTGCGCACGGTGGTCGTCCCGCCGCCGTCATTTAACCGTTTCCCCGTTGTCGTCGTAACCGACGGCACTTCTGAACGTCACGTCGCGCCCACGCGCCCCGTCACATCCCTCTTCCGATCTCTGTACCCTTTCCGAAATCGCCATTTCGGAAAATTCAAAGACCCTTGCGCCAGCAGCCAGCAGCAGCACGTTTGCCCCGATCAACGTTGTCCGCCGCCGCCGACGGGCTCATCTCTCCACGATGCCGTACGCTTCACCTGGTAAGTGACGTCACGTGTTTTTCATCATTCGTCTCCCGGCGTACGAACAATATTATGTTTCATTATGTCCGTGTCAATATATAAATGTGTTTAATTATTATGTAAAATAACTATAAAATATAATATAAACGATATTAATATAATGCGTCTTGTCGAAATGTCGGTATTATCGCGACCACCACCACCACGTCCTGAATCGTAGCCGACCTATTGATAAACACGTCCGGGGGAAACCCCCGAAAAGTTTTTACGGTCCGGAACACACGGTGGTCGGCGGTAATGAAGTCAATTCTATAAACATCTTGTGACGGTTTTTCATGTTGGTCGTTAATTGTTATCTAAACCTGATTGCTGAACGTGTGCACTGCGCATGACACTTAAATCGGACTGTGCTGCTACATCATCATTATCGTTCTTCTTATCGAATTATGTCTCGTCATGGCAGTGGCTTTTATTCACGTGTTGGGTTTTACGAGATATTTTTCTACGGTAATATGTGACCCGGGACATTTGCACACGAGGACTACCTATCTAAAACTGTCTTTTTACAAACTATCACCCCTCGATATTATTATTATTATTTTTATTAAATGTCGTTAATGATATTTAATTAAGTGCTAAAAAATGAACCAATTGTGCATGCGAAGTAACCCGTTTTTAAGCTCACGGACAACGGGTTATTTGCGTTTTATGACGATTAAAACCCTTGGCATTTGCTACCCCTACTTGTGGGAGCCAACGTACTTACTGCATATTGTTGAAGTTTTCAGTTGAACTTTCCTTGGTGAACCGACAAAGAAAAACCTTATGAAACAACGTGTTTCTTTTTAAATTTAAAATAATATATAAACGACTGTGACATACGACAACAGTGAACTAACCTAATCTAATTTTTTTTGGGCCCTCGATTGAAAACATGCAAAATAAACAAAACTTTTATTTTCCTATTTAACGGTTAAAATTCAATTTCAGTTAGCGATAACAAATTCCCAGTCTTCAATATTACTCCTTTCTCTTATATCTTTATATATATTTCTATAATAAGATTCTGTGAAATGGCTGTCAACAAAATATTAATTGAACCGCCGAGTATAATTAATTTTCGTACAGTTCTAAATAGATATTCTGTTGTACGATTGATGCGTTCACACGTTCAGTTTATAAATGCCCAAGTGTTAACTCACAACCATAGTAATTCTCAATAATATTCTTTTAAAATTTGCCCTACCTCGATATGTGCCGCTGTAGATACGTTCTATAGTGTCTGTATGTAATTGCGCATCTGCAAAATTACATAATTTTAAGCGTGTCAACTATTACAATTACAAGTTGATGGTTGGTACACTTTCTTAGATTATTACCTATTGGCTCTTATATATGTCATATTTCTAATATACTAGTTAATGCCGTGCCGTTAAGTGGTGGTCAGACGGCGATGTGTCTGGTGGAACTTGCACGAACACGACGTATCTGCTTTCCCGAATGGTTTTGGTATATATAATATATTATATATCATTATTCATCATATGTATACCTATATAAATATAATTGTATATTCGTAAAAAACAAATAGTAGCTCTCATAAATAGTTCTCGTGCGAACTTTTTCATTTCATCTTAGCGTTGACCTCGATGATAATTTATTGACCGACGTAAGAGTAAATTATTTATTAATTGGTAAATCATCTACTTAAAACATATTAGATTAAAATCAAGTGGTTGGGAATATGTTCGTGTTTGGTTTTTGAAAAATAAAACTTGTAACAAGTCAAATTTATTAGCTATTTATCCCATATCTGTCTTATAATGGATGATTTTTCTTCTTATTTTTTCATTGTTTACGATTGTTGTAATTCATTTTCTAAAGAATGTATTTAATTTGTTCAATGAATTGAAATATCGAGCCATTTTTTCTTATGAATAACAGCTTAGACAGCAAATCGCATTTAACGAACTTAAATACATAATTTTTCAACAGGCGTTCTATTTCTATTCCCATTTAAATTGTTGTATTATTGCGTGGCCTTATATTACGATTGTTAATATGTTATTGTAATTCTATTTATTTACTTAATTTGAAAATTTTACCATTTTTTTTTTCACTTTTTATATGAATATAGTACCTACTACCTACCTAAATGGCTACATATAAACGACTGGAAAATGAAATAAATTACAATTGGTGAGTGCATCAACAATTTATATTCAAAAAAAATATTTCGACAAATCTCACAAAATAATGTTTTGTAAGTAATCATCAACACTTGTGTAAGCAACACCTCACAGTTGGTATCTTTTATATTACGTATATTTAAACGGCCCAAAATTTTTGAAAAATAATGTAATATATACTTGTATATTGTAGGTATTCTGTAATTTTTTTAGATTCTGTGTGAAACTAGTATTAGCCTGAGTATTAGTTTGAGTATCAGTGTGTTGATATGTTTTTATTTTATTTATGTTTTGTGTCTGTGTACCCACACAATTTTGATCAGTAAGATTACTTTAATTAACACAAATCTGTTACCTGATAGAAAATTCTAGTCGATACTTTGAGGGAATAATTTTTTAATTATCTCTACAGCTTTTCAAATAGTTCTGAATAGCAGTATTAAAATTGCAAAAATTGGATTACTATTTTAGCCATTTGGTTGTTATTTTACAGGTTATGTTTACTGTCGTAGCGACTCGAAACATTCACTTTGTAATTATATTAGCATTTTAAAGATATTTCAATGTATTTTCTTGTTTCTTTTTTTGTGAAATTTGTGCTGTTTATAGGCTCTTAAGAAGTTAACCTATTTTATTAAGAAATTAGGCTCTACTACTCTATCCTTCATTATCATAAATTTAAATTGATCCAATCTTAGAATCGTTTTTTCCGAAGTATTTTCTATAGAAATAGATATTTGTACATAGGTTTAATACCAATATAGCAATAATCATTCATCCTCCTCTGTTCTCTCTTATCGTGGCGTCTTCTGACCCCAGGAGATACGCTTTATTTTATGAATTAACTTTGAAATGCACTTTGAGCTGTGTAATTTAGGTACACATTCGGGTTTTCCCGTATAGTTTTATTTCATTGTAATTACAACTTGGTAATTAAAACAATTACAGTTTATTATTGATTATCTATAGTTTTTGCAATTACATTTTCCTTTATGATAGAACGTTTGTGTTGGTTTTGTTGTCTGTTTTATTGTTAATAGGGTTAACCAAAGTAATACATACAATGTTTTGTATAAATATAGAGGGCGGTTTCAGGATGGATGATTCCACAAATGCAATAACTTTTATTTTATTGTTTGATTATTTTTCACATTTTTTTTTTCGATAAATGATATTGTGCTGTACTATATTAAAAACGTATTAAACAATGTTTTCTTATTTTTGAAACCGAAATACTCAAATTTTTATTCTACTCTTCATCAATTTTACTAAACATCAAAATTTTTCTGAAAATCCGTGTCACAAATGGCTATTTTAGATATATTTTTTTAAAAACAATAAAATATTATATTTTCAAATTTGTGTTAAAAGTAAAAAAAAAAAATAAAAAATAAAATAATGGATAGAACAAAAGTTCTTTCATTTGTTGAATTACACTGAAACACTCGGTATGGATCTAATATTGAATATTTATATATTATACTGTTTATTATGGTTCTTAATCAAAACATCGTTGCAAATCGAAATCGACAATAATTAATTGTTTGTGATGAGAACTCTTTTAATAGGACTAGTTTCTTTCACAAATTTAATCTGACATTTAGATTGGGCGCATGTAAATTCCACCGATCCAGCCTTTTTTTACCTTTCTTTCATGTAAACTCCACTGGTACTTTTTTTCTACCTGAAAAATAAATGTAAATTCCATCAGTACTTTTTTTCATCGTTATCTTATTGTAAATTCCACCGATCCAATTTTGTATCAAATAAATTAGATTATAATAAAATTATTTTATACTCAATAGAAGTAAGAACCATTTAGCATTACCCAGATGATACCACGAGGAGGTGGTTCCAATTATCTTCAAAAATTTTTTTTTTATATTTTATTATTTTAAAATTTTGATTTTAAACTGTTATTATTAAATTATTAGATTATTATTGTTAAGTTATTTAAATTTACTCATCCTAAAACAAACTAATAAAACTAACTAGTGTAGTATAACAATTTCATTTACGTTGGTATCTAGTTGTTTGATTATCTTCCAAGTATAAGACTAATAATAAATAGCTTTAATATGTAGTTAAAAGAGTGGAATAGGTATTTGGTCTACGCTGAACGCTTATTTGGCGCTGTCATCGTTTCGCTTTTATCGATTTTATCGAAATCGCATTTATCTGTAATCTGTGGAGTTTATCATCGGTGGAATTTACATTCATTTTTCTAATAGAAAAAATGAACCGGTGGAGTTTACATGTTATAAATCAGACCCTAAAATCGACTACCTGCAAATCGGTGGAATTTACAATCGCCCTTTAGATCATTGTTCTTTAAATGTTTTTTTCGTAATATATATTTAGATACGAGTTGCAACTATTGATCATATATCTGACATTATTTTGCAGTGAAGTTTACGTGTCTTGATTATTGTTAATTTTGATGTTTGATGAATTAAAAAGAAATTGACTGTAGTTTTATATCGACGTATTGAAAAGTGATTTAGAATTTTTGGTACAAAGAAATAGCGTTAGTAAAATAGTGCATTGAATTGAGGTGAAAGGTCAATTAATTTGGTGGAATAGAATAATTTATATTTTAAGTTGTCGTTGAACCAAACATTATATTTTAACCTTCAATTGTTATTGCATGTGTAACAAAAAAATTAATTTAACTATTGTTCATCCCCGCGATACTATACCTATTTCTTGGTAATATATTTTAACAATAGTTTTTAAATAAATTACTCTACATCTGTATTTTACTTTTCATAAGCCCATTTTGAGATATTTCATTAAAATTGAATTACGTATAATCTGTCTTTTAAAACTCGTCCACCCCAATTGTGTAACGTTTTATTTATTTTTATTTTTATTAAAATCAAGTAGGAACCTAAGGTAACTGTTTATTAATACATTTTAATGTATATCATTTTATATGTTCATATTGATTTATGCTCTATAGATTTTACTACTGGAGATCAAGCGACTGCTATCGATCGTTAAACTTTATCGACTGGCCAAATGTTCCCATTGGGCACTGATATTTTTTGGCTACGGAGCCAATTGGATAATGATATTTTCTCATTAACGTACATGTTTGTCTAAAAAAAAAATATTTTAAGCATTATTGTTATGATGACATTCAAATGATAATATATCTTTCGATAATAAAATATACGATTTCTATAAAAATATAAAACTCCTAGGTCGGTTAATAATTACTGGACTATTGGTATGCGATACCTCATAGAGTAAGAATAAATACTTACGAATTGATTTCTAACATTACTGCATTATTCAATTTTCAATTATAATAAGCATTTATTTTATTCAGAGTTGGCACTAACCGTTTTAAATATAATTGTTTTAATATAATATACGTAGTTTCATACTTTATTTAAGTTGTATGTTTAATTGTATATTTAAGTAATTGTACAATTATAATAACATAATAAAACTGATATTATATGTTTTGTACAGTATTTTCGTAATTAATAAATATTCTTTGGATTTTGAGTGAATTGATTAGAAAAGGATTACTTGTAATACAATTCACTAATATACTTTTTATAATGAGGTCATTTTTACTGATACTATTACCCAGTACCCTCTGAGGAAAATGCGATGAACTGAAAGACAAAGATAAGTGTAAACATAATACTATTTTTAACTGACATCTGGATTTTTGGATAACCCAAATAATTTGTTGAATACTGTATATCGTTTAAATTAAGAACTACTACATTATTTTGTACTGTATTACTTGTTCTACTTATGAAAATATCTTATTTTTGCTGGATTTACTGTTAGAAATGTCGTATTTAGTTAGTTGTTAAGTATCATTGATACTTAGGTTAGTTTGACCAAAGTATTCTTTGCAAGAAATTTAACTGATAACTAGATTACTGTCCAAACTTTGAATCATTCATTTTTATATTGTTATAAACGTCATAAGTATAACACTTACAAGCTATAACCTTACCTAAATTATTTGAGTATTTTACAATTTTATTTATTTTTCTTGTATTATGATATTGAAGTATTATTAATAAAGAGTGAATATTTAATTTTGGTACTATTATTGACAACATTATAGAAAATTGTGTAAATTATATTATTGGTTAATGCTTAATTTGTTTTACTTATTGAACAAAAGTTGATTTATAGATAAAACCTGAAATAGGAACATTTTATGTTTTACTATTACTCAATTTGTGGTATTATAATTCTATTATTAGTTATTTTAGCGTTGTCCTGAATAAAATTATAATTTTATCTAAAAATGTTTGATTATATTCCATTTCTAGAGTCAATTTTTTAATGATATCTGTTTTATTAATTTATGCTAAGCGATACTAGCCACTAGTAGATATTTGAAGTAGTCACATGGTTAAATTTTATATGCATTTTTTATTTGTAACTTAAATTCTATTTCGGTATCTACAATTTAACGTTAATGTGAAAAAGCAAGAAATGTAGGTTTGTTGAATTGTTTGAAACCAGAAAACTGTTCATGACATTCCCCTCTATTTTTACCACCATAATTTGCATTATCTTTTTTAGGCGAATAACTTCGAATAGTTTGTTTTAACGAGTTGGATCTAATTATGTGTGGTAGGTATATTATGTATACCTTTTATTTTCAACATTTTATTCTGACCTTAAAAACTAAATCGTCCCTTGTTATTTTTATCTATTGAAATAATCCACTTCTTAATAGTCTGGTTGTTACAGTTTAAAGAATGTTTTGAAAATAGTGTAATTTAATTAAAAAGTTAACATAAATTTTATTAAATGTTTCTGAACGTCCATTCTGCTTTATTTTTAAACAATACTGTATATTACGCCCACAAAAATATCCGTTGGAAAAAATATTTGATACATTTTTTTCGGTTTTTTGATTTATGTTTTCATTTCCTTTTTAATATTTAAATACTTCAAAAAAAAAAAAGAAAACCGTAATTAACCATAATTCTTTTGTACTCATTTTGAGCAATATTTTAATCGTTTTTATAACTATATATATACTTCCATTGTTACTTTCAATAATAATTGCGGAAAACATGTTTTGAAAAAAAAATCTACTATAGCGTACAATTTTTACAAAGCACAAAAACAACATTTGATGTTTTAAAAAAAAGATGAATCCGTTATTCTGACGATAAGAGGTTTATTGATTGGGGTTTTCAAGGTTGTTTAGTGACGTCGAACAGATGTTATTTTGTTCCTTTGAAAATGGATACTGAAATATACCCATGTGAATTGTGAATACCAAATCGCCATGTTTAGTTTTTCTTCTTTCCGTCCGCGTTAAATGATAATGTAAAAATATACCGTGTAAATAAATGTTCCGTGCCTGCGTGTAGAAAAAGAGGGAAACATTTCGTTATTATTAGGTAGGTATTATTTATAGGATATTGGTATTTTTTACCGTCGGACGATCTCGCTAAATTCATTGTGACGTGACCGAAACAATGTGTCGCTTAATGACTGCTTGGCGGCGCGGGCGTATCACCTCGACGTCAGTATTTGTTGTCGCCGTCGTCGCCACTGATAATATGCATACGAGTTTGGCCGGTGGCGTGTGTGACTGTGGTGACACCAGTGAACCGTATTATTCGCTCGTAACGATAATAATAATAACAATAAAAATTATGATAATAATAATAATAATAATAGTAATAATAATAATAATATACGTTGCTGACGTATGCACGCGTTAAAAATAATTATCGCCTTCTATTGTACCGCCGCCGGTACAGCGCTTTTATAGTGTATATACATTGTGCGCGTTGTGCAACACTACGTATGCAGGTGACACACATCCTGGCGACCGCCACGTACGCGCGCGCCTGTCTATGAATACTAATAAACGTCCTCCGCCTTCACTTTTCCACCGACGCTGACGACTGCCGACGCCCATCCCTCTGTCTTATAGTTCGTTTGGCGAATACGCGCCGTATCTGTTCCCATTACCTAATATCCTTTTGCTCGACGAAATCCCTTTTTTCTCCTCGCACGCACCTCTTCCGTTTTGTTGTCGTTGCACGCTGCGCGCAGTACGTACATCCACACAGTACACTGCATAATGTTCTGCACGTCTAGTGCATCGTCGTCGCACACCATTCCATAAATATGGACAAATTACGTGTTGTCTGTGTGGTTATACTATGTATGACGTGCACACATGATAATATGTATGCATGACCTGCGGTGCAATATATTTTATAATATCTGTAAAATATTTTCGAACCAAACGGACCGGCACGGTGTATCGGTTTCATTGCACTCGTTCGTATTTTCTTTTCGCATTACTACGTGTTTTTATATCCGTCCGCTAGTTTTGATTTTCACCACCCGTACACAACGCACATTCGGTGTCGCGTAAACTAAATTACTCTGGCATCGCGTGTGTAACGTTGACGGGTTTTTTCCCTGGCTTAATACGACCTCGGGATTTTCAAAATAAGCATCACTTGACGTGTGTCTATTATCTGTATATGCGTATTGTATATACAAGTATATTAAAGGGGTGAGAGAGTTTAGACCGTGTTTTTTATTTCCATACATCGGAAATTCATTCGCGAATTGATAAAGTGATTTTTATTGTTGTAACATTTTATCAAAGCTTTTTAGTAGTTTTCAATTAGCTTAAAACGTACCGTAACACTCACTAATGTAGAAACAATGTTTTTGTGAAATGCTGTACGTTCTATATTTAGTTTATATTTTACTTTTTATAATATTCGTAATTCGTAAATTTATATATTTTTTTTTTCATTATTACTCCAAATGATTAGACTCGATTTTACTGCCTTTATTTTTTATTCAATAGTTCACTAATTTCTCTCCTGTTTAAATCATTTATTATTAAGAATCAACAATTATTTGCATTTAGCTTGAAAAATAATGATTTGTATGAGTTGTAGTTGGTGCATTATAATTATGCTTATTCTATTAATAATGTATTTCTTGGTACGTAAATCACATAATGATAAATTTTAGCATTTTAAAATGGTATGGGTTAAGTTAAGAACATTTTTGAATTAAGTAATAAAATATGATACATTTTCAAGAATTTTATTTTTCATATTTCTAGTAAAATGCAAATCACTAAATATTAATTTATTTTTATTATTTTGTATTCTATATCCGTATGAATTATTTATCTTTTGCGTATTTTAGAACATTTGCAAGTACTTGAAGTTTATACTTATGTATATATCACATAGTGTATAGTGACTCTAGTGTGAGAAGTAATAGATGTTTTGTATATAGTTCTATTTCTTACCTATAATTTATAAATATACATTTGATGTATTATTTAAAATAATTCATATTCACATTTCGCATTGGATAATATTATGTATGAACTAAAGTTTACTGTTCAAAAACATTAGGATAGCTATTCAAATTTTACTGCAGCCACTAATCAAGTTTAATTTTTGGAATTTCCTATTTAAGCTTATTGGAAACTGAAACGTTCCAAGACAAATGTTCATCATTTTGCGTTCAAATATCAAGTTATAAAAATCTTTGAATATTTCTTATAGATATACGTATAGAGATCGTTTTAAACAACGAAAATTGTTTCAATAATAACTGTTACTAACGTCTAACAGTATTATTTGGATTTTTTTTTATGTTACTCATATCCCTGGAATTGGATCGTTTGTTTACCTATTTTCAATATCACGAAAAAAATATTTGGGAATCTTAAAATTCTCCATCTATTTCTGAAAACACATTACCAAATGATGTATGAGAGTTTTAAAGTGATTCAAACCAAAATAGTTGTAGCTATATTTAACAAACTACTCAGATTTTTACGATCAAACTAATGTGTTTTGGTTCATAAGCCAAATTAAACATAAACCTAATTTAGTATTCTTGAAGATATGGCAATCGCCGTATTGCATGTTATATTATTATAATTTTTCGATTTTTATAATAAACGTAGTTATATTGACATTTAAATCTGGATTCAGCTTAGTACCTCACTCTGTAATGTAAATACCATTCCAACAAGCAGTGGCGTAGTTATGATTTGGTTCTGGGGGGGGGATATTCAATTAATTGGATAAACATAAAAGGGGTTTAGTAAATTTCCACACGAAACATAGCAGGTAAGCAGGTAAGCAGGTACTAATATGTAAGTTCCTCCACGAAAAAAATTATACCGGAACGTAAGTTCCCACACGAAAACATATTCTATGTCTATAAATAGAAATTTGTAGAAAAAACATGAATGTATGAATATATGGATAATATGATGGGTGAAAGATATAATTATATATAATATATATTATTATTATAATTATTATATTCGTAATTATAATATATTATATTTTATATGTCAATGCATTAAACATTAAAAAAAAAAATGCTCTGGGGGATTTATCCCCATCATCCCCTCCCATAACTACGCCACTGCCAACAAGTAATACAATTAATATTATTCACATTCGATCATTACTCTTGGTAACCAGAATTTTCAAGTAAACTTGAATTTAAAGAATCGTTAGAAACTACTAATTATTCTTTATATCTTTCATGATTTTATTAGTTTAAATGGATTTTTTTTGTTGCTATTTATAGGGTAGCTAAACTTGTAATTTAATAATTTTATGAATGTAAAAAACAAGTATTCTTAACAAGTATGTTAAGAACAAGTTAATTCAAGTTCTTTTCTTAAGAAAATGAAAAAAAAATTGTTTTTAAACAGATAATATGTAATAGGCTGAAGAAAGTCTTTTGTAGGAAGAAACAAATTTTAAACGTGCTTTGAATAGGTAACAACAGATTTGCACGAACATTATGTTGAATGGTCATCTTTTGTAACTTGTTTATGTCTTTGTTTTTAACATAGATATCTATCTACATAATTATGTTTTTCTTACATTGTATGATATATTCGTTCCTCAAAATATTATTTTCATCTTTACAATTAATCCAGTAGGTGTGTTACTTTTCAAAATGTCTTGAAAAATAGTTCAAATTTTTCGTTTAAATTGTATAATGTTTCTATTATAAATACAGTTAACAATTTGGCTATTTAATATACATTTTGATTTAAATAAATTGCGGTAAATTTTGTAGGATTATACTTCTAGTTTTACTTTTGTAATTAAAAAAGAAAACGCCCTTTTCAGTAGTTACAGTTTGCTGATGAGTATTTAAAATATTATTTTATCTTCTTTATTGAAAATGATTTACCTACATCTTTTTTCTCTTATAATTCCTGAAATGTCTAATATTATGTGTCGACTTGCCAAGTAAATACAAATTTTTAGTTTTATTTGTGAACTTAGTGATGTAGGTAAATGACGTAAAAATTGCAAAATGCAGGCTAAGATATTTGTTATTTGATTGTTATTTTGGTTGTCATAGTGATTCGAAACATTTACTGGGTTCTTTATATTTCTTATATCAACATTAAATCAACATTACCTTGGTAACCAGTAAGTGGATAAAATTATACATCTGTTTAAAACGTCTTTTTTGTTTCGAGTTATTAGTTGTGGAGTAGAATGGCAGTTAAGAACAGTGAAATCTGGGAAATCATGAATACTATTAGAATCCTGTCAAATCTCTATGTAAAATACAATTGTTATAATAAGTTCGATTTAATTTTTTGAATGTTTTGTGTGAGCTGTTTAAAATGTTATCACTGCACGAACGTCATGTTTTTTTAATGGCTTTTTCCGAGCTATATTCCCCTATACTATGTTGCTTGGAGGGACAGAAAAGATATAAATGTCGATCACATTAATATGCAGGTCAGCAACATGATCCAGATATGATCCTGCTTGTTTTTTTAATCGTTTTTATATTTTGCTTTTCGGTTTCACTAAAATTAAATGACGTAATTACCCATTTGATTTAAAGTATAATTTTATTGTTGTTATTACCTAAAAATTATAATAAACCGAAATATTTTTAAATTTAAGTATTTCCATTGTTATAGATTTTATAATCCATAGTGGGTTATCAATTTTCAAAAGACCATAACGTGAATTAACTAACAATCAATTATTGTTTGTTACTTACTATTAAATTTACCTATATAATTAAAGTCTCAAAAAATAAATTTTTAGTAAAGTATTTTAATCTGTATTTTTATTTTTTTATTTCTTACATTTTTTGTATGAAGTATAATTAAATATTAAAATATTTAAGTTAAATATTTGTTGATTATTAAATGGATCTTGTTTCAACATTTGTCATTGTCACTTCTATGAAGAGTATTGGTATATCTACAATCTACAAATATGTATTTTTATATCATATATATCATGTGGATGAATATTTTGAAATGTAACATTTACCTAAATGGTAACGAATATAAAAGTCTATTAAAAACTTATATTTATCATGGCAAATAAATATTAGTTTTCTTTTATTTGCTTCTTTTTTTTTATACGTGTAGTATATTCCTATATTATATACTTATATAGTATACACGTTTTTTTTATCGGCACCGTATTGTGCTATATTATAAATTATTGAAATTCAGCTGAATTTTATTTTAAGTAGTACATATATCTAATGACTTGTCATATCTTTGTATATTTAGTATTGAATTTTGTAATTGCTAATATTTATATTATACTCTATACTTACTATATAGTAGGTATGTGTATTTTTATTAATATGGTTTTCGGTTTTTTTTTTGTAAACAGGCAACAGCTAATCACTAAAATCGCCACCAAACATCATTACATTTTATTTCTTACATTTTACAACTAACAGATTAATAATATAATTATTAGATAAATAATTGCTTATAACTTATAAGCTTTGCCTTACTTATGTATCCTAATATAATTATATTTCGTTTGTATCTCGGTAATCGATATAACCTACTTATTTACACATTTACATGTTGGATAAATGGTTTTAACTTTTTAAAATTATATTTTTTTTGTAAATATTTGTGTTTTATTTTGTTAATAGCATATAATATAAGTCTTATTAATCTGAATTTATGTAGGTCTAAATTGATGGAATCGTTAATTCTTGAAATCGTGATACTCGAAAGTCATTTGAGCACAGTGAAATCTACTGTTGCTCTGCTACCAATGAACCAAAAATTAGGTTAATATAAACGTGTAGGGATATAGGTATATAGTGCAAATTGTTGGATATTTTATACTAAAAAATAAATTTAACCGTCAATTTATATTGACGTTCTAGTCTTATATTTTACAGCTAACATATCTTCCTGGAGAAATAACTTAAGTGCGTGAATAAGGTGGGCCGCATATGTATATACTTGATGTGTGCGCGTGTGTATGTTTGTTGAGAGGAGGAGAGGCGAAGCCTTTACAACAATAACCACTTAAACTAGAAGCGTGTATGCCAATAGCCGGTTTTTGTTTATTGGAAAGCTTCAGAGGAAAAGGGGTCGAGAATATATATTTATAACTCATACACACATACTTCCACCACAGTCAACGTCATAAACAGCGCACGGGGGGCACACACGCTCGCAAATAAAACCCGCGAGAGAGCATGATGGTTTAACCCTACAGTATCCGAAAATATTTATCGCCGAGCTCGTTTAATCACGATGCCGTTTGGGGTTATCCAAATAATTGGTTTTCGGTTATGAAAACAACAGATGCGAGGAGAATAATATGTGACTGAACGTGACGCGTCCCCATGGACATTGTGCTACTACTTCTCTATCACTGGTCAATGTGTTTCCCTTTTTCAACCAGGATATACATTAATACAATATATATATATATATACGGAGTGAATTTAGCAGTCGTTTATATTGTTTTTGGCTTTTGAAATTGAATACGGTTGTGAGTTTTACATCAGTGTTTATGGGTATTGTCCGTGTGAGCTGTCGTTGTAACATGGTTTTTATCCGATTTTTCGAGTTTTGATACCTCCCTCGCTCGTTCACTATTACTATGTGGTCTTAGAATCGTTTCCAACCTTAATATTTGTCATTGTAATCGGGAAAATTAAATAAAGATGAGGATTTGGTTACGAAAAATGAATTTGATTATTTGTGCTAATAATTTGACTTAATTTCGATAGTTTTACTTGTTTCATTTTTAGTTATAATAAACATTTTTGGTTTGAGAAAACGACCGAGATATTCAGATATGTGTTCATGATAAGCTCAAAGGGTACATAAATACGAGCGTAAAAATATATTCACCATTCTACGAGAATGTTTTACTATATATAGTTGATACTGCAGCACTATAACGTCGGATTCCCTTGTTTATAAATCATTTCCTACCATTATTTCTCGGTATCTTATGGAATCCATGAATCACGAGATGAATCATGAAGAGTTGTGCCCATTTATATTATATACGGTGTATATACGGGCGACGCGTCTTACCGTGATAAAATGATAGGTTTTTGAGAACATTTTTCATGCTCTTACGAACTTTTAAACTTTTACGAAATACTTCTCCACGTATTGGTTGCCTAACAATAATTGTGTTTCCGATTAATTGTTATTATTTCTTATTTGAATTTACTATTATTATTTTTTTAGTTATTTTATAATTTTTGCTTATATATCATGTGAGACTGATGAAAATTTATGTTTTAAGTCACATCACACGTAGGGTAAAATCTACGAACGCAACTACAGAAACTCGTCTAATGTCCAACTATGCCTACAAATCATCTTAGTGAAACCATTGTCATTATTGCTGTAACAGATTTCTTTTTTGGTTGGTTTGCATTGCTGTCGAATGGCTGCTTTTTCTATATTCCCATTTTTATCTTTCCTTCGTTTTTAAGTGCAGGTTTCCATATTTTCGTTGGAATTTAGGTTTATCGGGTCTCATGTATTTCATACGCAATATACAAAATACACGAATGATTTACTAATTATAAATGTTTCTTATGTTACAGAACGAAAACTTTTCATTGGTATGCTGTCGAAAAAAATATCTGAGCCAGATATCAGAAATATGTTTGAACCTTTCGGAGCCATCGAAGAGTGTTCTGTACTTCGTGACCCGAATGGTGTTAGTAAAGGTAAATTGTTGATTCTTAATGCTGATAATAATTCAATGATTTTTTTATTTTATTTTAAATTTATTTAAAAAAATAATATTTTTCCTCATTTGACGATTGAAAATATAATTTTTAATGTTTATGATGATAAGATTGTTTTAGACATGTTTTATGAGTATTTCTTATGAAAATTTTTGTATTGAAGGTATGACTGGTATAAGGTATAAGTGTAAATTAGCTTTTATTATTATTTTAAGCAATATAATATATAACTTGGTAAAATGCTTATGAAATATATTTAATGCTCTTATATTATAATGTAATATAAGCTCTTATCCATATTAATTAGTAATAAGTTGGCAGAGAGACGTGCTATAATAAAATGAAATAATATCCTTTTTAGATGCGCCAAAGATGGATTTTTGGTTCTTGAACTACTATAGTTTTAAGATTATTTCCAGAATACTTATGTGCTCTATAAGAGCCAATGAGGATGGACTTTCATGAAAAATATTAAAATGTTATTTTTCGATCAACTAAAGATCAGCTAAAACATTTGTGTATAAAAAAATTTTTGTCCATACAGTGAATTTTCAAACCCTTGGCATTACGTAAATTGTGACTTATGTCTTAAATAATAAAATGTTATTTTCAGTTTGTAAGATATAACAATTTTGATTTAATATTTTCCTTTTATGCAATGTTCTTCTCAATTCTCTGTAGAGTGTACCTGTTTGTTTTTTTCATTTTAGTGTTGTTAAATTTAATTACTTGGAATTTCAAAATATTAATAAATATAATTTTTAAAAGTATAAACTGTATTGTTTATATACAAAAAAAGAATATATCTTTGAACTTCAAAAAGTATAGTTCCTTGAATTAACTTCATTTAATATTTTAATATTATCAAAAATAAATTTTAAATTTTAAACAAGATGACTAATTAAGTTTAAAGTATTATGGATACAATTTAATCTGCTAGTAATTAATTTTATTAGTTAAAATTTTTCCAGTTTAGTTACATTTAGAAGATATTAATATTTTTTAAACTAAATACGAGTATATATCCTTATTCACATTTTAAATAAAATATTGAACTGCTCTTTTTTATGCTTAATAACAACTTCAATATTTTAAAAGTTAATTATATTGATGTATTGTATATTTTATTATATATTATCGATAAAATTTATAACTATTTCAAAAAACTCGAATAGTGTCTCCTTAAAAACTTAATGTTATGATTTTTAAATTTGAAAATTTATTCGGTATTTTGTTCAGGATATTTTATATCCGATTTTCTGTATAATTTCATATGGGTAATTCAAAAAGTTGAGTGGCAGTTAATGCGAGCCATTATGAGGTATAATATGTTCTGGCATAAATAGTTTTAAGCAAAAACTTTTTCTTGCGTTTTCTTCTTCTACGAATCTATATTTTTAAATAATATGTTAATCAGTCAAATGAAAACAAAAAGGTTTTTAAAGGTACAACGATGTGTATAAATTTAGCGTACAGTCTTTACAGGTACAGTTCTTAATCGAGTTATAATTGAAACATACATAATCTGTAGCGTCAGTGCCATGTGTCCATACTTTAATATATTGTGTATATTGTATGCTGCCTCCAATATTTAAACCTATCTGATATTATGTTGTATCATGTGATATTATGTTCTACGATTTTATTTCGATTCTACGTTTAATCAATGAATGGTTTTGTGTTTATTGCAGGTTGTGCGTTTGTTACGTACACGACTAAACAAAACGCTATAGCGGCTATAAAGGGTATGCATCATTCGCAGACAATGGAGGGTTGTACGTGTCCGTTAGTGGTCAAGTTCGCCGACACTCAAAAAGAGAAGGACCAGAAACGTATGCAGCAAATGCAAGCTAATCTTTGGGGTCTAGCGGCGTCTGGCGGAAACAACGTGCCTACTGCTCAGTACCTGGCTCTCGGCGTACTGGCCAATCAACAAATAAACGTAATTATTTCAGTATTATATACAATTGACACTTTTATGCACATTTATATATAAATATAAGGGAAAAATTATTATGAACAATTAAATTTTAAATTTATATTATTTTACTTTAACAACGGAATTTATCGTTTTATCGTTATATCATTGTGATACATAATACACATTTAACGTGTTACAAATCTTCAAAAAAAAAGTCTCCTGTTTTGTTGTTAATCTAATATTCTAATTTACTCGTATTATAAAAATGAAAATATTCGTATTGGTTCTTTATTGTAGAGAAAAACGTTATCAATTCGTAATAAGTGATTTTTTATAGACCATTCCTAATAAGTAATACATATATAATGTAATAATATATACATATATACTACAACACATGATTGTTGTAATAAATATTATTATTGAAAAATCTCATTACTTATGTGTTGATTACAAAATCCGTCCTCAGTTCGAGTTCGACTAAAAATCCTTTAATCGTTTTCTAATTAAACTTATAAACTGTACGGAACCATGTTTATGCCTTTATTGAAGTTAGTATTGAAACACGAACTCCTTGAATACCCCCATGGGTGTAAATGGCAATGTAATAAACTTGGTGATTCAAAGCGATCTCGTGAAAACTTTGACTGTAAAGTATTTGGTCTGTTCGAGTAATTCGCCAAAATAATATAGTTGTCAAGTTTCCTAACGGTTGTATTTGCAAGTTTGTCGTTAAGTCTAAGCAAAATCAACGGAGCATGTTGATGTTTGCTTTCTAAATAAAGAATTATGTAAATTTTTAAAAAAAAGCCTAATTTTTAGTTGGTGTCAAAATTGACACTTTCTTACCCTTTTACATTTTTGTTATCTTTCATCTTTGTGTTAAAGTTAACGAGTAGGCACAAGAAATTTTTCTCTGACAAACTTACATATTACCTTCGTACTCCATACGTACGTTAGACTTGCCATTAAAAGTTAATATATTGGTTTTAATTAGTTGTAGTTAATTCAGAACAGCTCCTTTAATTCTAAATTAAAAACTCATTTGTGTAGTATACATTATTTGTAAAATGTACATTAAAAGAAACCGCCTGGAAAGAATTTAAGTTGTTAATCGTTTGAAATGTCTGTCATTGAGTAAAACGTTAGGATGAATATCGCATTTATTTTTAGTATTTGAATGTATTGATTTTACAAACGTATCTTTCACTAAGTTTGCTTTTGATATATTTTATCTTTCCATTTATTATGTAAAAATGTAATAATATATTATGTATAAACTGTATACATATGTGTACTAGTGTAATTTCAATAAGTTACAATATTCGTTAAATGTTGTACCTATATTGTTTTTATAATTAAATTTAAATTTCATAAACATTTTTATCGTACATTTTTGCATTATAAAGGTGTTTTGTAGGAATAGAGTTATGTTTTTGACCGTCTACCCTATCAATACAACTGAATAATAGTGTGTGTTAAACAAATATACCAAGTATAATATTATGTTTAACAATGGTAGAAACTAGTCGACCAGTTAGGTTTAGATAAGTTCGATGGGTTTGGTCAATGATTTATGTTGTTTCTATGATCTCACAGAGCGACACGAATTCATTGTCGTCGCAAGTGCTCCAGCAAATTCAACTTAATGCTGCTGCCGCTGCTGTAGCTGCCAACAACAATAATAACCAGCTGAATAATCTGCTTTTAACAAACAACACAGGTACGTGCAAGATACGTTTATTAACCCTCTTGAATGTCTGATGAAAGTTTTACCCAACCGGTTAAGTATGGTGTGGTGTAGTTCTGCGTTCATCGAATAAACTATACGGTATATTGAGATGCAATCAATTCTGCGTGATTTTCAACTTAACCTTCTACCGGGTTTTCTTCAAAAAACATGAATTCCTATTATATAATATATTTTCAATAGGATTTTTCTTATAATTTTATAAGTGTAATCCTATATAAACAATATTGTTTCAAACATAATTTTTTTTTGTCTTAAGACTAACCGGTATAATATGTATGATTATTCATCGCAATTCCACACCAATAATAGGTAATGCTATCGAGAAATGATGTTTTACAGATTATCTAGTTCATTTAACCAGGGACATAATATTATATCGGTGAACGGGTGTACGTGTAAGTTTGTATTAAATGTATTTTATAATGTATATAATTATATACAATTTGCAAATTATAACCAAATAACGGGCTAATGGATAAATAAACCAAATAAGATTCTCATTTATGTGTGTGTTCTTTATAGTATACGAGTTTAATCATTGTTGATGTGAAAATTTTTTTATTGTAATTTCATATTTTATATGTGTATATAAAATGCAGACATATCTTAATTCTTGTTGAAAGTATTCGTATATTTATTAAATACCTTTCAACTGGTATAGGTGTAATGTGTAGGTAATAATCAATTTTTACTTATTTTTACTTAAAATGTTAATTTTAGTATTAATATTTTTTTATTTTATAATTTTTTTTTTTAAATTTATTCATTTTATAGTTATTATTTAAGGGGCTGGTTTATAAAATGTGTATATGTTGTAATACATTAATGTGCAGTGGGGAATATGTAAAAAATCATTAATTTCATGTGTATATGTGGACCCAATATTCAGGTGCGCTCAAATCCCCGTATCATGTCCAGGCGTCCCATTATCATCCCACACATGTAGATACTGTCTCACCTCGGCGTTTAGATTACACCGATCCTTTCTATACAGGCTACCAGAATTTGTCCACATCGCCGCCGAGTCTGGGAGACCTTAACCCCGGAAACTTACAAAACTTGTCGACACTCGCTAATCTGTCCGTCGGAAATCCCCGTAAGTATAAGTATTAATTGTGTACATATTAGGTTTGTATACCAGCAACGTATCGAACTAGACTAGAATAGTTCAGATACGGTCATTCATTGGTCAACAGTTTTAAATCAGTTCTGTACTAGTTCGAGATCTGCTGAAACAAACCTATGATGTGTTACTCAGTTATTATTACTATTGTTATTGTTATTTGTTATTATTATAATTAATTTTATTATTATTATTATTACTATTATTACTATTATTATTACATGTCAAACTCATCCGTTTCGATAAGATCAAATAATTTAATACAATTCGCTTTTTGTTTTTTTTTTTTTTGCGTTTAATATTAAAATGATTAAATAATAAAAACCAAGTAAAAGTATAAAGTACGGGATTTATTTATTCTAAATATTTGACAATTAAACCAAACTGGCCATATATATATATATATACAAATATCGTACCGACTGTACCAAATCTACCGTGATATAAATCCTAAGCATTCCAATAATACCCCTTAGACAAATATCAAGTATCGTCCATACCATCATGCCGGTACGCAGTATAATATACCTAATTAATCTTTTATGCCATAAAAATCTAAAATTAAAACCCTTTCCCAAAAACACCTTGAACGCATTACAACAAATTTTATTATAAATTAATTTTCAACCACAACTACAAAATACTCCTTTAATTTTATAATAATATTATATACGTTAACCCCCACCTCCTGTTGATTAATAGTCTTCCTCTACACTTTTCTGATTATTGCTATATAGTATACTAAGCAAGTTAACTGATGGTATACACTATGGATTGTAAATATATATATATATTTATTAGTAAAAAAAATATAATGCATGTACGATTATTTCGATTGTTATACAAGTACTGCAGCTGCAGCGATGATGTGTTTGGTTTGTCTAATGTTTGTTCAAACGGATGTGAATAAAAGTGCTTTAAACAATGTTGAGTTTAAACATTTTTAGCTACAAATTATTTCATTGGACGATTTTGGATTTAATTTCGTTTACCTAAAGAAATAAAATGCTTAAATGTGGTACCTATATGTTGATCCTTATGATACATGATGAAAATTTAAAATATGATTTACCTCTACTATCTAATCGGTAAAAATATAACTTAATATTTAACGTTTTTAATAAAATAAAACCTGAATGCAAAAAAAAAAAATGTTGAATCGACCGTAAATAACATAAAGTAAAATAAATTATATACAATTAGTGAAATAATTTTTATTTTATTCGTATTCAAACGAGAAGTTAAACTTTATTTTAATTTCGGATTTTCATGGCGTTAGAACTTTTCGTACCTTTTTTTAATGTATTTTAGTTTTCTCTTTTACCTGTAAGGCAACAAACAATTCAGATTTTTTTCACGTTCACTACTAGCTCCTCTTAAAATGTTCTGACTTTCAAACATTTGTCATTCAAATGTGTATATACAATACTAGTCACATTCATCGATGCGCTTCTAATAATAATATACATCCAAATTCCAAATGTAGCGGCCACACTACGAGAACTCGTTAGACCTATTAGACGGTGCGGTTTACAATGAGTAGTTTTCTTTCTTTTACATTGGACAAAGGCCAAAAAAAAAAAGAATCTTAAGTTTTCTTTTAATCGCTTATTCTACTGCATTACAAATATATCTGACTCTTTTTGAATTGGTATTATGTACGTGTGTACCGTTGACTGATGTGTAACATAACTGTGCCATTCGCGATAATAAGAGAAATAAATTTAATGATTTTTTCGTGTCTGGTGTAAGTGTTATAATCGAACCGGAAGTATTTTCCATTGCGTGACCAATTAGCAAACTGTGTGATATCCGGTTTGTTATAATTATTGAAATGACAAAACGGCGTTCTTGAACCTTAACATTCTTTGATTATTATTAGCTTTTAGGAAGTATTGATACTACTAATTACTTAAACATTCAATTTCGTTTGTTTATTAATATATTTGTTTTATTAAATGTATACATAAAAATTATTTGTTTTTCAGTCGTTAACTCTGTGAACATGCAGAATCTAGTCACGTTGGCCGCGATGGGTGCGAATTCCGTCTCGCCGACAGGTAAATAATAATACCAATGATATTGCTTAAACATGGATCTTTCCTCGTGATTCTTTTGAGCTTTCTCGATCACGAGACTCCTTCATGAAATTATCTGATGTCGTTGGTTCCTTTATTGATATATGTTTAAATTAGTATCTTCTATGAATAAAAATATCATGGCTACAGAATTTCTCATTATTGGACTTAATTTGTTTTAAGATTTAAAATAAAAATAAATAATGTAATAAATTATTAATATTTCAAGAACAAATTCTTTAAGGAACGAAAACATTTCATACCAAATAAATAACTCTAATTGACCTATAATTTAATAATAATTATATTCTACCAATCATGGTACTTACTATAAAAATCCAATATTGAATGTTAGATGTTAGGCTACCTATATTATAGAATCTTAATTTACTTACATTAACTTATTGTTTTATAATTATATATCCATAAATATGTATGGCTACAATAGTATGAATAAATAATAACCATATTACCCTAATAGAGGTGTCGATTTCTCATTCTTTGTGATTTTATATGATCTTATAAAAATATTTTTGTTAATTAATTCATTATCTGTTTAATATTTAGTGAGAATATCTTTTTATTTTAAAAGATAGCATGTTTATTTTTATTCTGCTACTGAAAAGATGATAATTTGTTGTTTTCTCAAGTATAAATTATAAAAAATTTAGATACATATAAAATACCTGAAAAAACACATAAAGTTTGTCTCTTATGTATGTATAAACTATATAGTTTATGCACTATGTACAGAATGTAACTTACTGTTGGATGAATGATTTGTTTTATTTGTGTTTAGGAACAATAAATATAATTTAAATTAAATTAAGAAACGCTTAATTTTTTTTATTTTTGAGGGACTATTTTTAATATTATCATTAATCTTAATTCACTGTTATAACATGATGACTTCAGCCCTAAAAAGTTAATATTTGTTTAAAATATAACTGGATTAAATCTGTGTTATTAATTTTTTAAAGCTATTTTCAACTCTTAACACTTACTGTCTTTTCTTTAGAGACCATTTAAAGTAATTAGTATATGGAAAATATGTTGAAACTATATAATATGTATAATATATAAGTTATAACTTGTTGAAACACAAAACTTATTCTGATAAAATAATTTATTTTAGTCATATTATTCAAATTAATTTAATTAATTATCTTTAAAAGGTCTTAGTCTGTAGTCAACAAAATATAAAATAGTTAACGAAAATTGATGATTCGGCCATTAAAATAAATAAAATAATAATACTCTATTCTAATTCATTAAAAATAATAGCTACCAGCAGCAGTTTTACAAACAATATTTAGTTTTACAATTTATTCACCTGCATGTGAAAAAAATTTAAAATCATCATAAAAGTAAAACTATATTAACATAAAGAAATACATATAATTTTATTTCACCAAAATTCGATTTTATTATTTTTGATATCAAAAATCCTGTGTTCAATTACTTAGTATTCACTCTGTATGTATGTAGTACAGAAATTATTCTCAAACGGAATATTTTTTTTTAGTTCCAATTACAAATTATATGATAAATTGACTGGATAGAAAATTAGACTCGTCCTGAACTAAATATACTTTTGGTAAAATACAACAATAATAATTCTCATCTGAGAAAATGTTTTTTGTATTTTGATTTACATTCAATGTTCATTGTTTTAAAAGAAATAATACAAAATAAATATAGTATATTTCTATAACTTTATTGGTAAAATTACATTATTTAAATTTATAAATTATAATTTATTAATATACATTTATCTACCTAAATGTAGTAATATGATGTAACTAATACAACCTATTCTCCGTTAAAATATCATATCCAATTATCCAGATTCACTGCATTATTTGTTAATAATAAACTAATGACAATCCATATTATAACTATTTTTAGTATTTAATTGTGTTAAGACCTGGTAAGTTGACTGACTAGGTTAATAATGTTAATTGTTAGTATTCATTTTCATTTAAAAAAAAAAAAATTAATAAATGTAAATGACGATAAAATGATGATGATTGTAGTTTATTTGCTGACTATGCTACTGGTAATTGATACTATATTTATATTTTATGTTTTATATAATATAAAATATTTTTGAAAGTATCAACTTCACTCATATTAACTTAATATATATGACTGTTTCGATAGTTATTTAGTTTCAAATAATATAAAAATTGAGTTTTGAAAATATAAATTAGTTAAAACTAGTCTTAGAATAGTGTAAAAATTATTAGAAACTGAAACATGTCAAAACATATTTTCTCTTTCACATTGTCTCTTTATTAAATATTAAAATTTAAATACTTATAAAACATAACTCTATATCTGACTTATGACTTTATTTCTTTAAATCCTTTATTGTTATGTTTCAGTCAATCTAAATTATATTTCTTGCTTTAATTAATTAGAAATGCAATATCAGGCTGGTTATTTTTCTTGGAAGTTTTGAATGTCGTCTGTACACTTTAAGTTTTTGCAAGTACCAAAGTTACGAGAGTAAAAAGGATTAATAACTGGTACACAATATGCGTATAATGTTCAAAAATCATCTTATACATTGTCACCTTTGTTAGACGTTCTTAATATTTCACCTTATTTTTACACAATACTTGTGTATACATTTTTGGTGCCTTAACCATTGTAGTATTTATTTTTTAATTATAATTTTCGTCTAATAAATAAAATGATATGTAAGCTTATGACTTATAACTTTTGAGTTATGTTCATAATGTTGAAAATATAATATGGTTTATCTTGATCGAGAAAGCTTAAATCTTATTTTTATGAAGACTGATATTTACTAATTAATTCTTAATAGCAACTCAAGAAATCATAATTCTATAAAATTGTATTTCTTATTTTAGGATCCAGTTCGTCTAGTCTAAGTAGTTCAGGTTTGTTTACATTACAGGAATAGTATATTTATGTATTGTTTTGAAATTTTATTTGGTAACTTTGTTTTGTGTCTGTATTTAATATTTATTTCTCGATTCAATTTTGCTTGATGTAGTTGCATGATTTCATATTGGATGTAAAAATGTATTATTGTCTCCAATATTTTATGAACTCAATTTCTTACATTCTTACTTATATTAATAATAGTTAACTTTTATGTTAATTTAATTTAATATTATATTGTACATAGTTATTACAATTTTCAATTTTCCTTGAGCATATTTATTGTTTTATTATTTTACTACTACATTACAGTAAAGTATCCTTATAGTTATAGTCTTCCAACCGCTATCCCTTTAACATTTAACGTTTATTAGTTTTTAAAGTATATGGAAATAATGCTTACAGTGTATCCTTAGTAACTAATTATTTTTACAAGTATAAAAGTTCTTAATAATTATTAGCAGGTTATGATGTTGAAAAAAATATCATGATTATTTATATTAGTACTTGTAGCCTAACATTGTAATTCATAGTTAAAGTAATACTCTCATAACAATTTGTATTGGCTTTTGGTTATTTTGTTTTTACTTTTTGTTATATATATAGTGATTGGCGTTATTGTTAGTCTTTAACAAATGTTAGTGAAAGCATGTTTTAAATCATATCATATTTTACTTCTACCAAATATATAATATATATGAGTAAATTTATCTAATGTAATTGTTGTTGAATTGTACATCAATTTGAATTTTTAATTTCTCATTTGAACCAAATTTTTAATATTCGTTTCCACATGTAACACATGAAATAATTGGGTTTATCCTTTATTAATCATTTGTTCTTAAAACACCTAGTTTTCGTTATTTAAACTTAAAATAAGTTCTTATAACTATTAACTTTTATTTATCTTTTAACTTTTGTGTTAACTAATTAAAATTTTTATTTTATTTAAATGTTTAGAAATAATTCATTTAAAAATAGTTTTATTAAATGTTTTTAAGCATGCTTAAATATTACATAATCTTAAATGTTACTGTTTTTGTAAGGTTTAACAGTTTTTTGTGTCAGAAGTTTTAGTACGATATAGTATTGCATAATTAATTTGTTGTATAACGTGGATTTGAAGTGTTTTTAAAATAAAAATGATTTTCTGTTTCAGCTCTGTCGAGTTTGTCGCCAACGTCTGCCGCTGCTGCAGGTTAGTAAATTACTATCTCTTTCGCTTTCCCATATACCTACCACATTTATTATTTTACATTTTAATCCTCGCATTTTGTGTTTCGTGGTTTTTTTTTTTTTGACTCCATACTTTTTTTTTTAGTTTTATTTGGGAAAAATGCTGGTAAGTGATATTGGAACGTGTGCGTGTGTACGAAAGTGTTGTCTGTGTGTGTGTTGTTCAATATTTGTGTGTATGTGTGAACGTATCGAAAATCAAATGGTTTTTTTTTTTTATTTTATTTTTAATTAAAAATAACTTTAAACGCACTACCCAAATTACTCTAATACTTATTCCTTTTATACGTGTGAAACAATATACCTACTTACAAGTTACAACTCTTCAGAGGTGTGTACGTCCGGCTCCGGCTATGCGTATTTTGTTCCGTCCGAGTACTACGTGTTCGCTATAGTCCTTTTCACTCCATTCGAAACCACACAAGTATTACAATGATACTAACGTATAATACACTTTTTCTAGTATTTAAAACTTTTTAACATACAACGAAGTGTAACTATTTGTTTGTAGTTTGCTGTAAAAGTTGTTATACGATTGATATAATAAATGTATTTTTCTGCCTTTTATTTTTAGGTCTTTTAACTGGCACCAACAGCGGGACAAATGGTAATTATGGATCGTCATTGAACGCGCTTGGTCTTACGTTAGCTGACCTGAACTCAAACCAATTTGCTATGCCACAATCGCCACCGGCTAGTTCGCCGTTGTACTTTTTGAACAATAATAATAACAACAACAGCCGTGAGTAGAAAATTGAAAATAAATTCTTCTTCTCGTCCTTGGTAGAATTTAATCCATATTGTCGATAATTCAAAATACATAAAAATAAAACCCATTTCGCTGGATACAAATGAATATTAATGGTCTGGTCTCACGTTAGAGGTATGCTTTAAGTAAACGTGACAGCTATGACAGCTACCTAGAAAATTAATTTCTTATTAAATAATTACAATTTTGGTTATAAAAAACCGTGATCCTAAAGCCAATAAGTAGTTATAACACTTACATGAATAAATGAATAAATATTTTTTCGTGTATTTATATTCAAAATGAATTGTTTAGTAAAACAATATTTAGAAAGTAAATTTTTAAGTACTTAGGTACTTATAACTAATGTGATGATTTATAATATTATATTCATCCCAATTTATTGAAGTTATTTAAAATCAAAATCTTCAGGGGCCTATTAAATGAATGATAGGCAATATCATCCTATAATAAAATACCAAAATAATTTTTATTGCCTATGCATTCATACATTTAGGTAGTAGTGTCAATACAAATTACAATATATAATAGTACCATTATGAGTTATAGTATTATTATACTGCAATCTATTATAGATTAATACTAAAATACGGATACACACTAAAATTATGTGTTTATTCTTTTTAATTAAAGTGTATTCATTTTTAAGTTTCATTATTTTACTTAAATTTTTATTAAATATTGTTACAGCACATTATTTTAAATACATCTTTTGATTTAAAATCTTGGTAAGACCAATATTGATTTTAATAGTTATTGCTTTTAAATATTCAACCAAGGTTTATATGAAATTCATTAAACTATGGTCAAATGTACTTTTTCCCACAAAAAATCTATTTTAAGTTTACAGCTTAATAATTAGAGTGCAGTATACTCGTAAATAGTTGCCGAAAAAGTAAATAAAACAAAAAATGGTTTGTGCTTCTGGGTGAGTCACGTTTACAAAGCAAAACGTAATTTAATAATTTAATAAGTAGGTTGTAAAACTAAAAAAAAAAAATCCTCTAAAACTAAATAAACGTATTTCTTTACAATATTTTTGCATAAACACTTACCTAATTAATAAACATACCAAATTACTTAAGATTTATTTTGTACAATATGCATGTGTTAAATTATGTTTAATGATAGTCACTATGGATGGTAAATACAAATTTCTCTTCCTTGCCCACACATACATTCATCATTAGTTGGCTGCTAAAATTACCGCTTTGCTTAGTTTATTTTTATCAAAAGTATATTTTACTATCGTCTCGGCTTCACCGGCTTTATTTTGAAGTAAACACTGCGCTTTTTATAATTATTTAAAATCATGCATAATTATGTATCCACGCTCGATAATACCATTGTAACGTGAAACTTAAATATTATAAAATGTATAATATTTTTAGCTGGCTGTTCGATTCCTTATACATAGTAAAATATTTTTATTTAAAAATGATGTGCTATTAATATTGTTGTGTTTGTATTGTATTGTTTGTTTTGTACTATGTTGTTGCGTAATTATTTTGTTTAGCGACTAAAGTGTCCGGTAAGCAGCTTGAAGGTCCGGAAGGTGCCAATCTGTTTATATATCATCTCCCCCAGGATTTCGCTGATTCTGATCTCGTGGCTATGTTCTTACCATTTGGTAATGTTATATCGGCAAAAGTTTACATTGATAAAGAAACCAAACTGTCCAAATGTTTCGGTAAGTCACGCAGACGCGCCTAAACGCAAAGAAATGGTGAAAACGCCAGGTCAAAAGGTTTACATCTACCATTTTCTCTGAAAAATAAGAGGGGAATAAAAAATGATATTTTTATCGATACATATATTATATTGCAAGTATGTACGTGATATTTTCTGTGCCGCAATCGCAAAATTATTATATACCCATCAAATATAATTTTAATAATATGATCAAAAATCGTAATACTTTTAAGAGTTTCATAGGGGTTTCCGGTTTACTCTCTTGGTGAGACCCATAAAGTGAATTGGGAAGGGAGCGGAAAAAAAATTATGTAAATTCTAGGTATGGCTAGTATTTTTGTTTTGAATTACAATTTATAGATGGTTCACTTGGTTCATACTTGTAATATTTTTCTACGATTTTCGCTTTTAAAATCATCGTGATAATTCAAGGGGCAAATAATTACACGTACACAAATATTGGTTTTGAAAATAAAAATAAATCCCTTAGCACTTTAAACTGCACATGTTGCAGGTAATTTTCCATCTGATTAATTTGCTAGTATTGAAACAGCTGCTGTACCGTCTCGAGTTATTATGTACTGTCCTGCTTTTGCCTGTAGTTTAGTTTACCTACTCATAATCATATCAGTAGGCTTTATACCACGGCTATAGATATTATAGTATCTATAGCCGTGCTTTATACTAATATAGCTATGGGAATGGCTATGGCTGAAAAATTATATGCAAATACTGGTATACTATTAACAGTGTATTATATTATTATTTGGACAATTATTTTTTTTATCATTTATTTAAAATAACAATGCATGCATTCGTTGATCTGATACACAATATCCCAAAATATAGTCGGTTATATTAATGCTTTTAATATTATCGATCGTTTTTTGAATCGTCGCATTTGGCAACGTATAACATAATATAATCGGTTGAGAAATAAGTCGTTATTGTAGGTATTTTCTATGTGTTTTCATCAAACAAAAAGCGTTAGGGCAGGAATACTTGGTAAATACAGATGACATCTCACCATAAGGAGCACTACTATAATATTTTATATCACGATAAGTATTGTGCCTAAAGAAAAAAATTAAACTACAACTATTGCACGAGTAGTATAGCAATCGACGATCAATGTTTCCTGTAAATAAAGATGTCGCTGAAATTAATTCATATTTCTACAAAATGTATTTTTACTCGTATTAAAAGTTAAAACCATTTGTTAGTAGAAAATATTTTTACAGCCTGAATGCTGACTTAAAAATTATTATTTACATATTTTTACATATCTTATCTTATACCTAAAAGTGTGAAAACTGTATAAAATGTAATTTATAATTTTTTATTTTATTTCTTGAATCAATATCACTCACTAGTCACTGTATTATTATGTGCAATATAACTTCAATTTAATTTCAAACAGTATTGAACATTTTCAAATATTTTTTTCACTTCAATATCGTACGAGTATTTCGCGTCGTTTTTTTTTAATGTGTTGATTTTCTATTTTACACTGTATCTTATCTTGACCGACAACCATAACTTTTGTTCACCACCATGCAAGTAATGCATTTTGTATTGTTTTTGAAATGTGGTGACTTGACTAAAATAAAATAAAAATCTCAAATGACCAACAGGTTAATCGATATAAAATTTTATCGGGCGCAAGTTTGCTCCCTCCGCGGGTGGTTGATACAATAACTCCATAACGGCGTATAGATACGTCGATCGGTGTTAGCGTAGCATGCATACACATAACAATTTTTAACTATTAATTATATATGCACGTTTTAAAATATTTGTAGTCTGTGTCTTTTGATAATCTCGTTTTTAAATATATTATTATGTGTACATATTTAGGGTTCGTATCATATGACAATGCGTACAGCGCTCAAGCGGCAATACAGACAATGAACTCGTACCAGGTGGGCAACAAGAGGCTGAAAGTACAGCTTAAGAGACCCAAAGAAGCATCCAGACCGTATTAATAACGATTGCTGTCCTGTCCTGCCAAATCATAATCAACAGACGTCACAGCGTACACCATATATATTTTAAGAAATCCTGAAATATGTATATATATATATATATATTTACTATGTTTCTTTTACTTTTGTTTTTGTTTTGTTTATATATATATATCCATTTATATAAATATATTCACATACCACATTTTAGGAATATTTTTAACGCAACATTTGGAATTAAAAACAAATAATAATATTAATAATAATAAAAACTATATATTACATATATAAAGAAATATGAGGGGAAAAAAAGAATTATGCATAACTTTTAATAACTTAACGCTCTATTTAAACTCATAAAAACTCTGATGGATTATTATTATTTTTTCGGTTTTTATTTAATATATTTTTTTTTCTTAACAAAAGGACCAATTTTCGTTAGTTTAATGAAGTCGTCGTAAGTGTTGTGCGCGGTTTTTTTATTGTTAATTATTAATTTTTTAACACTATTTGATTCAACGATGATATACGGTTTTAAAATTGAATAGACTTAAATTAATTAATTTTAGAATTTTAAAATGTTTCTAGACTGCTCTTATATTATATATAAATGTGTAATGTTTTATTGTTTTTGAAGTAAATATGTATACCCTTAAAATTATTTGTTCGGCAACCAGGGTATTAAGTGTATCCCCAAAGAAATTTAACTTACTTAATATTATAATATATTTGAATTACGCCCTGTAATGGTTCCTGTAGTTTAAAAACATGTTTAGCGTACAGTTTTATATAATAAGAGGTAAAATTCATATGGCTAAGTAATAACTAATAATGTTTGTTTTGTTTTGTTTTGTTTTTTTTAAACACAATGACTTAATTAATTTTTGTTCAGTATTAATTTAAATTTATTGTTTTTGCATGTGTTAATAATTTTATAGACTTTTCCAATTTATGCCATTTTTAATAACTACAAAGACTTTGCTTAGGTGATATTATGTTCTTTGTGCTTGAAAACAAAATTTTTTTTAACGTGTTCATGATTGTGAAAATTTGTTCTTTTTTTTTTTTTGTCTTGTCTCTCGTTGGCATTTATATTATATGAAGTAATAATAATATGTTGAATAAATTAATATATTGTTGAATAAATGTTAATATTAAATCAATCATCACGATCGTTAACAGGCATTATTGTGATAAGATTAGTTTAATTTTGTTTTTATTTTTGTTTTTTTTTATTAATAAGCATCGAAACTTAATTATGTAAATTATATATTTAAATAAATATATAAGCAGTATAGCACCGCTATTTGTGAACTAGGAACTTAGTCAAAATGTATGAATATTTTTTGTAACTAGTGTTTTGGTGCTAATGCAATTTTTTTAAAAATGTTTTTCTTTTTGCAATAGGCCAAATGATGTTGAAAAATGATGTAAAACTAGTTTATTAAGTACCTTATCAAAGTAAAATGGTTTTTTTTTTTTTTATTATTTTTCCAATTCTCAGTTTTCGAAGACTTGTATTATGTTTAGTAAAATATGTTGTAATATCAATGTTCTTCACTTATTGTTTGTAAAAGAAAAGTTTTTTGTGTTTATTATTTTTAACTTAATACAAATACATTTGCATGTAATAATGCTGTATAATAAAAAGTATTGCGTGCTATTAACATTTTATTTCAAGACATCCATGCTCATAATATAGTTGCATCTTGTGAGCGTCAATATCTACGTAGCACTAAAGTATTGGTTAGGCTACATTGTACTGTATTGTACTTCAATTCAGTCAACAGTTCGATATCTTAATAAAACGGTTCCTGATTTTTGTTTGAATTTTTTAGTTGAATTAGCAAATAAATAAATTAAAACAGGTATAATCAAGAACAGAACTATTTCTCTACTAGAAGAAAATAGTAAATACTGTTTGCAGTTTTAACGTGCAGAAGAGATATATGGCTAATTTAATATTTTACAATTTTTTCATACATATTTAGCTTTATCTATTCTTAGTACTTCCAAGTTCTGGTCATAACAAAGTATTTTTAAACAATAAATACATAAAACTCTGATAAAAAATTATTGAATATTTTTAATTATATATATATATATGTAAATAATATATAGAAAATCAAAACAAGTTTTTATCTGGAGCATTATTGTATGATTAATAACAAATACACAAGAATTATGACTAATTTTGATTTAAAAAAACAATTTCAACATTTAACGGTTTTGGTTTTGAGAACGGTTTTCTAAACTTTATGGTTTTGGTTTGGGTTTTGAGAACGGTTTTTAAAAATGTTGATTTTAGTTAAATATCTGGCATAGTTAGGCATCATAAGTGAACGCATGAAAAATGTTGAGGGGGGGGGGTGAACCAATATAGCAAATTAATGTTTGGTTGAACCGTTTTATATCCAAGTATTAGAGTAGTGAGTTTACCTATTATTTGGTTTTTATTTGCAGCATCATTATATTTATAAAAAAAAGTCGTTCAATTGGATTTATTTTTTCCATTTTAATATAATAAATAACGAGTTGTCGAGTTGAAAAATGTTTACACTTATAGCAAAACTTCCGAAACTAATGACATGAGAATGAGATACGCCAGCGGTTCTTAACCTTTTGTAGATCACGGACCCCTGATGAAAGATTTTTAGAAATCGTGGACCCCCTGGCTAATTTTTTTTCGAATACCTTTTTAAACATCTCATGTTATATATATAAATTAGATATAAGTGGACGTAACAAAACATATACACATTTATAATTATTCTTATTACACTTAATTTTTCATAAAAATGTAAAATAAATAATTTTATTTTTAATATTCATAAAATAAAGTTTTTACATGGTTAATGTGATGGTTGGTGTTGCATTCGAGACACAAGTTTTTGAACATCGGACTAAATACTGAAAAGCTTTAAGACTGCCGCGGACCACAGGTTAAGAACCGCTGAGATACGCAATTGATTCAATGTCTTCAGATCTGACGCGTGTTAACCGAATACAAAATAATATTAATAAACTAATAAGTAATATTATAGACTATTATTTCAAATAACAACTATATAGACGTGTATTAGCCGGATAGGAGCGCTACAATTAACAATAGACAATAGTTGTGGAATTTAATTATTAAATTTTAATATTAAATGAAAATAGAACAATATTCCGTATCCGTACTACTAATATTTCGTGATAAGATAACTGATAGCATCGGGAAATTCCAACATACCAGTCTCATCTCGCTTCGTGTACGAATATTCATTTTAACAAGAACTATCAATAATACTTATAAGTATAACTTTATAAAATTTGAAGAAACCTATATTAGATTAATCCAATTTTAATTGGTTTTACGAACGGTTTTTAATTTCTTCGGTTTGGGGTCTTATGAACGGTTTTTTAAATTCACAGGTTCCGGTTACCAGGGCCGGATTTAAGCATAGGCTATATAGGCTGTAACTTATGGGCCCGCACCACAACAGGGCCTTCACCACACCATCATACAACTATAAAAAAAAAAGCTCCGTCTAAATATTTTTCATTCTTTTTCAGTTTTCTAAAATTGGTGTTGTGTAATAAAATATACTATATAGTGTGTAGACTGTAGTAATATTAATAAAGAGCGTTGAATACCTTTCTTAACTACTCTGTGGTAATTGAATCCACACTTTAATATACTATATTTTAAATGTTATTATTTTCGGTCAAATAACTAGAAGTTAGAAAGTTGCTCTACCCTCGATTTTGGGTAGAAAATTATTTGAAAATGTTTTAAAGATGGCTTAGTTTATCTATTTGTGTGTATGCCCTTTCTATTTTCAAAAAACTTTCTGGTAGGGCTCACGCCGCAATTGAGCTTAGGGGCCTACAAATTCTAAATCCGCCCCTGTCGGTTACGGTTTTTTAACCGCGGTTTTAAAGCTTTTGGTTTCGGTTACGGTTAAGGTGTTAATAAATCAAAAAACAGGGTTATAACCGGTTTTTATAAAACCGGTTAAACCGGTTTCGACCCCTGAATAAAGGCATTAGGTTATTTATTGCATTTGTACATATTTGCACCATATTACTCAAGAAAAATTTACATTATTTTTATATTATATTGATTTTAACTGTTAGAAATAATTAATATTAATTTATACTCTGAGATTATCAGTAAAACGTGAAATGTACAAGTTTTATTGTGTGTATTTAATTTAATTTATGTTTGAAACCAATGTGCCATTGCTTTCGAAACAAACAAGTTTTGAGTGAAATAGGGGTTGTGTGGATCAGTTAATATTTATCAAATTAAATGAAATGGTAGGAAAATCAAATTTCTTAATAAAGTATGTTTAGTTTTAAATTGAAAATTTCAAATGCCTCTATAACACAATATCATTAAAATATTTTGAAAATCATGAACAGTAACTCAAAATGCTAATATATATAGCTAAAGTATGTACCTAAGCGTCCAATATATATATTTTGAGTCTCTACGGCTACCTAAATAACTTATTGTGATCTAATTTTTGAACAATAGTTTCTCACGATTATTCGGAGTACTATTGGGAATTTTAAAAAAATGACTATTTTCCAGTGCCAACAGCATGAAATTTCCATCCAGGAAATGAATAGGATATTAAATATCAAAGCAATTCTTCTGTTCGAAAATCGAAATCCTGTACACCGACAAAAATTAAATTAAAACATGACGATAAATTCGATACTTTCCTCGTTTTACTCAAAACAGAAAATAATTGCTAATATTAAACCACGAAACTAAAACTATAATAGAAGTCGTAAAGTTTTAGACAAATTTGAGGTAAAGTTATCGATATGAAAAAAAATAAAAATGATCCATCTAACTCAATTTTATTCGAGTTATAACTTTTAGTTTATTACATAGTTATACCAAATTACAGCAGGTCATTTTTAAGTAACTATCTGATAAAGTTTAGTAATTATGTTTTTAATGGTTTTTGAATATGCAAAAATATATTATTTTTTTTAATATTGCGATAAAAAAAAAAGATTTGAATGATTAGGGTAACGTAACAGTAAATAACGGATGTCGGTTGTTGTACTCGTGTAAGTTATAGTATTACACTTGCAACTGAATAACGAATGGAAATAATTATATCGTATATCCGTTATAATTTTACTGTTGTCAAGAACAAATAAATAATTTTCATAATTTATCAAATCGGAAAATAGCCGTGCGACGATGAATATTGATTCTTTGCCTATACACCCTTATGATTGGCGTTGTTTGTTATGCATTTGTTTTTGCGGCGATCATGATGGAATGACGAATTTTGCGGCACTACACTGAAATGTCTGGGTTTCGATCGCCTACCTTTCTATGACGGTACTACCCTCTTACGATACCTGTACGTTATGTTTTTGCGTTGATATTATAAAATATTGTTAAGTAAAAAAAAAAACACAATCCGATGTATAGCAATTAGGGGGTTGTGCCACTGCACTGCACATATTATGGAATGGTGTCGAACTGAATTTATTCCTACATTCCCACCATTATGCATTTGATCTGTGCGGCTTTAGTGTGATGTCGAAGTTACCGATGGAGCTGTACCTACGACGAAAAACAACATCTCTCCCATTCGGTACCCTTATCTAATAATTGGTGTTGTAAAGTATGTGAGTAAAAGTATTCAAATACTTTTTGAAATATTGAATACTTTTTAAATACTTTTGAACGGTATTTTAAATACCTTTTTTTACTACTCAATACAATTTTATTAAATACTTTTAGATTCTGAATGGAGTGATAGAATCTATTAGTTTTACAATGATATGTTTTTTTTTGTCTGCCAACACGTTTTGGGACAGTAAAAATGCTTCGATTTTCTTAAACAGCAACTTATTTGAAAGGAAAGTGGAATGTAGATGTTACTTGGGCAAGTCAAACTTTTTGAATATTTTTTAAAAACGTCGAAAAAAACGATAAAAAATTACGAAAAAACGGGAATTTTTATGCAAAACCACGTTTTGGCAAACTAAATTTTCTTTTAAATGTTCCAACTCGAAAACGAAAAACCGCAGATATTTGAAATATTCATCTCACCAAATGTTTATATTCACATTTTCTAAAAAACATTAAGTTTTCAAAATATTTCGACTTATTTATAAAGAATTTAAATTTTCGATTTATTTTATTTTTTTTTTTTGAAATACCGATAAAAAAAAATTTGTCTGCCTGAAAACTCTTGACAATTTAATACAAGGTATAAAATAAGTTATACTTATCACAATTAAAAAAAATTGGAAATCGTTTCACTCAAATTTTTTTATAAGCCCATAAAGTTCAAATTTGTATAAAATATGTTAAAATCGCGATAATTTGCTAGTTATTTTGTTGTTGAAAATTATTAAATTTTTTCTGTTTAAACTTAAGGTTCAAAATTTTAGTACTAGGTTATCCATAAGTTATTCTTAAAAAAACTATAAAAAAATTTCTACCGGACTTTAAGAAAAGAATTTTATGACCGTTTGAAATTTAAATTTTTACGAAATTACATAAAATAACGATTTATCCTCTGACGATTTTAAATATTTGTAATAATTCAATAAATATAAGTCGCAGAAACACGAAATTTTTACCAGTTTTTAAGATTGGCTTTTTCATAAATTCATATTTTTTTTCAAAATCTTATACTGATTTTTAGGAAACTTAGAGTCATTTGAAATATTCGATTTTTTACATTTTAGATTCTGAACGGAGTGATGGAATCTATTGATTTTACAATGATGTGTGTTTTATTTTTTTATTTTTTTTTTTTGTGTCTGTCATCACGTTTTGGGGCAGTAAAAATGATTCAATTTTCTTAAACAGCAATTTTTCTGAAAGGAAAGTGAATGTAGATGGTACTTGGACAAGTCAAAAATCCAACTTTTTCAATACTTTTTTAAAAAATCAAAAACAACGATAAAAAAATTACGAAAAAACGGGAAATTTTACGCAAAATCACTTTTTTGCAAAATACATTTTTTTAAAATGCTCTAACTCAAAAACGAAAAACCGCAAAAACTTGAAATTTTCACCAAATCTTTATATTGGCGTTCTCTATACATGGTTAAGTTTTCAAAGTATTTTCACATATTTTGACTTATTTATAGACAATTTAAATTTTCGATTTTTGTAAATTTTTTATTTTTAAAACACCTATAAAATTTAATTGGCTGGCCAAAAACTCTAGAAAATTTAATACATGGTTTATAATGAGTTTAACTTATCTTCACTAGAAAATAACGGTGATCGTTTCACTCAAATTTTCTTTTATAAGCTCATAAAGCTCAAATTGGTATAAAATGTGTCAAAATCACGATAATTTGTAAGTTATTTTGTAGATAAAAATTCATAAAATTTATTTTGTTCATACTTAAGGTTCAAAATTTTAACACTAGGTTATCCACAAGCTAATCTTCAAAAACATATAAAAAAATTTCTACTAGACTTAAAAGAAAAAATTTTATGACCGTTTGAAATTTAAATTTTTACGAAATTGCATAAAATAGTGATTTATCCTCAAACGATTTTAAATATTTGTTATAATTCAAAAAGTATAAGGCGCAGAAACTTGAAACTTTTACCAGTTGTTAAGATAGGCATTTCTTCTATGTCATATTTTTTTCAAAATATTATATTGATTTTTAAGCTACTTATAGACATTTAAAATATTCGAATTTTTTAAATTTTTTTTTTATAATCGGTGATAAAAAAAAATTGACTAATACTAAATACTTGAAAATTTAATAGAACCTTTCACAGAAGTTTTTATTATTGTCATTTAAAGTTTTTAAAATCCATAGGCACAATATTGTTTTATAAGCGTTTGAACAGGGAATATTGATATACAATTACATGTAAAATATAATATAATGTATAATATTCTGGACTGACAAATGATATCGGTTTTTGAAATTTGCTCTATCTCAAAAACGAAAAACCGTAACAATTTGAAATTTTCACCAAATTATTATATTGGCAGACTCTTTACATGCTTAAGTTTTCAAAGTATTTTGACATATTTTGACTTATTTATAGACAATTTAAATTTTCGATTTTTGTAAGTTTTTTTTTTAAAAATATTTATAAAATTTTTTCGGCTGTCCGAATACTCTTGAAAATGTATTAAAGGATTAATTATAAGTTATACTAATTGTAACTAAAAAATATTGGAGATGGCGTAACTCATTTTTTTTTTTTATAAGCCCATAAAGTTCAAATTTGTATAAAATATGTTAAAATCGCGATAATTTGCAAGTTATTTTGTAGTTGAAAATTCATAAAATTTTTTCTGTCAATAACTAAGGTTCAAAATTTTAACACTTGGTTATCCATAAGGTACTCTTCATAAATCTATAAATAAATTCTGCCGGACTTAAAGGAAAAAGATTTATGACTGTTTGAAATTTAAATTTTTACGAAATTACATACTATTGTTTTATATTTCAATTTAAATATAAAATACTATATTATTATATACCCATTTTAGACAAACATATTAACTCCGTTCAGAATCGTTATTCGTATACAATGATATTTATCATTGCATTCAAATTTAACAAATCCACTGTAATTATGACCTATCCTATAAACGAGGTGTACTCCACCCCCAACTGTACAGCAATGCGATGAGGCCCATCCGTTTTTTTTTCTTTAGAATTGTTAAATAATATAATAATTGTATAATTGGACTGGAACAAAATACTTGAAAATTTAATAGAAAATATCACCTAAGTTGTTTTTACTGTAATTTCAAAATTATTCAAATCTATAACCCTAGTTATTTTTTGTAAGCGATCGAAAAACAAATATTGACACGTTTTTTAAACATCCAATATTTTTAAAATTTTTCTTGTTTAAAAGTAGAGATAAATAATAAAAAAATAATTTATGATATCTATAAAAAATGTTTAAACAATTTAAACCAGTAATCATTCATACAATTATATATATTCATTTTAAAATTAAATGAGAAACTCTAAATTTTTACATTAATAACGGAAATTAGCTACCTTTTTAATTTTTAAATAATAAAACAATTTTTTATACCTATAAAAAATGTTTAAACAATTTTAACCAGTAATCATTCATACAATTATATATAAAACATTTTAAATATTCATGGAAAAACCGTTCTAGCTACCATTTGGGTTTAGATATATATATATATATTACCTATGTCCTATATACATATTATATTAGGACTGTATAAAAGTCGGGTAGAGTATATCAACGATTTACTGCGGATCGTTACGGTTTATTCGGCTTTCAGTTTTTTTTTTTCTTACAAAAAATGTTGCAACCAATTCCGTGCTATCTGATTCTTTATGAATACCTACCACCTGATCTGTAGACTCCTATATTATTTTATAGGCGTGTCCGGGCGATTTTCGTAATCAGTGCACGCTTTGATTTTTTTTCATCTATCGCAAAAACTTTACATGCTGTATACAGACGAACAAAATAAATTATTACTTTTGACAAGAAACTCAATCAAACATTATATTAAATCATGTTTGAAGAACCCAAGTGTCGCATATCGATTCCAAGATATCGAATCGCAGAAACGTAATATTTTTAAACATTGCATCGAACGAGTAGAATATTACAGCTTTGTCCGTCCGTCCGTCGACTATTACTATAACGAGCTGTCGACCTTTTTATTTTGATAACATAACTTATTTATTAATATTTATATTACGCGGAACTATAAATCCGTCTTCAGAATAACTGAAAACGCAATTTTCGTACGAAAAAATCATGCTAACAATTTTTAGTATACTTAAGTACTTATATATTAATTAACTATGGTTAAAAAATGTACTCAAATTTTAACCATCGACTGTATCAAAATGTGGGTCAACGTGTGATCAACAAAACTCACTTATTAAACATTTTATTTTTGGACAATATGCGTTGGTTAATAATCTTAATCATTGATCAATAATAATAATCTTTGAATATTCTACGGCCAATATTTATATGTTTGGAATAACGTGTCACCGAATATTCATACTGGTTCAGCAGAAAAAAGTCTGCCTAATTCTTGAAATATGTATAGTCATTATATTATGGCGCTGAATTCACGTATTCGTTGACGGCATTGCTGGTTTCAGGAAATTTATTTTATTCGCAACACACGGGAATAACGGTAAAATGCGTAGTAGGTATACGACCTGCCTATTGGGTCAACAGCGGTAGGTAGATCCTAAGCGGGTGCGACTTGCAGGGGATCGTGGGAGGAATATTGTTGTGCACGTAATTTATCGTCCAGAAAGCTTAGCATTTCGATTTACGTTATATTCTAATATGCGCCATTGTGTATTAGAATTAATTAAAGCAGAGTAACGTTTTCATATAGTTATTATAAATATGACGCGGTGTACATATACATATTATTATATTTACCATCAGGTGAACTGCGAAACGGCAGAGATGTGAAAACCAAAAAGTACATTTTGTTTCGATGAACAATATATAATATATTGTCGTTTGGAGATTTTAAAATAATAACACATGGTGCAACTTCGTTGAAACAACAAACTATATCTGAACCGATTCCAGGGTCGATGTATAAATTGTATAATATTTAAGTCATCAAGAAAAGTTTTTCTCTAAGTACTATATAATAGGTATTAAGGTAATAACACCTTTTTCTTTTTTTGTGGTTTAATTCGAGGGACCGACAGGAATTTGTTAGGTATAGTAGTACTATAGCACATATATAACATATATTATGTATTATAAGTATTAATTTTATTATTTTTCCATGCATTCCGCCCTTGTTTGTTATCCATAATTATTATGGTCACATCTTAAAACCGCATACTTTTGAAAAAACACGGCACGAAACCGCACATTCTTCACGGGTTAATACCGCATACATTTTTTCATCATATTAATTGTGTAAAAATGAAATCTACTTGTTTAATTATTTACTCCATTAAATGTATTTCTTACAGCATTATGCGCGGCTATTTCAAAATTATTTTATCCAAATAACATTTTGAAATAAGTACCTATTAAATATGTTATATTTTGATTTAAAATTTTTAATTTCATAAAAAACATTTCTAATTACGACTTAACCCTTTGATTAGCAATGAAGTATACTTCTGTCATTTGATATGGTAGATTTGTATATTTCCATTATTTGATGGTTATTTTAGTGTTAGCAATATTTTTATCAATAAACTACCTATAATGTAATATACAGCGTGATCTCTTGACTAAATTACTAACTAAAATCTACCATTTTAACACTTTTTCCATTAAGAGTGCACCCGAATGTGTTGTCTCCGTTTTATACAAAAAAGTTTTATAGAAACGTACAACATAGAAAATCTGGGTTCAATAAAACTAATTTTGTGTTGTTAGCTTTAATATTAGAGTAATTTAACACTGTCGAATTTAAAGGAAAGTATATTATCTGTATCTTCTCGAAAGGTTTTTTACAAAATTTTAATTTTCAATCAAGTTTTGAATATGTTAAATATACGCTTTAAAAAACCCATATCTCAACTAATAATTAAAACTTCGTAAGACGCCTACCGAGTAGACATAGATAATAGAATAACTATTGTTGTTAGAATAACTTCCCTTTAGGTTCGATAATGTCAAATTACTTTAATTATGTTGTAATAAATAAACTTGAAAAATTATTTACGGATAATATCTGCAAGACGGCGTTACATCCGCATATGTTGTTAGAATAATATAAAACTATTACGTAAAAAAAGTGAATGAGGTCAAACCAGGGCCATAACAATTTTCGGACCTCCCTTCGAAGCTACGTGCCTGCTATTATATTAGGTACCTACCTAGCAGTACAATAACTAATGAGATGTACCAAGTCTGGTACACTTGCGTCGATGACAATGGCGAGTACCAGTATGTGTCCGATCCGCGTCTTGACCACCTCACGAGTCTCTCCAAGAAAGGTGCCCACGGCCAGGTAAGGATAGGTCCTAACAAATGATTCCCAACCTATGGTCCGCGGACAAGCAATTCGTGTATACGAAACATAGTGTGATGGACCACAAACAAATATCTACAAAATTGAAAATAATTTCATTGATGAGTGAAACGATAAAACGAAATTCGACAAACGCTGCGATGTGTGAAAAAAATTAATTCTCTTTTATGTACATGTTTAAAACGAAAAAAAAATGTCTATAGACTCGAGAAACGGTCCGTGACGTAACAAAGATCTTCCAGTGGACCATTTCCACTGTGCCAAAAAGAATTGAAACTACCGGGTTAAGGTGGGGACACACATAAACGCATCGTACCCAATCCGTATGTCGGCCGAGTATTGACCAACACTCGGCGAAAAAGTTACGCAATGTTATGTTATAAAAATAGTTCAGACATCGCCGTATGACGGCCGAGCGTAATCACCGCACAGAGACCGGACCGAGTGCGATTAAAATATTTTATATTTTAACTGTGACGGTGCGGTATCAAAAGCTCCATTTTGTATGTTGTTTACATTTGTGTATGTTCGCACCAAAAAATAGCATTTTCAAAAGATTATGAAATGTAAACGTCTATCACGTTAGTACATAGTGTGATAGTGATTCCACTGTCAAGACTGTACATCGTGATAGTGATTCAACTGTCACGACAGTACATCGTGATAGCGTGATAATGATTCTACTATCACGACTGTCCATCGCGATAGTCATTCTACTGTCACGTTACTACAACGAGATAGTGTGATAGAGATTATACTATCAAGACTTTACATCGTGATAGTGAGATAGTGATTCTACTGTTATAACTGTACCTCGAGATAGTGTGATAGTGATTCTACTATCACGACAGTACATCGTGATAATGATTCTACTGTCACGATAGTTCATCGTGATAGTGCGATAATGATTCTACTGTCACGACAGTAAATCTTGATTGTGTGATAATGATTCTACTGTCACGATAGTTCATCGTGATAGTGTGATAGTGATTCTAATGTCACGATGGTACATTGTGATAGTGTGATAATGATTCTACTGTTACGACAGTACATCTTGATAGTGTGATAGTGAATCTACTGTAACGACAGTAAATCGTGATAGTTTGATAGTGATTCTATCAGGGCAGTACATCATTATAGTGTTTCTTTTGTTACGAAAGTACATCGTGATAGTGATTCTTTCGTACATCGTGATAGTGTGATGGTGATTCTACTATCACGACAGTACATCGTGATAATGATTCTACTGTCACGATAGTTCATCGTGATAGTGTGATAATGATTCTACTATCATGACAGTACTTCGTGATAGTGTGATAGTGATTCTACTGTCACGACAGTACATCGTGATAGTGTGATAGTGAATCTACTGTCACGACAGTACATCGTGATAGTGATATAACTGTCCTGACTGTACATCGTGATAGTGATTCCACTGTCACGTTTGTACATCAAGATAGTGTTATAGGGATTCTACTGTCACTGCTGTACATCGTGATAATGATTCTACTGTCACGATAGTTCATAGTGATAGTGTGATAGTGATTCTACTGTCACGATGGTACATCAAGATAGTGTGATAATGATTCTACTGTCACGACGATACATCTCGATAGTGTGATAGTAATTCTACCTACACGACAGTAAATCGTGATAGTGTAATAGTGATTTTACTATCATGGCAGTACATCGTGATAGTGTGATAGTGATTCTAATGTCACGACAGTACATCGTGATACTGATATAACTGTCCCGACTGTACATCGTGATTATGATTCTACTGTCACCAAACCGTAAAATGCCCGATGTACAGAGTGACAGTAGAGTCACTATCACACTAATCGTTATGTCCCGATATACAATGTAACATTAGAATCACTATCACGTAATGTCCCGATGTACAGTTTGAAAATAGCATTACAATCACGAAATACTCTGAAGTACAGTGTGACAGTAGAATCGCTATCACACCAACCCGTAAAATGTCCCGATGTACAGTGTGACACAAAGATCGCTATCACACCAAATCGTAATGTCCCGATGTACAGTGCGATATTGGAATCACTATCACGTAATGTCCCGATGTACAGTGTTAAAGTAGAATTTCTATCAATCACTATCTGTATTACATAAATCCTCCTGCCTCATATTATTATACGCATCGTGATCTTTTAAGATAGTAAATAATATTTATCATTATGATAGTACCTGCTAACTTGTCCAGTTGTTAACCTATATCGTATCTTCTATGTCATTTTATTTGTAATATTTTTAGTGTTATACATTTTAGCTTAATCATATGTTATTATAAGGAAACAGATTTAAATGGTATAAAACAAGAAAATGTCTTAAAAATATGATTTAATGTATTTAGACATTTTTTCTAAAAATTCTCTTACAATTATTTTTAACACTAAAAAATTTGTTTTTTATTATATAAACTCTTATTTTGTGCAATAAGAAATTATGATAGTAAAACTTCGGCGCAGTACTCGTTTTCGTGGTCACCAGAAAAAGAACTAAATATATCTTTTGCAACAGGTCTTACACCTACTAGTTCTGGGTCGGAGAATTGATCTACCGAAAAATATCTGTTTTATACGTCAAGCCTTTGCGTGGCGTATACGACACAATCATCTGATCGGTAAAAATGTAATAAATATTATATAAGTATATATATATGTATATATAAAAGTATAACGAGGCACAATAAATGCAGATAAATGCAAACAAATATAAAATAAAATAAAAATTAACTTTGTGCTGGGAAAGCAATGTTTTCGGATATTTACAAAAAATGCAATTTATGAGTACATTCAAATTCGTTCCCTAGTTATAATATACTAAATTAACCATTCAAACTAAAAATACAAAAACACTGTACATTATCAGAATATTGTTAAATATCAGAATACCCAATTAATAAAAGCTTACAACTTTCAAAATGGTAGGAATTGTTTTTGTGGGGGACGACGAAAATTTACCTCAGGCATAATACGGCATGGAAAACATAATATGATCCCTTATAAATTGCGATCTATAATAATCATAATATAGACATGCCTATATAATTAAGATTCTAATTTGCATAATAATAATTGTATATTACTATAACTGAATGTACAATTGTATTAGTAATAACTATTATTATAAAAATAAATAAATATTATTTAATATATTACTTATTATTTATATTATATAATATCATTGTTATTTATATAAATATATTGTAAATTGGACTTTGGACATTTGTCCGCTGAAAATAAAAATAAATAAATAAACAACTTTGGATTGAGGATTTTGAAATAAATTGGTTAGTTATTATATTCTCCGCTTGAGAGCATTAGTATCAACCAATATTTTATATTCCGTACATTGACGGTCTGGGACATTACGGTTTGTGAGATAGTGATTAGTTCTACTCTCCTCTGTACATCGGGACATTACGGTGGTTAGTGGTCCGCGGTCAACTAATTCGTGTATACGAGACATAGTGTGGTGATCCACAAACAAATATCTACGAAATTGAAAATAATTTCATCGGTGCGTGAAACGATAAAACAAAATTCGACAAACGCCGCGATGTGTGAAAAAAATTAATTCTCTTTTATGTACACGTTTAAGATGAAAAAAATTGTCTATAGACTCGAGATACGGTCCGTGACGTAACAAAGATCTTCCAAGTGGTCCACTGTGCTAAAAAGATTGGAAACTACCGGGTTAGGAGTTTAGGATGTCCCCCGACCGGCCCGGAACGATTCGATTGCAAACTTTATCGCGAAACGCTCGCGCCACGTACTCTGCCGGTGCACGCGTGCAGCACTGTTCGATTGGGTCGATCTCGTGAGTAATAGACTACGCTGCGTGTATACTCGGGGACGGTCATCAACAATATTAAGAGTGAAAATCATTTGCAGTTTTACACAGGCATTGATATTTTATGTAATTTATTATTGATGTATTCAATAATTATATAAAAGTATCAACTGACGTATTATCAATGTACAGTCTTAACGGCAGTGGCATTAACGGCTTAACCATTATAGGTCTAGAGACTTGACGTTTTGTCGCACATGGATTCCTTATAATACAACGTAGAAAAGATTTTTCGAAAATAGCATTTTCAAGTGTCGATGGCACTGTGAAGCTAGATTTATAATTTTTTTTGCTTACTGATATCAAGGTAATATTTTGTGCTTAATTTGGTGTTGATTTTATGATGATGGATAGTATTGTATCCAGTAAATGTTTTGAGTAACCACGAAAACCAAAATGACAATCAAATAACTAACATTGTAGTTTAATTTTTGATAATTTTGTTCTGTTTTTTTTTTTTCAATTATTCGAAAAACTATTGGGAAATATTCAAACATGACCTCAATGCACCAATTAGACAACATTTCCGACTAAAACAATTATTATGTATAGAGCAATCCTTTCTAAATTAAAACGTGTACAGAAATAAAAAATAAATAAAATAATAGCACTGACAAAGAATTTTTCAAATTTCAACCTCTAAGGGGGTCAAAAAGGATTAAAATGTATGTAAAAATACCCCTAACCAGAATCGCTGAAGATATGGGTATGATATTTAGTTGGTAGTTTCGTTTTATGAGGCCCTTTAAGATAGGATTTTTCTACAATTTAAGCTCTGTTTGAGTTAAAAGGGATACAATAGGTAAAATAAGAAAATTACCTTCGCGAAACTGCTGAAGTTTTGAGTGTAAAATTTGGTCAGTAGTTTCCTTTTATATAGTAACGATCATTAAATTTTTGATATCCCAGATTCATTTCTTAGGGCTCAATAGGGGTGAGAAAAAAATGGGCTAGCCCGAACGGCTGAAGTTTTGAATATGAAATTTAAAGTTTAAATTTATAACGTAGAGAACCACTTCTATGCTACAGCGTATTTAAATCCCGGGAAATTAATATTATGTGTAATTCAAAATAAGTTTAGAGTATTCAATATTTATTATCTACACTATACATATTAACCTATATCATCTAAATTGACTAATCGACTTCTGTCTGGCTGAGCCACTCAGGACAATTCACATATTCACTGCTCATGATAACCCAGACGATTTGGAAAAAATAATTGAATATCGAAAGATGATTATATCATAATGAATAATATAATAATATTGTAATTATTACAATAATAAATAAAGCGTAATACGTTTATGTATATTATACTATTATTAGAATATGGTTGTACATAAAGTTTCTTCTACGTATATTAGATTTTATTCAATTTAACTATTCGAAAAATATTACATTTCAAGGTTTATTTCCCTTCATATGGTAATAATATGTAATTTGTGATTCTTTCACGTACGTCACTCCAGCCCACCCCACCTCAAAATTTGGTAGTTTTTTGTATGCATCCTTTAGTATGTCATTTGTATGAATTTGTATGACCAACCCTGACATTTGTATTGAATCCGGAATTGAGTTATAACAAAAAATAAGGGGGCGGGCTGGGGTGAAGTCACCCCTACCCGCCCACCCCTAAAAATTGAAATTTTTTTATGCCATTCGTTTGTACGTCATTTGTATGCATTTTTATGATAAAATTCAACCCAAAAATTTTAATTTTTAAAATTTCAATTTTTAGGGGTGGGCGGGCGGTAGTGACGTTACCCCAGCCCGCCCCCTTATTTTTTGTTATAACTTAATTCCGGGTTCCATACAAATGTCGGGGTTGGTCATACAAATGCATACAAATGACATACTAAAAAATGCATACAAGACACTTCCAAATTTCGATTAGGGGTGGGCTGGTGTGACGTACGTGATTCTTTTGTGACCTCGTTCTTTATCAAATATTATCTAATAATAATACCTATATATTTTTCTCATATACGTCAACTACGTCCTAATCAAAAGCTTTACTGGAAATATCGAATAGCCAAAATCACGTGAACATTTATTATGAAAATATAATCTTGTGACGATTCGAAAATATCAAACTGAGAAGAAATAATTCGCTCGAGAATTCCACAGAGAAACATAACCTTACTCTGGGTTTGATATAAATCGATATTTGTATTTTTGTACTCAATGAAAATCGGATCGAAAGTATTTGAAATCAACAATAATACAATCATTTATCATGGGCTATGGATAGTATGATGTACTGTGATATACAGCTCGCGTAATGTTGTTTGACCTAATCGTAAGTAAGTTTTGACGATTTTAATCAAGAGTTTAATTGTCTTTGTTATTTTATTATGATATTTTGACGATTGTTGAGGACGCGTTTAATAAAACCGTTCGTTTGAAACGTATATATGTATATTTATTTGCTATATACGTTGTATTACTCTGCAATCAAAAGTTGTTCAATGCAATTCATAAAATTTGATGTCCCAATCAATTATATAATTTTAACATAAATATTACGATAAAATACGTGTTGGGACATACACATACACGGTGTACGACTGAAATTAATTGGATCGTAATATCGCATACACAAGTTAGTTATATTATATTATTCGTTTATTTTCCAGTCGAAACAATATTCCCGTTAACGTTCAGAGGTAGGGAGAAGTCGTTTTACGCAGGGATGAACACGGAATGCGTTCCTAGAAAAGGGAGGAAAAAAATCGTTGCGACAGCCGAATTTTGTACGTAGTTTTTTTGTTGCGTTTCCGAGTCGTGTCCACGGGTTTTTTGGTGACAGTTCCGCGAGTTGTGTCCGAAATAATAAAATGTTTTTCTATTTATTAGTTTGGCCATAATAAGGAACATACTCGTAAATATAAATAATGTAATTGGTATTAGTTCAGTCTAGTTGCAGGTTGCAGTTTATCTACACCTTATATATGTAAATAATAGATATTGCTCGATATTATATTAACACAAGTTAGATCCTACAATAGAAATTCATTGGAGAAGCGAAAAAAAAAATTATTAAAATGTTTGATAAAAAAATTAATGGTTTTGAATTTAAAATACTTAATAGGTACACTTTCTTTCTAAATATTTTTAAATGAGAATATTGTCCAGGTGATCGTGTTTAAAATTAAAACACGTAGGAACTCGAACAAAATCACACTTTTGCACGGAATTCAAATACGTTGGTATGCAGAAATTACATTAAAATCCAATTGTTGTGATAGTCTATACCAGGGGTTCCCAGCCTTTTTAACATAGAGTACCATCAGACACTTTTATAATCAATACGCGTACCACATCAATTCTTAAACTGAATTAGGACTCAAATTTTTTTAGTGTATATTTTTATTATATATTTATTTCTTTACATTTTTATTATTTGATATTTATGAAGGTAAAAAAAATCTTAATTTTTTGTTAAATCTAAATATTTAAATTTTAAATTACAATTTCCAAACAAATAAAAAAAAATAATAAAATAAAATAAATAAAATTAATGTGACATTTGTTGATGCTAAGATTACAAACCCCATGTCATCGACATTAAATATTATTTTGATAAAATAATAATTTTATAAAATTAGTTAATATTAAATAAACTAAACTAAACCAAATCATATTGAATGCAAATAGTAATAAAAAAATTTCTTTACGTACCACCTACGAGCCTTCCGCGTACCACAAGTGGTACGCGTACCATGGGTTGGGAACCTCTGGTCTATACTTATTGTAATTATTTTTTTTATGTATAGTTTGTTAGACTCAAATAATTGAAACTTGTGTTTATTTTTATACATAAAACAATAACAAAAATAAGAAATAAAAACCATAAATAAAATACTCGTATGATATCCAATAACAATTTTACTATAAAATAAAACAAAATATCTGATCTCAAATGCATAATAAGATATTTATTTCATTCGAAAAAATCAATATTAACAAGTTTAAACACTCCGTTCAGAATCTAAAATAAAATACTATTAACATAAAAATATATCTATGTATGTATCTTATAATAGTCTTATAAATTATATTATTCTCCATTTATATAAATTTTTTCAGTTAATTTCTTTAAACGTACTGAAGCTTGAGCCATCCAAAGCTTTCTCGATTTCTCTATTTTTTTTTTTTAATGAAACATCGCTGAATTTTTTTATTTTATGTATTGATTTTATAAAACCAAAACCCAAATTATATTTTAAAATCAAAATTTTACACTTCTATGTGTACAGCTATTCCACACACATAATCTTGCCAAATATTATGGCACAATATTGTTACGAAGAAAATTTAATTTTTCCTTTTAATCCATATACCATATGAATAATTCGATGGAAAGTGGTTTGTAAATATTATCTCTGCATGATTCTCCTTACCGTTTCAGGCAGTAAATAACCAATTATTAGTCTATTTGATGAGGCTATCTAATAATTTAAAATATCAAAAATCGAATCAAAAATAATTGTCTACTAGAATGTGATCCCAAACATAATAACTCAGTGAAATAAAAATATAAGTATACAAATAGCCCACAAAACTCAAAAATAGGAAATATGATAGGGTAATATTGTAATAAATAAACTTAGATTCGGACATATCAGACTTACTCATGGTTTCCTGATGGCCAAAGAAGAACTCTCAATATGCAAAACATGTAGAACACAAAGTACATAAAAATTAAAAATCAAGCACATACTGACTGTCTTCCGTCAATACGTCTGACAAAGAAAAGAAAAGAAACAACATACCCGATTAACTCCAAGAAAGATTAAGACCCGAACTAGATACGATAAATTTAATGGACTAATAAATGTTTTAGAAGAAATTGAATTGTATAGAAAAAAAATGTAATTAAAATAGTAAAAACAGCGTATATATATATATAGCTAATAAAGCTTTGACGACAAAGGTATTAAATACGTTTTATCATGGAAAATGGTTATATATTATTTTATTGATTTATGTTATGGCTTAATAAGATGCTTTATAATATACTGAATAACATGAAAATAAAATATAACAATTATTATTGTAACAACTGTACACTTTTTTTTATATACGTGAAAAGTTAAAGCATATTTCAATGCATTAATTAGTTTTTAATTCTGTAATTAGAATAATTACCATCTGATTTCTAAAAGGTCTATCATTATTCAACTTCTCTTTCATCCCTGCCAATTGATTATTGTCTTTTATACTCAATATTTCATTGAATAGGTACATCATTAGAAATACTGAATGCTGGATTATTACATGATACATTTGATAATTTATCGAGAATTGTATCAAATACTATAAATCCAGTATCTTGATGTTTTAGCAAGGATTCAATTTCATATTTTATGTGTAGTCAGACTTCTGGCCTAAATTCTAGGGTACGCTTTAAAAAAAAAAAAAAAAACATTAATTAAAGTGAATATTTTTTGCAACAAAGAACATATAATATATAGTTTTATTGAACTGTAAAACGGGAAATTATATAACGGACGAAAAATGTTACTTCGACGAAAACCCATACATATATATTATATAATATATTATATCAGTGTATTTACTGCGTAGGAGTGGAGCTACAGTGTTCAAAGATAGGTGTGCCGTGTGCAGCTTGGTGCGATAATGAGTTTTTCATTTTACGGACCAAGACATTTCGTAAAAAAAAGGGATTCTCCTACGAAAAACCATTATTTCTAACTTAACGGGAATGCACGTTCAACGGGAATCTAATTTACTATTTAATTATAATTCTAGTTTGATTTTCAATTGTTATAAAATATAATTAACAACCGGTTTTCAGTGGCTTTATAAATATTATTATCGATTTATATATTTTGCAGACATTGAGAATGATGCTGTGGATTTTAACAGACCGTTTGTATCGTCCCGTGGCTGAACGATCAAAAATAAAGAAACACAATATTCAACCTCCAAATCATAAAATTTTTGTTATAATGAACATCTGCCTGTGCACAAGTCGGCGTTAAGTTTTTTATTTTATCGTAGGTATAACGCGTTGCAATATTTTAGCAAGTATTTTGTGTACAAAAGGTGTATTTTTACATTTTATACGCAAACATCAAAAAAACTTGCTGAAGCCAAACCGTATCTATGTTAGGTGTACTTGTACATGGAGATAACCGTGCATCGTTGACCATAACCATAAATGCACTAAAATAGTTTTCGATCAAACAGAGTTGATAATAATTGATATAAATGCTTTCTTTATTTCTCCAAAGTTCTGTCATTATATCCTGTATTATCAGGGCTGATAAATAATAAATTAAAAACAGACTTCTCCATTACAGCACTTAGTTTATTCGATTTCCAAAACTATGACCTGTATTGGGTACTGCATGATATTTTGGATGCAGCTTTACTGAAAATATGATCACAAAAAAGAAAAAAAACGTCGTAAAACTAACACTCCTGACTTCTCCTATTATAGGTGCAGTAGTCGGAATGTGAGATACAATATTATTCTATTGTACATTATAACCATTTTACATTCCGTCAAATTTTTGTATAAAAAATTTTAAAACGAAGACGTCTCGCTGAATAATCGTCACTCTTCCTTGGGTCCGTAATGTATATACAATTATATATTATACCTAAATAGTAAGTACATATACATATTTATAATATGTATCTACCCATGGCAGTACGGATTTCAATTAATAATGATTCGTGTAATGAAAAGATATACCACCTTATGCATGTATGCCCTGCTCCCGACCATTTGCACGTAAATCGTATATATATATATATATATATCGCATGTATAATATCGGTCCGGTCGCGGGTGTGCGTGTTGCGCGTGTGCGTCGGGAATGAAAATGCTCTGCGAGTTCCTTTCGATTATAATCGAACTCACGGACTTTATGCGGGACAGCGCGCATGAGGGGGGAGTCAGTTGGTCGTGCAGTGGGGGGAAAGGGGGGAGCGGACAAACTGGTAGTCGTTGGTCATCGCGAGGGTGAGACGTGAACCACGGGGATGATCTGGAAACCAAAACGGTCTAAGTGCAGCCACCGCCACGCGTTAATAATTCACCGGCTGCAATGCAAGGGTAGGTAGTTTGGCGCGCGCGTTCCGAGGTATATAATAATATTGTCACGCGCTATAGAGTTCTATGTTTAAAGTATATATATATTATATATACCGTGGATTGCTGTGGTTTTCGCACGCTTTTAGAGCCCGTCGCGAAATCATTATCGTCATCGTCGTCGTGTTTCACAATACTAGCTACTACTACTACTACTACTACTACTACTACTACTACTACTAATACGATGATGATGACGATGATGATAAGGGCGGAAAAGTCATCACGATTCGCGGTTCCGAGAGAAATTATCGACTAGTTCGCGTGGGTCGACACGGAAAAACGATAAAAACATTACAATAATCACGTCGAACTCTGTGTCTTGCTCTCGATCGCAGCTAACTGTAGGTATACGCGGTTGAATTGGTTATTTCCATAACGAAACCGGTAACCACACAGTGCTACGAACAACGGAAATCCACCGATTGTACGCATGTGAAATCGACCCCGTCTATTATAACACGTGATTATAAGAACCCGGTGGGTATGTTTCACAATGTATAAACATACAACCTAGTCGCAATCGACCGTGTTTTTAATCCGTTCCATACCGTAGTAGTGCTGTATGATTATAATTATATTATCGTTCAACGTATGTTTACCAGACATCTCCGGGCATAAATAGTCAAAGATTTGTATTTTCTTATTTCGTTTTAATATTTTCAATTTTTGTATATTTGCCAATGAGTAAATTTGATAACTCAATATTTCAGTAGCATGACAAAGATGGCTATCTAATGATAGAACCCAAAAAGATTTAATTTTTTATGTTACTTAATTAGTGCAAAAGGTCTCTACACTATTTACGTTTCAGGCGGTGCATTGGGTTTCCACTGTTTCCAGGGAGAGTGTTGCAAGAAAGTGAGGAAATTAAAGGGTTTAATTGTGTTAGGAATTTTGAGTCAAATATCGAGTAGAATTATTTATTTCATATGCAATTTTTTCAATCCACCTTTTAATGGGATTTAATCTAAAATGTTATTTATTAATAAATCGTAAAATCCAAAATAAAAAAACTTGAACAAGAAAATATTAAATACGTTTTAATGTTAAAAATTACAATTTTTGTTTTAACAAACTTCTTGATATCTTGAGTAAGCTAGGTTGATGGAGATCTGAAACTATTTTAATAAAATTCATTTTTGAAAAAGCCGCTTTGTATACGTTATATCTTATTTCGAACCAAACGTAGTTGTACTTACATAGTTTTGTATTTTTAAGCTAACTTTTTAAACGTTGTACAGTGTTCGGTGCTTAGTGATAGTTTTCCTTAACTCAGAACTCAATTATTTCTATCTGTTTTATTAGAGAGATGAAATTGGTTTCAGCTTCACTGCGTTGAATCTACCCTGTTAGTCGTTATTATTATTGTTATAATTTTTTTTTTCTAACTCGACAAACCTTAATTACAAGTACATATAATACATATATACGTGTTCATATAACGTTTTAGTGATATGAAGAAATAATCAAGTATGTTCAGAGGGAAAAAATATATGATATTGATGAAATAAAATACAAGGTGAACAGTGTAAGCTGACATAAATAAGGGAAAATGGTGAGTCATTATTTGCAAACAGACGACGCGTTTCCACGATGACTGAGAGCACTTACGCATTTTCAATATTGTTATATAAGACGTACGCCTTTTTTTGGATTATTGTGGGGATAATGACTGCGAACGGACGAGAGTATTTTTATTTTTTATTCAAAGCTCCTTTGACTCGTGTTTTGTTCTCTGTTATTCCACATGCAGTATAGTTACATATACGTATAGTACTAATGGAAGCGTAGAAACCTCCTTACCGTGTAAAAGCTTTAGATTTTCGAAAATCGATTTAGTTTTTATCCCCCTATACGCCGTTGTATATAATATATATCCTAATATTATCAACGGGACTTGATCTGTCGAGTCACGAAATGAATAACGCAACATTAGCCGGCAGCACAGCGTGAATTGCAATCAATTTCTGAACGTATGATGTAGGTTTCCGTGAAAGTTTCCCCAGAAGTTATTACAACGTCCGTCGCACTGCCACGCGCGTCTAATAAGCTGTACCGTGTTCACCATATTCTATATGATATATACTCGTATATTATTCGATTCTCCGTAATAATATCTACAACTAATTATTTAAAATACGTCTGGTACACCGAGAATGTTGGCGAAAAATGCAAAACTTGAAATCACATTTTATTCCACAAGCACTAACATCATCATAGCTGTTATATTATTAAAATTATTATTATTGACGGGCGCATTCATTTTCTGTGGTCAGCGTCTCGTAGCACAATTCGTTTCATTGTATTTCGCCACGAGAAAACAGAAAGGGGTGCTGCTATAAAATATTCTCCGTGCTTTTTTCATTTGATATTATAAAATAATATGTAGTAGTTTTTTGACACTTATATCGTTTTCTCAACTCGGACGTCAGCTGATCGATAAAAATAAAACAATACATCTGGAATGCTTCTATAACATTAAATTTATCTCAGGAGTCAGAATCAATAGATAAATCGGTAATAACTATACATAACCAATACATTTGTAGTTTGTACACTAAATGAACATGTCATTGATTCTAAATCCATTTGTCAACAAATAATTATATACTGTATTATCTTTCGATGTTTTATGCAATCGAACCATCTTCTGAGACCAACTAGAATATATTGTTTTATTTTGAAATATTGCTCATTCTATTAAATAAAATTTTAAATTTAGTTACCGCATCCATTTTCTCGGGAAATGTTCGATTAAATATTAATTGTGAATAATGCAAACGAAAATATATTTAAAATATATATATTTTAGTTGCTTTCGATAAACCTGTTATTTTTATCATAAGCTGCCTTTAATATTATGTATAATCTTCTTGTTTCAGCTTTATTTTTGGTTGTTCTTACTGACATTCAAAAATTATTGAAATCTATAAGCACAATTTTTTTTAAGCGTTTGAAAATCAAAATATTGACATAATATTTCAATTTAAATCTAACATAATATATTATATAATATACCTACCTATTCTAGACTAACATATCATATCCGTTCAAAATTGTTATTCATATACAATGATACCTATTGTTTGCGCCGATGCGTTCCGGGCAGCCGTGGCGACGCCAATTAAAATTTATTGTGATTATTATAAAGTCGGATACGGCCCAGCCTTATCTGTCGGTGTGTTACCTGTCCCCTTGTGTTTAGTGTTATTTTGTATTTTTATTCTTGTATTTTTGCAATTAATGGCTCTTTGTAATTGTTAATTATGTAATAATCGTATTTATATTATTTTATCGTGTTTTTCGTTTTGTTCGCAATTGTTGCAATATATATATTTTTTCTTGTCTGTCGTTCGTTGGTCGCCTTAAGTGCACCATCTCTTTTTGTGTTTGTTAATATAACAACACATTTCCTTTTTTTTTAATCGTCGGTCGCTATTACAGCACCCACGTTAATTAATTTATTAGTGTCGATCTTGATTGAATCAATCACCTTTTTTTTTTGTATTAGTCGTTTTTTTTTCTGATACCTATTCTTTATTGTGTGTATCCCATTGCATTACAATTACAATTATTATTATTATTATTCACTCAACAATAAAGTGTTTCTGGTTACCAACATCCACGTGAGTTTTTTTTTGTTTTTAAATATATATCTATCTGTGTTGTTGTCCTCGTCAACCTGGTCG